>CM053027.1:343661621-344074121 GCA_028564925.1 Lithobates sylvaticus | reverse complement strand
TTCCTCTCTCTCTGTCTGGTGATTGTTATCACTGGACACCCTGGCACCTGGGGCTGTAACGTGCCCGTCGTCCACAGGTCCTTTCACATGGGACTGCTTGCCCAGTTCTGCAGATAGGAAGGAGGGGGGGGGGTGAGGGGCACACACCAATCATATGTGCCCTGCACTGAACTTCTACCTCCAGTGACAGAGATGAGCCATCCACCGGGCTGGACCGGGACACGGAGAGCTCCGTGCAGGTCCAGCTATCACAGGGAGGAGATCCTCTCCCTATGATAGCCAAAGTGGGACTGATTGTGAGCCAATAGGATGTGATGGAGGCGGAGCATCTCATTCTATGGCAAATCTCATTCTATGGCACTGCACCGGTATGGAAGTGGTTAATAAAAATGGCAGAAATCGAATGTGGGTTTGAATATCTAACAGCGTCACTCAGCGAGTGTACAGTTCTCCCGCCAGGCTCCAGAGGGCGCACCACAGGAGTGTTACATTCCAGGCGCTTTAGGAAGGAATGGAGTAAACGCTTCCGGCGGGGGAGTTTAGGTTGTTGCACCTGATAGTCCAGCGCACAATAGCTTCCCCCCAGGAAACAACGCTGCTATTGAGGGTGGGGATGAAGATGACGGCGGGTGGCCCGTCCTTGTTGCGGGAGTTGCTGAGCTCTGAGCCGGCCTGGAAGGAGGACGAGGTGTGTGTGGTGGGGGTGTTCGGGAAGACGGCGCTGTTGCAGGGCGGCTGGGATAAGAGCTGCCTTGTGAACTCTCTTTGTGACCGCCATGTCTTCCCCCTCTTCCACCGGCCGCCAGAACGGGCCCGGGAGCGCAGCCTGTTCCAGACCTACTACGAGCAGGAGTCCCGGGTGCTATACGTGCTGCTGACCGGCATCAATGACACGGCGCAGCTGGCCCGGGCGTGTGAGGAGCTGGCCCGAGGGGTGTCCCATGCGGAGGCTCATGAGTTCTGGAAGGATGAGGAGAAGCTGTACTGCATGCACGTTCTCTACCTATTTTGTGTATGCCACCTCCTGCTCCTGGTACACCCCACCTGCTGCTTCGACATTGCATATGAGAAGCTCTTCCGTGCCCTAGACAGCGTCCGCCAGAAGCTGCTGCCCTCCCTGAAGCCGGCCCTCAAGGAGTGTCCGGTGGGTCTAGAGTGGAAGCTGAACGCCCGGCCCTGCCCTCCCCGGCTGCTCTTCGTTTTCCAGTTGAACGGAGCCCTACGAGGAGTGGAGCCCAGCGGCCGTGGAGGAGGCCAACCAGCTGCGGAAAGCAAGCCCAAGAAGCACTCGCCCAAGAGGAGGCTTCAGCACGCCCTGGAGGACCAGATCTACCGCATCTTTCGGAAGAGCCGCGTCCTCACCAACCAAAGCATCAATTGCCTGTTCACCGTACCGGCAAACCAGGCCTTTGTTTACATTGTGGCCGACCAGGATGACGATCCCATTGGGATGTTACTAGAGGGCCTGAGGCATCACTGCACAGTCAAGGACACAGACTCTTCCGGCCTTGCACAGCCGATCTCGGGGCCCCGGCGCTTCCAGATGATGAGGTACAGCCGGCAGCAACTTTCTTTTACCGCAGAGAGCAGCTCTGGGGTGTCAGGGCAGCTGGTGGACTGCACACTTAGGGAATTCCTTTTTCAGCACGTGGAGCTAGTGCTCACCAAGAAGGGTTTTGATGACAGTGTGGGCAGGAACCCACAGCCCTCGCACTTTGAGCTACCTACCTATCACAAATGGGCTGGTGTGGCCCTGAGACTGTACGAAGTCATCATAGAGAATAAAGACGATGATCCTCCTGCGTTCCCAGGCGCCTATCCTCCAAAGCTATTGGCCAACATGAAAGTGCTAGAAGGATATTTGGATGCCGACACAAAGTTTTCGGAAAACAGGTGCCAAAAGGCTCTTCCTTTAGCCCACAGCGCTTACCAGTCTAATCTGCCACATAATTATACTACCACGGTCCATAAGAATCAGCTGGCACAGGCGTTGCGTGTATATAGCCAGCATGCCCGGGGACCAGCTTTTCAGAAGTATGCTATACACCTTAATGAGGATTGTTACAAATTCTGGAGCAGTGGCCATCAGCTTTGTGAAGAGAGGAGTTTAACAGATCAACACTGTGTCCACAAATTTCACTTGTTGCCAAAACCAGGTAAATGCATCTAGGTCATGCATATTTAAAGTTAACCACTTGAGTAATGAAAGGTTTTACCCCCTTTGTGACAAGGGCATTTTTTGGTATTTAACACTGTATTTAACTGGTATTTGCGCAGTCATGCAACATTGTACCCAAAAATAGAGCTTTCTTTTGGTGGTATTTGATCACCAATGGGTTTTGTTTTTTAGTCTATAAACAAAAGTTTGAAAGAAAAAAAAAAAAAAAAATTTTGCTTTAAAACATAGCTAATAAAATAAAAAAATCAAATTTCTTCATAAATTTCGGCCAAAATGTATTTGCTACATGCCTTATTAATTTTATTTTTCTATATACTACTTATAGCGAGGATCAGTGACTTATAATGGGATTGTTATAGTGCAGCTGTCAATTTGACACTGATGATGGGTGGAGCTGGCTAACTGCCACTGACATCACCAGAGACACTAATACATTGATCAGTGCTAATACTGTACTAATGACACTGGCTGGGAAGGGGTTAACATCTAGGGTGATTAAGGGTTAAATGTGTGCACAGCACACAATGAGCTCCTCACAGTGTGCATTAGAAGTTGCACCTTGAGGACTGGAAATGAGAAACACGTAAGTAAGGTATGCAATGAAAACAGGTTTTATTAAAAAAATGTTAATAGCATGTTTGATTAGGGAGGGGAGGAGCCAAGGAAAGCAAAATATAAACAGATTAAACTTCAGCTTTAAAGCTGGCCATACATTATTAAAGTTTTTTTACATTTTATTTTAGATTTTCCTTCAACTATGTAGTGAAAAGACTTGCCTGATTGCATACAAATAGTAAGGGTTTAGGTTTGACCTCATATTATGTGGTTTTGGTAAATCTAAAGGAAAATTGTACAATAAAATGCTATAATTTTGGGCTAGCCTAAGAATCGGTGTGTTTTTTTGCAACTATGTTTATATCCAGAATTTCACTCTAGGCCTTTTAATTCTACATACGGGTCCCTTAGGTAAATATCACACAATACTGTTTTATGTTTTCAGATGGAATTCTCACAGCATTGAAAAGTGGTTTATATTTTTCTTTAGATGTGTATAGATGCAAGTTGCTCCATCTCTGCTTCAGGGTTGTGGTAGAACAAAGGTTGTGTGTGCAGAGAATAAATAACAATCCAGCACTGTCTTTTTATAGTTTCTCTTTAGACTTAGTTATCTAAAGCTATATATATATATATATATATATATAATTTTCTTTTTTTTTTTTTTGTGAACCCTATCCTTTTAGTTCTTCCACCTCTTTTGCTAAGCCCACTCTCTATCATTTTGATGTCCAATTCTAGAACCTAATTGAGCAGTAGAGAGTGTACTGTTGTCTAGCATATAGGAACTTGTCCTTTTATCCACTGTGTGTGTGTGTGTGTGTGTGTGTGTGTGTGTTTTTTTTTTTTTTTTATTTTTATTTTTTTCAGCCCACTGACTTAACGAAAAATAACAAATCCTCTATGGGCAGCTTTAGCAGAGATCTTTGTCAGTGACTTCTTCACTGGCCCCTGTTGTTTGATCAATATGCAGTGTTTGCTGAGATTTGACTGTACACACTGTGTGTCAATATGTAAAGAGAAGATAATGTTTCATGAGGGACAGTGTAATTAGGCTTGTTGCACAGTTTTTTTGTTTTATACCAACTATTTTATATATGATATGTTTTTTAGGAGAGAAAATTGAACCCGATAGAAATCCTCCTATACTGTATCACAATAGTCGCGCAAGGTCAACTGGAAACTGTAACTGTGGAAGAAAACAGGCACCTCGTGAGGACCCATTCGACATAAAGAGTGCCAATTATGATTTCTATCAGGTACTGTGCATGATCTGGTTTAAGGGTATGCCTCAATCTGAGTAGTCTAGGAATGGGGGCAGGCCGGGTACCATAATCCACAATAATTACTAATGGAGAAAATTGGACTATCTTGGTACCCAAGGATTTAGGCGAGAGCATGATAAACTATAACAATTTATTAAATGGGAAACATGATTTAACTGGGGAGAGGACAACAATACAAAAACTTGTATACTATCAATAGTTACAGCCGTGCATTGTTCGTTCAAAACATTCAAAAAGATCGATCGACACAAGGGGCAGCCCCAGGTATTTCCTTCCATTAGTAATGAACTAATGGTTGTTAAAGCTGAACTTTGGAAAATGAAAAATACTTCCTTGTAGTGGGGCTGTGCCCATAGCCCTACTTTTGATGCGAGAAAGCTGAGTGACTGTCTGCTGCCAGAATTGAAGGGAACACTGCTTGCTAGGGGAGTGAGGGATTTGGTAAGTAAAAGTGCTTTTCAAGTCCCCTACTCTAAACAAGTTGTTATCCTTTGCAGTCCCAGGGCAGCCTCACTGCAAATGAGGACTTTTTTTTAGTTTTCTGAAGTTCGGCTTTATTCTAAGGCTTATTGTACACAGGAAGTTTTTAAACCTCTCCTGAACGATTTAACTTGACAGATAGTAAACGACGTTTAAAAACCTCAGTTTTGCTGCGTTTAGGAGCAATTTTTTTTTTAAATTGTCAAAAATTAAAAACGCCTGTAAACTAAACGCAAGTTACCGCGTTTACAGGCATTTGGTGTTTCAAATGCCTCTGAACATCTGTCCTGAGAGCATTTTTTTTTTAGCTTTTCAAAAAATGCTTCTAAACTCATTTGCCTAGAAAGACTATAAACATCCCTGTGTACATGTACTGATAAGATAACATAGAGGAGAGTTCAGTACAACGGCTGCAGTGTACATGAAGCCAAAGTCTTTAGCTGCTGCTAGATCATCTTCCTGAACCCCATTGTGCTAACAGTGGGTGCAAAGCTAATTGTGTAGGAATTCTTAAGTGCTGCTGACAGGAAACTCAAGCTGCCCTTGTCGTTTTATATTCAACAAAGGAAGGGGGTTTCATTCATACAAAGTGCTAGGTTTTTTTTTTAAGCTACAGGGATAGTCAGTGGCTCTGTGACACCTGAGATTTTGAAGATGGTATCCTACTGGCAAGACTGGCAAGACTGGTAAGACTGGCTCCTACAACATTACATTTTAAATCTAATACCCAGGTTTCCCTGTCACTTTAAATAGTTTGTTTGGACCAAGCTGGTCCAAGCAAACTAGTTCCTTCACTAAATGTTGACTCTAAGTGCTATATGAACTGTATGTAGCTTCAGCTGAATACAGTACACAGTGCTGGGTTCTGGCTGTGAGACAAGAGACACCCGAAACAATGCAGAGTTTGGCTGAGTGTCGCTCTGCCTTTCAGAGGCAGCTTTGTATTCTGTGAATGAATACAAAGCTTCCTCTTGGCCGAATCGGAGATCGTGACTTCATCCGCTCACCTTTCTGCCTCAGCCAATCACAGGAAGCTTTGTATTCATTCACAAAATACAAAGCTGCACCTGAATGGCTAAGAGCTGATGAGTCCAACTCGGTGATGTTCCGGGTGTGAGGCGGCAAGTCTGTCTCGCAGCCAGAGCCCAGCACTGTATGTAGCTGAAGCTACATACATTTCAAAGTTCTACAGTGCTAATGCAGCACTTAGTGAAGGAAATGGTTTGTTTGGACCAGCTTGGTCCAAATTAACTATTTAAAGTGACAGGAAACCCAGAGATCAGCTTTAAAAGGAGAACTATTTGTACTTCTCTTATTTTTCAGATAGTAAAATATCATACCACAGTTTTTTTTTTAATTTTGGTGTGCTGGCTTTATGCTGTGACTTGGCTCAGTACATTCATTATTCTTCTTCCTTTTTTTTTTTTTTTTCCATATAGATGCTAGAAGAGAAGTGTTGTGGAAAGCTGGATCACATTAACTTCCCAATATTCCAGCCTAGCACCCCTGACCCTGCACCAGCGAAGAATGAAACCTCTTTTACTTCTCAAGAGGCTGAAGTAGAAACGGAGAAGCTAAAGGACAAAGAACCTCAAACACAAGGTGAAAGTACTAGCTTAAGTCTGGCTTTTAGTCTCGGTCAGTCCACTGATAGTTTGGGAACATTTCCTGCTGAACCTCAAGCAGGGGGAGATAATGGAGATGCTCCAGGACAAGGTTCAGAAGACAAAGGGGAAAAGAGGCCAAGTTTAGTGGACCGTCAAGCATCCACTGTGGAATATCTCCCTGGTATGATGCACTCAAACTGTCCGAAAGGTCTTCTTCCTAAATTTTCCAGCTGGTCACTTTTAAAGCTTGGTTCTGCAAAATCCTACAATTTCCACACTGGATTAGATCAACTTGGTTTCATTCCTGGGACAAATTATCTGATGCCTTGGGACATTGTAATCCGAACAAGGCCTGAAGATGAAGGTGATCTAGACACAAATTCCTGGCCAGCTCCGAATAAATCTGTCCCTGGAAAACGAAGTGGAGTGGCAATGGGAAGAGGCCGTAGAAGAGATGATATTGCAAGAGCATTTGTGGGTTTCGAATATGAGGACTCAAGAGGCCGCAGATTTATGTGCTCAGGCCCTGATAAAATAATGAAAGTATTAGGCAATGGGCCTAAAGAATCAGCAGTTAAAGCACTTAACAGTGACATGCCTTTGTATATGCTATCGCCATCACAAGGGCGAGGACTGAAACCCCATTATGCACAGCTCATGAGACTGTTTGTTTTGGTTCCTGATGCACCTTTACAAGTTATATTGACGCCTCAGGTAATGTATATTGTACATGTCATTTTTTTTTTTTTTTCTAACTGCTGTTATAATAATCTATTCGTTCATAAGACTTAGAGATGTGACCTGAATATAATGTAAAAATCATAAATAATGTTATAATTTCTAATATATTGTTTGGGTATCATAAGTAGTGTATTCAGGTCACTCTATTTTGAGAGGTATGGTTCAGCTAAAGTAAAGTATCATGATTGAATTTCAGATAATAGAGTGCATTGTTAAAACATGTGTGCACAGGCTTTTGATCTCCATAAAAGATTGCTAAAGCAGGCTGATGTAGTTTTAGAGGAAGGTCATATATACTAGTTAATGAACTTTAAATGATTGCAGCAGTATCTCAAAACTGATCTGTATTTACCTAAAAAAAAAAAAAAAAAAAAATGCACATCTTTTTGCAAGTAAACATTGTGCATTTTTTTTTTTTTTTTTTTACACTGCAGCATGAAAGGCATTGCACCCGCGACCACTCTGTCAGCTGTCTGCCCGTAATGCCTGTAAATAATGTGGTCGGAACTCCACACGGCCTTGCAGTTTTTAAATAGTGACAACGGGTGCGGGGAGAAGATTCCCCCACCTGCTGTCAGGGTGGGGGAGAATCGGGGAGTGCAGGCAGGTGCTGTTTTGCAACATGTTAAAACCCAGAATACGGTTTAACATGTTACAAAGGTGAACTTATCCTTTAACCACTTTTGGACCAGCGACGTACCCATACGTACGCTGGTGTTCAAGTGGTTATACCAAGGTGATGCCTACAGCTGCAGGTATCATCCCCATACCGTTTTTTTAGAGCCAACAGTCAGCATGGTTGTAAAAGAAATCCTTGCACTGGATTGCTTTTACAAGTAGTGGGATGCCCCCCCCCCCCCTCCCGCTGTCTTCCGTGGCTTTACCGGGATCTCCCGTCCCACCGGGAGTCTAACTTGGCCAGCTGCCGCTTATATGTTCCAGCATATGCAGCCTCTCCTCCTCTCCTAACCGCCACCCTCCACCTCTTTGTGACAGTGGGCAAGCGATCCTCTCCCTGTACCTGCTGTCACAATTTAAAGCCCAGCCATGTGGGGCTCCGTTTACATGGCCATGTCATTCATTTACTGTTTCCTGTGAATAAATGCCTACAAGTACCATCAGCAATTGTGGCTGACTGCTTATAGTTCTCAATGAACTACGAGGGTGCTGGTGAGTGCTCTCTAAAGCCCCATACACACGGTCGGATTTTCCGATGGATTCTGTCCTATTGGACAATGTTGTCGGAAATTCCGACCGCGTGTAGGCACCATCGGACATTTTCCATCGGATTGTCCGACGGACAAAGTTGTATCTCCTGCTCTATAAATTTTCCGACAACAAAGTCCGATCACACCAATTCCGATCGTGTGTAGCGAATTCCGACGGACAAAGTGCCACGCATGCTCAGATCACATTACAAGACCAAAACTATTGGCTACTAGCCTCTACGTAGTCCCGTCGTAGGCAACAAACATCACCACGTTCAGAATGATCGGATTTTCCGACAACTTTGTCCGACCGTGTACCGTGTGTATGCAACACCAGTGTCGGACTAAATCCGTCGGACCAAATCCGATGGATTTGGTGGTCGGATTTTCCGACCGTGTGTATGGGGCTTAAGTCTATTGATTCTCCTGCTCCCAGGTAACTACCTGCCCATACGAGGTACAAGCAGACCTCTATTCTGCGAGTCTGCAGGAGCCTGAGATTGCACCCATGATCTGTTGATCGCAGATGCAATGATCCTTAGGGGAAAAAAAATTATAAATGTGCTTTTATTTTATTTTTTTCCTGCAAAAGAATGTGCATTTTTTTTTTGTTTTTTTTTTTTTTATGGTGAACTTCTCTTTTGATTTGTTAGACCCCTTTCAAACTGAGGCATTTTTCAGGCGATACAGCGCTAAAAATAGCACCTGCATAGTGCCTGAAAAAAGGCTCAGCTGCAAACCCAGTGTGAAAGCCTGAGTGCTTTCACACTGGGATGCTGCACTGGCAGGGCATCACAAAAAGTCCTGCCAGCAGCTTCTTTGCAGCGGTGTATTCATTGAAAACAATGGGGCAGCGCCGATGCAGCAGAGTTTTGCGGGCGGTTTCCAACCCCTTTTCGGCCGCTAGCGGCTGAATAGTGCCGGTAAAGCCACAATGGGGCAGCGCCGATGCAGCAGAGTTTTGCGGGCGGTTTCCAACCCCTTTTCGGCCGCTAGCGGCTGAATAGTGCCGGTAAAGCCCCGCTAAAAATATCGCCGCTTTGCCGCTGACTCCCGGGGCAGCTCTGTGTGAAAGGGGTCTTAGGAATAGGCAGGAGAGTAGTGTGTCTGTCGCTTCTGGCATTTTTTTTTTTTGTTTGTTTTTTAACTCTATCTGCTTGGCCAGGGCTTCTGTTTTGACGCTCATGCAAAGTCTGTAGCTTCTTTGTGGGAACTGTAAATAACTAAACAATGCTTGCTTACTAATGGATCAGGCTGCTGAGATGTCAAACACAACAATGTTTTTATTGGGCCTCATTTCCAGCTTTGTAAGCTTGGCAATGATAATTATAGGTAACTGTCACTATTTATACATTTTTAATGTACTGTATTCATGTTGTAAGGTCTACATTTATTTATGTATTTGTATATTTCTAGGTGCAGTCTGGATCACCTCCCTGTCCTATTCTTTTTCCTGAAAAGCAGGAAATCACATTGCCATCTGACGGATTATGGGTTTTGCGATTCCCTTACTCCTATGTGACTGAACGAGGACCTTGTTACCCTCCAAAGGAGAACCAGCAGCTGATCAGTTACAAAGTTATGAGAGGAATATTAAAGGCTGTCACCATGTAACACATTCATGGAATATATGAAATCAGATTTTTTGATTATACATAGAATGTTGCACTTTTTGTTGCTCTGGACTTGATGAGCCTCCCTAAATTATACTTTCTGTATTTTATGTCTGTGATTAAAGAATCACTTGGAACTTTTGTTATTGTAGTTCTCATATCTACATAGGACAAGTTAATGCTGTGCAACTGTAACCAATTATCCACAAATGTAAAATTTTAATATTGGCCATTACTTTGTGCAGTGCTTTTTAAAATACAGTTACACTTACTGAATTGGGGTAGGGAAATGGGTACACATTAGTGTACTGCATTGGATAATTGCTCGTTTTGCACAGCCTGTTTAAAGCAAGATGAGGTAATAAAAACAAAGATCACTGTAAAATTCCTTTTTTGAGATTAACAAATCTCATATTATATTGGTAAATGTTGCATACTGTAGGTTGCAATATTTTGGGGGTTAATTTATTAGAGTAAACTAAATCTGTTTGGGTTAAACAGCAAGTAATATATGAATGAATTGGATGTTTGATTCTAACATAGGTTATAGTCACCTAATTTTCAATTGGCCTTAATAGCCACTTCCCATCCAGGCCAATTCTGACATTTCTCTCCTACATGTAAAATTCATAATTTTTTTTGGTTATAAAATTACATAGAACCCCCAAACATTATATATGTATTTTTAGCAAAGACCCTAGAGAATACAGTGGCAGTCGTTGCAACATTTTATCTTGCACAGTATTTGCGCAGCAATTTTTCGAACACGTTTTTTTTGGGAAATTTATTTTTCATGCTTCAAAAAAAAAAAAAAAAAACACATTAACGTTTGCCCAATTTTTTTGCATAATGTGAAAGATGAAGTTGCGCCGAGTAAATGGATACCTAACATGTCACGCTTCAAAATTGCACACGCTCATGGAATGGCACCAAACTTCGGTACGTGAAAATCACCATAGGCAATGCTTTAAAAATGTTTACTGGTTACATGTTTTGAGTTAGAGGAGGTCTAGAATTATTGCTCTCGCTCTAACGTACGTGGCGATACCTCTTCATTTGTGGACGGGACTTGCGTATGTGTTCGCTTCTGCGTAGATGTCGACCGATATGGGTTTTTCTCTGGCCGATGCTGATATTTAGAAATTGGGGCAGCCGATGGCCGATATATGATGCCGATTTTTGCGGCCGATTTTTTATTTTTTATTTTTTTTTTTCCTTTTCATAAAATCTAACAGTATAGTTAAATAATAAAAAAGGGATACAGAAAATTGCTTAAATTAACCATTTATTTAACAGAAGTACACAACAAGCCTCCAGGCACTGCACATGTATGTCAGTTAGATAAGAACACAACTATGTATCTTAAAAATACACAAAAACAGGTAACAAAAACTTTCGAAAGAAATCAACAGCAATAGATAACAGCCATTACTGAAGTAAGTTTGTAAACAATACAAAAGTGCAATTTTTCTTTAGTTTTAGGCTTTTTGGTTCAGTTCCAGTCCCCGATTCTCTTCCTCACCCGCATTCATCACTTAAAAGTTCTCTTGGTACTCCCAGTTTTAAGAGCTTCAGGTTGTAGTTCGGGAAACAGTCTCTCTGCATTTTCTCCTTTGAGCCTGCTCCTCTTCTTGTCATAGATGATCCAAATCTCACTGAATACTCTTTCACTGGGAACAGAAGAGGCAGGTGGACAGAAATTTTCTTGCCAGTGGTGCAAGGTGGCACATGCGGGATGCATTCTGTTTCCACCACTCCAGTGGCAGACCAGTCCGTCTGTCTATCAGTGGCTCTCGGAGGTACTTTTCCAATTGCTCAGAAATTAAGTGCTCATCACTCTCTTCAGCAGGAGTTCCATGAGCCCCCAAAATGTTCGCATACATTTTCTCCAGAGGGACTGGGTTCCTCCTCTTCTACCCTTGTCCTGGTTCATTTGGTTCTGGTCTTTCGTTTCCACTGGTGGCTCTTTTTTGTTGTTCGGACACAATAGCGTGCTCTTCTCGCAGCCAAGTTTTTGCTTTGCTCAGTGTGTCCCCTGCAAATACATGACCCTTGTACCGAGGATCAAGCAGTGTTGCCAGCACCAAACATTTGGTATCTTCCAACTTTGTGAATCGTCTCTCCAAGCTTTGCCACATGGTTTTCCTAAGTGTTTTGATCCCCCTTGTGGAGTGACCCTCTGCCTGAAGCACCATCTTCAGCACAGCAATGTATGGGATGATGCAGGAGATGGAGGCCTCTGCCTTGCTGATATCCAAAGTCACTTCCTCAATAGGGCCCAGTGTATCTATCAAATTTGAGATGATATCCCATTGTTCTGCTGGAGGTGTGGTAACCTTGCCATGTTCTGCTACATAGAGATTCAGGGCACGCTTCTGCTCCAGCATCCTCTGCAACATATGTAATGTGGAGTTCCAGCGGATGGGAACATCCTGAATGATACTGTGCTGGGGTAGGCCAAGATCTTTTTGGATGGCTCCAAGACGCTGCTTTGCAAGCACAGAGTGGCTAAAGTGTGTAGCACAAGTCTTTAATTTGGCAATGATGTCCCCCACTTCTCGCTGACTGCTGATGCCCTCTTTTACCACAAGCTGTAATGTGTGTGCACTGCAGCTTAAGTCTGGTATATCTGCCAGTCTGAGGCCTTTAATCATGTTAGCACCACTGTTTCGCAGCACAAGCACCACTCTGTCTTGGTTGATATCCCAATCATTGAGCATGCTAAGGAACATATCCTTGATATAGTCCCCAGTATGGGATCCAGACATGGCCTTGACATTTAGAATTACCTCTTTCCTTTCCCAGTTACTGTCTATAAAATGACATGTTGGTCTGGTGAAACAGAATCACTTATGAGCCTAACAGTCTGTTGTGAAGGACACATAGGGGACAGCATTCTCTGTTGCAATTAGTGTCTTAATTCGCTGTGTAACCTTTTTGTACACACTGTCCAGCATGTCTGTGCGATAGTATTTTTCACTTTTGATTGAATATCTTGGTTCTATTGTTGCCAGCAAGCGTTGGAAGCCAATATCTGCAACAACTGTAAAGGGCTGGTTGTCTGTGGCAATCATTTCTGTGATTAGGGTATCAATTTTCTTGGACCGGGGATCAGTATTTTGCCATTTTCTTTTAGAATCAAACATCTGTACTACAGTGGACTGAAAGTTGGCTGAAGAAGCAGCTATATCTTCTTTCTCCCTCTGTGCGTCTTTATAAGCTTGGAGGTGGTGGACTTTCAGATGATTCCAGATATTTGTGGTATTTTTAGCCTTTCCTTTTTCTGCTCCCATGCTCAGCAATTTCTGGCAGATATTGCACTTGGCCTTCCCTAATGTTGGCTCACTGACATACTGGGTTTGATTTCTTTTCAGCCATCATCAGACTGTAATTTTAAAAAAATACAAATTACAATCTTAGTCATTTTAAAGTAGGGGGGTACAGAGGTGGCTGTGGAGGGAGAGGGTACAGCAGTGGCGGCTGGTGCTCAAACTTTTTAGGAGGGCGTAAACAAACGGAAAAAAAAAAACCCATCAATTGCTGCCACTGTGCCCATCAATTGTCACTACTGTGCCCCATCAAATGCTGCCAGTGTGCATCCCCTGCCCGCCCTGCACTTACCCTGTCTCGGTAAAGTATCGGGTCAAGGCGGCGGTGTGCTCCACAATCCTCAATGCCTTCTCCCGGCCTCTGTATAGGCGTCCAATCGCAGCGCCTGTCGTTTCAGCCAATCGGGTGACAGCTAACAGATCCGAGCACCTGATTGGCTGAGAGGCGGTTCAGTGTTAGGAAAGCGAATGAATCGCTTTCCTAACACAGCGCTGAGTGAACAGCGAGCGCCCAGTACTAACTTTTTGGACGCCTATTAGAGCCTATGACTCTAATCAGGTGCTTCCAAAAAATACCATGCGCGAACCTATCTATGGTAAAGGAGACGTGACAGGAGAGAGGTGGTGGCGCCCGTGCGCCCCTTATGGACGCACCACCACCATCGGGGTACAGAGAGGTGGCTGTGGAGGAGTGGGGTTACAGAGAGGTGGCTGTGGAGGAGGGGGTTTACAGAGAGGTGGCTGTGGATGAGGGGGGTTACAGAGAGGTGGCGGTGGAGGAGGGGGGGGGTACAGAGGTGGAGGAGGGGGGGTACAGAGAGGTGTGGTACAGAAAGGTGGCTGTGGAGGAGGGGGGGGTACAGAGAGGTGACTGTGGAGGAGGGGGGGTACAGAGAGGTGGCTGTGGAGGAGGGGGGGGTACAGAGAGGTGACTGTGGAGGAGGGGGGGTACAGAGAGGTGACTGTGGAGGAGGGGGGGTACAGAGAGGTGACTGTGGAGGAGGGGGGGGTACAGAGAGGTGACTGTGGAGGAGGAGGGGGGGGGGTACAGAGAGGTGACTGTGGAGGAGGGGGGGGTACAGAGAGGTGACTGTGGAGGAGGGGGGGTACAGAGAGGTGACTGTGGAGGAGGGGGGGGTACAGAGAGGTGACTGTGGAGGAGGGGGGGGGTACAGAGAGGTGACTGTGGAGGAGGGGGGGGGTACAGAGAGGTGACTGTGGAGGAGGGGGGGGGGGGGGGGGTGGAGGGGGGGGGGGGGGGGAACAGAGAGGTGACTGTGGAGGAGGAGGGGTGGGGAACAGAGAGGTGACTGTGGAGGGAGGGTACAGGGGGCAACAGAGGGGGGGACAGGAGGGGGGGGGAGGGGGGGGGTACAGAGGGGTGACTGTGGAGGAGGGGGGGGGGGGGGGTACAGAGAGGTGACTGTGGAGGAGGGGGGGGGTACAGAGAGGTGACTGTGGAGGGGGGGGGGGTACAGAGAGGTGACTGTGGAGGAGGGGGGGGGGGGGTACAGAGAGGTGACTGTGGAGGAGGGGGGGGTTTACAGAGGTGACTGGTGGTGGGAGGGGGGTACAGAGAGGGGGGGGGAGGAAAGGGGGGGGGGGCGGGGTACAGAGAGGTGACTGTGGAGGAGGGGGGGGAACAGAGAGGTGACTGTGTGGAGGAGGGGGGGGGGGTAAAGGGGTGGTGGGGGTGGAGTGAGAGGGGGGGGGGGTACAGAGAGGTGACTGTGGAGGTGGGGGGGGGTGACAGGAGGAAGAGGGGGGACTGTGGGGAGGGGGGGAGGGGTGGGGGGACAGAGAGGTGACTGTGGAGGAGGGAACAGAGGGGTGACTGTGGGGAGGAGGGGGGGAACAGAGAGGTGACTGTGGAGGAGGGGGGGTTACAGAGAGGTGACTGTGGAGGAGGGGGGGGGTGACTGTGGAGGGGGGGGGGTACAGAGGGGTGACTGTGGAGGAGGGGGGGAACAGAGAGGTGACTGTTGAGAGGAGGGGGGGGTACAGAGAGGTGACTGTGGAGGAGGGGGGGGGAACAGAGGGAGGTGACTGTGGAGGAGGGGGGGGAACAGAGAGGTGACTGTGGAGGAGGGGGGGGTGGAACAGAGAGGTGACTGTGGAGGAGGGGGGGGGACAGAGAGGTGACTGTGGAGGAGGGGGGGGGACAGAGAGGTGACTGTGGAGGGGGGGGGGACAGAGAGGTGACTGTGGAGGAGGGGGGGGGGTACAGAGAGGTGACTGTGGAGGAGGGGGGGTACAGAGAGGTGACTGGAAGAGGGGGGTTACAGAGAGGTGACTGTGGAAGATGGGGGTACAGAGAGGTGACTGTGGAGGAGGGGGGGGTACAGAGAGGTGACTGTGGAGGAGGGGGGGGGGGTGGTACAGAGAGGTGACTGTGGAGGAGGGGGGGTACAGAGGTGGCTGTGGAGGACATTAAATAAAGTCTGCGGGGGGGCACAGTAGCACACTTTTTCTGACTTACCCTCCATACATTCTGGTATCTATCTGCATGCACCTGATAGGGCTAGGTGCATGCAGATAGACGCTGACCAGCCAATCACAGAGCAGGAGAGATAGCAGCATCCAGCAGGCTCCGCCTTAGCAGGGAAGCAACAGGAGCTTAGATGGTGCTTGCCACGATCTCCTGCGGAGGCTCCTCTCTTACAGCACGCCGGAGGGGGGCAGGGCGGAGCGGTGCGGCCGAAGGCGACGGATCGGTCCCGTGCTTGTTAAACTTTCTTCCCATTTACTTTCTATAATGGCCGGCCGTGCAGGTGAAGATGTTACATGCTACTGTAGCGGGGGCACAGGTCTGTACTGCAGGCGGCCGGGTATAGCTCTGCGGCCGCGAATCGTCCTGGTTTACACAATAATCGGCCGATGCCGATTTCATAAAAACAGCCAAATATCGGTCGACCTCTACTTCTGCGTGCGTTCACACGTGGACAAGGGCGCTTTACATTTTTTTTTTTTTTATTTGACACTTTTTTATACATATTTATGTGCTTTATTTATGCATCCAAATGCTCTCTAGCAAACCTCATACGGGCCTGGACGTGTACTTGGTTAAGCAGGGGGACACGTCTGGCATTGCAGGATCTGAGTCCCTGGCGGCGTAGTGTGTTACTGATGGTAGCCTTTGTTACGTTGGTCCCAGCTCTCTGCAGGTCATTCACTAGGTTCCCCTGTGTGGTTCTGGGATTTTTGCTCACTGTTCTTGTGATAATTTTGACCCCACAGGGGGAGATCTTGTGTGGAGCCCCAGATCGAGGGAGATTATCAGTGGTCTTGTATGTCTTCCATTTTCTAATTATTGCTCCCACAGTTGATTTCTTCACACCAAGTTGCCTATAGCAGATTCTGTCTTCCCAGCCTGGTGCAGGTCTACAATTTTGTTTCTGGTGACATTTGACAGCTCTTTGGTCTTCACCATAGTGGAGTTTGGAGTGTGACTGTTTGAGGTTGTGGACAGGTGTCTTTTATACTGATAACAAGTTCAAACAGGTGCCATTAATACATTAATGAGTGGAGGACAGAGGAGCCTCTTAAAGAAGAAGATGCAGGTCTGTGAGAGCCAGAAATCTTGCTTGTTTGTAGGTGACCAAATACTTATTTTCCACCATAATTTGCAAATAAATTCTTTCAAAAATCAGACAATGTTATTGTCTGGATTTGTTTCCACATTTTGTCTCTCATAGTTGAGGTATACCTATGATGACAATAACAGGCCTCTCTCATCTTTTTAAGTGGGAGAACTTTCACAATTGGTGGCTGACTAAATACTTTTTTGCCCCACTGTACAACTGTATGGCTGAACTCACATCTCACAGACATTGCATGTAATCGGCACCTGCAGTACAGGTGCGAATCACATGCAATGTCTAAGATCACGCTAGTGTGAACCTGGGCTTAGTGCTCTGAGGATAGCTGCAGGGTCTGCATCCCTTTTAGCATTAGTAAACACAATAGCTTCTGACTGAAATGGAAAGGTAACTTTTAATAATTTTTTTTTACTAATGTGGAATTTTACTTTTAATGTGGCTGCAGTTTAGTTTATTTGTCTTACCCAACTTTTGAAGTTGTATCAGGAATACTAACACAGCAGGACATGCAATACTAATTAGGAACATATCGAGGTTGTGACTTCAAAAATACACTGGAAAGGACCACAAAAAAAAGTAAAGAGTTAAAACGTACACTTATTAGAAATCTAAAATTATTCACCCATATATTCCTAGAAAATGTTAAATATTCTTGTGCATATTGTGACATTGGGGAATTGTTGGCTCAGTGATAGTACTTCCCAGTGAGTTCTGTCCACTCCTGAAGTTTTCTTTAAGGGCTTGCCATCCAACTTTTATTAAAAAGAACAAAAAAAGTGCGCACAGAAATTAGTCCCCACCCCACGATTACTGTTAATAGCAAGACAAAATACTTAAGCCTCCTGGCTCCCTCTTGCCACACAGCTGCACCTGGCCTTAAATCTGATCCTCTGACCATTGAATACAGCTACTTCAAGCTTTTCTGCAGGCCTTTGTCTGCTCCAGACAGTCTTCTTTCCCAGACTTGATGTACACAGCTAACAGCACGTAGCGATACTGGCTTATATCTGTCTCCTAGGGGTGAAGCCCTCTCTATTTCTGGACAGATACCTCTTGGGTGGAGTACCAAACTATTCTTAGGTCCTAGTTTATAAGGGCTGTGATCACCTGCCCACACACCCTGTTGGTCTCTGGCAAGTCCTGGATGCTGGGTTAGTTCTTCCCACCCAAAGCACTTTGAAATGTGCTAGCTCTAGACACTGATCTGGAAGATGCAAAACCCAGAGAAAGATAAAACACCATCTTTCTCCATTCCAAACCAACATTCTGGAGCCTCTCAAATTCTTGCAAACCCTGTTGCAGAGGGCCTCCTTCTTCTGTATCTAAGGGACCGCCCCTCTTATTTCTGATACCAACCTTAGCGAATGCAACCTGTCTTTTAGGGTTAACGATCCTTCTTGGTTACCGCTGGCAACCAAACCATCAGACATTAACTCCATATTATTGTCACAGTCATTGGCACCTCATTTCCCAATGTTTGTTAGGGAAGTGTCTGTGAGGAGTGACCATAGACTGCCAAACAGGTATTCCCCATAGGACCTTCACAATGGTTCACCTCACCTGTTGTCCAATACTCAGCCAGCAAATGTCCTACCAACTCACATTTTTCAAAGCAACTTATTTTTAGATGGGTGCCCCCAATCTCGTTAACCATTCCTGTGCTCTCTGGTACTGTACCCTTTTCACAGTTACTCAGCAACCAAAACCTCATTCAAAGAAACATTCAGTAACAAATCACATTTCTCAGTTACTGAGACCACTAGTACTTTTTTCCCCCCTAGTGTCTCTGGATCTCTTAACGCGTACCTGTTGGCGGATGACAGACAGAATTCCTGTAATTGCCTCATCTATTCCCGGTCCTTTCTTCATTATGAGGTCTAGAGGGTGAGGCAGTATACACGCCATTTACTAACCGCTGCTCAGCTGCACAAGCAGAAATGTTGTTCTCCACTGTAGCTGGTGGAGACACACTTAACTTGTCTGTTACCTCTGCTTTGGATATATATCCAAATTACCAGGGGGGGGCCACATTAAACTGGAACGCAGGCCACAATTGGCCCGGACTTTGGACATGCCTGCTCTAGGGCCTCTGCTTAAAAAAAAATATATAATGTTTCCTGGGTTCTAGGTAATTTTCTAGCAAAATATACAAATCTTTACATGAAAACAAAAAGTGTCAAAAAAGGCCTGATCTTCAAGTGGTTAATAATAGGCACTGTGCGGGCAGTCCTAATTGAAGCCTGGTATTTGGCTTCTGTAGTGTTCTGTGTTAGTGCTACGCCCTTCCACCTCATCTTAAGGTGCACTGTGCATGCCGATACAGGGTTTTACAGAAGGGGGCTTCCGTGGCATTGGGCCTGCGTGGATGAGCTCTTTCACCTCACGGTGCATGCCGACACATGGCCCTTACAGAAGCCTGCCAAATCAAATGCCAGGCTTCCCTAATGTTACACCTGTGTCCTTTCAAGTTTGGCCGAACCCCAGCATAGGCTCCTGGAAACTCCTGGAAAGCTCCTGGAAACTGGAATATGACATTACTTCGTATAATGATACCCCTGCCACTCCTGAGTCTGCTCCACTGCCATCAGGTAAGGGCAGACTAAATGCCTGTCCTGCCTGAAAAAGAATAAAAAAAGTTATAATAATTATGATAGTACTGGACTGTGTACTATCATCATTTTATTTATTTCCATAAAAAGGCCTACCAAAATCTTCAGCACCAGGCCCATGATGCTCTTAATCCGGTCCTGGCTATGTGATGCACGAGCCTCAAAGTAAACAAAAATCTTTGTTTTTCTCCCCCAACTGAGCAAAAAATATAGGAACAGTTACTGAATCGATTATATGTACAGTGCTAAAAAAAAAAGTTTGCATAAGATATGAATCATCTAACTGTACATGCATATGTGGCGATCTTACCCCATGCAGCTGTCTCTCCTAATAAATATAGAATGTATTGCTGCTTATGCTGTAACCCTCCAACTCATGTTCACTCATTTTCTGGGTTCTGCAGGTTTTCCCCAAGTTAATTGCTTGATCGATTGCTTTTTTTCTGTTACTGGAAGGAGACTCTATTGATTAGCTTGGGAAGATAAATTACTTGGTTATTATTTATTGGACCCATCCAATCCCTGAGCAGGTACATGATGTATGGTCTGGATAGCTTATAGATGTTTGGTTGCACCTTTCCAGCTTCTACCTGGGAGGAGGCCTTTGTAAAGAATTGCTGTCTGGTCCTGGCCTCAGCATGACCCAGGGCCCTGGATTAGAGGATAGAGCTGGTATGGATACCTAAAGGGAGTTTGGCTGAATAGAAGATCTTGCCCGAAGAGTGTCACAGAGAAGGTGAGTAGAAGCTGCTTGTCTGGACATTGTAAGAAAGATTCAGTAGCAAGAAAACACTGTGACTACTCTGAGGGTCACTGTTTTAACTGGCTACCCTCTGTCCATAGGACTTACTGCTTACTCAGTGTATCTGTCTTCCTATTTGGTGCTTTTGGGTATCCAGCACCCCTAAACCTTCCCCACAGTGTGAGTACTGCAAAAAAAATGGAAAAAAAGACCCTAGTGACTCTAGCCCAATTATTGCCAGAGGCCTTTCTGTAAGTTGCTGGATCCAGATACAGGGCAGGTAGCCACAGGATAGGTAGGAGAATCCAGTTGTTTCCAGCATCCCCATAGGGAGTCATTGCCACACATACAATACATTTAACTATAAATATGTCTGCAAGGGGTCTATTTTCTATTCTTTTTATTTTTTTGGTTTTGTTTTTTTACACAATTTCACCCAGGATTCACACATTTTTCCAAATGAAGCCAGTTACAAAAAAGTGTGAACTTAGGGCAAGACAGAACTTTCAACATACTTGAAGATGTGCAACCTTATACACAACCAATAAATAAATCATCAAAACTTTGTATAAGGGCCAGTTCACACCACATGCAGTCCAGTGTGTTTTTTTTTTTTTCTGCATCAAAAATGCATGGAAAGTAGGTTATATGGTTTTTAGGGGTATAGTACACACCAGTGCTTGCAGTTCCAGTGCATTCTAGTTTCAGAAAAAAAAGTATTACATGCTGCATTTTTCCTGCACTGGACTGGCCTGGAACGCTGTAAAACACATCAAAAATGCACTGGAACACACATGTCCTTAAGGTTAAGAAAAAAAGAGGGAAAAAAATGCACTGGACTGCATCAAAAATGCACTGGAGCGCATCAAAAATGCTCATGCAGAAAAGCATCTGGAATGCATTTCTATGGTGTGAACTGTCATTCAGACCTTATATTTTTAGTACTCTGTGCACTTATTCCTGGCCACACGTGCTCCAGCTGTGCTTGAAGCACTCTACCACAGACCACACTCACCAGATCATGTTGTCCCCTTGTATACAACAAGAAAGCCAAAAAGCGCCTCTGAACAGGGTGTTCAGTGTATGCTATATGTACCATAGACCAGATCCTCCATCACATAAGGGAAATACTTCACTGTTTCTTTAAGTCCTCTTGGATCACCAGACAATTTCCAGTGTGCTCGTAACACGTATTAAGAATGAGCAGTATTTAGGCAGTATTTCCCTTATGCGATGGAGGATCTGGTCTTGTTGCATACAAGTGGTCAATATGATCTGGTTAGTGCGGTGCATAGTGCAGTGGTTCACGCACAGTTGGAGCATGTGTGGCCAGGAATAAGTGCACAGAGCATTATACAAATGTGGACTTATACACAGTTTTCATGATTTATTTCTGTTTTTGTTGTGTATAAGGTTGCATAATTTCAAGTTTACTGAAAGCACTGTTATTATTATGCCCTATAGGGGTTCACAATTTTAATTAACAAGATTACGTGTTCTGAGACAGCAACTGTTATTTCACTATTATTTTTAGGGTAGCGCGGGTGTCACTTATTTATAATTTGAATCCTATAAGTAATACACAAATGTAACCAATGAGATGTTTTGCAGCACACATAAAAAAACACTTTTACGTTTTCCACAAAGAATATCTAATGTGGACTATAATTCGTTGGGGGTCTTTTAGAGTCCCACAATGTGTTTCCTCTTCTTTACAAACCACGAACTGCCAAAGAGCATGTGCAAGCAACTGTACTTTCCTTTAGCTTCCCTGAATGCAGAAGGCTATGATATCAAATACATGATAAAAAAAAAATGTCATCCATTATCTCAGCAATTGTATACATTATGATTTAACCAATTCAATACAGGGCATTTTCACCCCCTTCCTCTCAGGCCAAATTTCAGTTTTTCAGTGCTGTAACATTTTGAATGACAATTGCACAGTCATGCAACACTGTACCCAAATACATTTTTTTCCCCACAAATAGAGCTTTTTTTGGTGGTATTTGATCACCTCTGCGTTTTTTTTTTTTTTTTTTTTTTTGCGCTATAAACAAAAGAAGAGCGACAAGTTTGAAAAAAAAAAAACGCAATATTTTTTATTTTTTGCTATAATAAATATCCCAATTTTTTTAAGATCCCATCTGCGAACTTCATATGACAATGGGCGGGTAGGGAAGTGGTTAAATATGCAACTCTAAGGAATATGCAAAAATATTGAATTGAATCTTAAATTATAAAAATTTCTCAGACCTATGTAAGCCCTGGTTCACGGTGCGATTTGACATGTTCATTTGCGGCGCCGCCGCACCGATTTCAAAAGGTAGTTTCTGTACTACTTTTTTACGATTTCAGGGTGCGATTTTCATTGACATCTGTGAAGAAACCCACACAGATGTCTCTAATATTGCCGCCGAAATCGGGACTGACATGCAGGAATGAAATGGTTCAGTTGAACACACACCATTTCATTCCTGCACTCAGTGTGAACCTCGGCTCAAAGATGTAAATATTCACCCTTAAGTTGGCCATAAACAGATCAAAAATTTGATCCATCTATGACCTTCACAGTTTCACAGAAGCCGATCATTCGATTTTGTGGAGAATAGAGTATGGAGAAATCCATTTGTTTTTTTTGATCAGTCCTCTAATTGATTGAAAAAAAAAAAAAAAAACAGTTCATGTATGGCCAGCTTACTTTAGCTTTACTTATACTCTGTCTGAGTCTGACAGTTCAAGGAAGCCTGTCATAGGAAAAACATGCGCTGTCATTGCTGATTTCCTAACCACTTCAATACCGGGCCCTTTCACAACCTTCTTGCCCAGGCCAATTTTCAGCTTTCAGCGCTGTCACACTTTGAATGACAATTGCGCAGTTATGCAACACTACCCATATGGACATTTTTTAACTTTTTTTTTACACAAATAGAGCTTTCGTTTGGTGGTTTTTATTTACCACTGGATTTTTTTTTTTTTGCTAAATAAAGGAAAGAAGACTGAAAATGTTGAGAAAAAAAAGTGTTTTTCTTTGTTTTTATTTTTATTTTTTTACCTACTATGATACCTTATTACAGTGAATTTCACTGTTATAAGAAACCTATTTTTCTGAATGAAATCGATTTGTTAAGTGTTTAGCATTGTGACTAGCTGTGATTTGCCACAGCTATTATCATGGTACAGAGGGGCAGTGATTGGCCCTATCTGTACCATGTGATCACTGTGACCAATCACAGAGATCAACACAAACTAGTACACAACAAATGGTATGAATGGAAACCATCCATTGTGTACAATTTAATGGGATCTGCTGTGTATGATCTGTCGTCCACCCAGAACGGCGAATGTCCAGCCCGACTGTCATTTTACTATAGGCTTGGCGGGAAGGTGCTAAACATTGCCTAGCTGCCATATGACCCTCCAACTTCAGTAAAGCTGACCATAGATATTTAGACGTGGGCTGAATGAAAAAAAAAAACAAGCTGATTCCTCAATCCACACAGACAAACCTGATGTAGGAATCCCTTGGGCCAGGACATTTTATTCTGACAGCGGGATCCGATGCTGTCAGAATACACTGATCAGTGACTGCAACCACAAAGTTTTGCAATTTGTCCTTTCAACAGAAGTCAATCCAATGATTGACTTCTGATGAACAGGGACATCTACACACTGATCAAGATTTGTCTGATCCCTGCTGAATAGTCATAATTTTGATACATCTTTGGCCAGCTTTAAGTGGTTCTAAAGGCTCAAGGTTTTTTAAAAAACATTCTCTGTTCAGCAGACCCCCCAGCTCCCCTCATCCAGTACTTACCTGGGCCCCATCGCGATCTAGCAATGTGCACGGCAGCCTTGGCTGTCCAGGGTCTTCCACTCCTCATTGGCTGAGGCAGTAGCCATTGGCTGATAATCACAGCCAGTGGGCCAATGTGTAGAGAGAGACTGCTTGCTCTGGGGGCAGGAGGGATGGGCTCCTAGCACCAAGATGATCAAATGCCACCAAAAGAAAGCTCTATTTGTGGGGAAAAAAGGACATCACTTTTGTTTGTGTACAGCGTCGCATGACCGCACAATTGTCAGTTAAAGGGACGCAGTGCCATATTGCAAAAATGTTGTCCATTCTGGTGCATTGGCAGCCTAGTCATTAAAACTGGCTGCCTTTAAGGGGAAGTATAGCCAAAGCGATTTTGGCTATAGTTCTGCTATGGATCGTTCGTTTGTTCCACACTGTGACCCATTTTCAGCTGACAGCAGGCTACAGTCAGCTGACGTCACATAGCCAGTCCAAGCTCTGGAAAGATCCCAACTTTAAAGTCAGGATCCACCCACATGCCTGGGCCAGCAGATGACACAGCCACTCCCTACTCCTCCTTCTCAGCCTTGCACTCCAGTGAGCCCTGGAGGGGAGAGCAAAGAGCCATTGATTGTCAGGCTGAAGACAGAGAGCTAAGCGATCAACAGTGTTTGATCACTCCGTTATCGGTGTAGAGGCAGCGGGGAGAAGCTGCAGCTGGGATTGGGGCTGGGATACAGGGCCGGCACCAGTATAAGGCTGCTTAGACAGCCGCCTTAGGGTGCCGAGATGAGGTGGGGAATTGCTCCTGAGAAGACAAAAATCCTTGTCCATCTAGCTCAACCAATAAAAGGGGAAAAAAATGTAATCCTATATACACAATCCAATACCAACAGTTGATCCAGAGAAAGGCAAAAAACCATAGCAAAGCATGATCCAATTGTCCAGTTTACTCCTGTTTCTGATGACAATGTTTTATTTTACCTTACTTTAACTCCTGGCAGTAACGTTCACCATACTAAGAAAAAGCACACGTACCCAGTCTGGGACACAGACAGCAATAAAAAAATGGACAGGGGTTCTAACCCCTCATTACTCTATCTATCCCAAACAATAGAAAAAATAACATTGCCCTTAGATACACTTTGTGCATATTTTTTGATAGCAATTCGGCATGATTACAATCTATTGCATCTTCAATTTTGAGAAATTAGCTTGGGATCCTCAGATCCCATCCTGATGATAGGTGAGCATGACGTCTACATATAAAAATTCTCTTCCAATTGGAAATTGGAGAGGATATTAGAGTAATCACTTGGCTAATGGCTCTATGTGAACAATAGGGGTGGGGGGTGATCATTTCTGCTGTGTGCCTCATAAAATGAAAGGAACTGTATATGGTAGCTTGAGCAAATGACTACATTAAAGTCACAAATCAAAATTCTTTCCTATCTCTACTGAGTTAAATTCTATACCTAATGACACTCCAACTATATCACTCCTGTTTCTATAATAAGCCTACATATTAAAATGGGCTTTGCCCTATTTTATTCTTCCCCCCCCCCCCCCCAATGTAAAAAAGCCAACAATTTTATTTTATTTTTTTACCTTTTACATTCCACTCTGCTGCCTGCATTTTTGCTTAGCCAAGAACAACATGCAACCTTCTCCTGATGCCTCCTGGCCTGGGATATGTAATGTGGATATTCCAGGAGGACTTAGGAGCAGGGTACATTGGCTTTCAGACAGCTGCTTGAGGTGGGAAGACCAGGCAGGGTGTCATCAGTAGGCCAGCTGCAAGAACCAGGAAGAGACAGCCAGCTCCCAATTACGCAGGGAAAGAAGATGGTGGTTCAAAACCTGGCAGATTACAGCAGATCAGCACTGGATTCACTGGGCATATGAGTATGTTAATTGAGGATGAAAGGTAATAAGTGTAACAAACAAATTGTGATTTTTTATGTAAGAAGATACATGTACATAATATAACTGGATTCTAAAAAAAAATTTTAACAGAATTTTTTTTTATTAAGGTACAAGGCATATAGGCACGTACAAAGCAGTGAAAGAAACAAGAAGACATTGGTACATAATGTAAGCAACAGAAAGAAAAACAGAGTCAACCTCGAGGGATACTAACATTTATAGGTAAAGTTGTTCCAGGTTATATCCGATTGCCTCTTGGGGGATCAGGAAAGAATTTTTAGATACACTTCAAATTTTACTCGCTAAATAGTGACATGCAATCTCCTTTTTTTTTTTTTAAAGAGTAAGACTTTATTGAACAGTTTTTCATGAGATACAAATGGAAGGCACTTATATGTATCAATCTCAGAGATGCAGAAGTGTGCAAGACATGCTTTATACGTCACAATTAGGCTGGTTTCACACTGGGGCGGTGCGGGGCGGCGACGGTAAAGCAGCGCTATATTTAGCGCTGCTTTACCATCGTTTTACCCGCGGTATGCGGCCGCTAGCGGGGTGGTTTTAACCCCCGCTGGCGGCCGCAAAAGGGTTAAAAACCTCCGCAAAGCGCCGCTGCAGCGGCGGTTTGCGGGCGGTATCCCCGCGGTTTCCCATTGATTTCAATGGGAAGGAGCGGTATAGGAGCGGTAAATACACCGCTCCTTCACCGCTCCGAAGATGCTGCTAGCAGGACTTTTGTTGCGGTCCTGCTAGCGCACCGCTCCAGTGTGAAAGCCCGCCGGCTTTCACACTGGAGTGAATGGGGCCGGTTTTTTCAGGCGGTATACAGGCGCTATTTTTAGCGCTGTACCGCCTGAAAACCGCCCCAGTGTGAAAGGGGCCTTACAGTGTTAATACAAAAATATGGAACACTACATGAATTTGTGTGTCATCCTTGCGAAGGGGCACAAACTCCCATTTATTAAACTCAATTTACTCCTTATTTTAGAAACTCTGAAGAAGGTTTGCAAGATGTGGATTACCATGCACTTTCAAATATCCTATACTATACATCTTATGAAACTATCTTCTGTGAATCCCTAAATGTATTTTTTCAGATATAAACGGTGTAATGCAACTGTTTTTGTGTGCCAATAAAACACAAAGGTTCTTCCTTGATACTGTATATTACACTCAACATCAAAGAGAGTTGGCATTGCCAAACGTTCTTCTTTATTATCTAGTTGTAAAGCTTAATACATGAACTTTGAAGGCTGCTATATGTTCCTTGTACAAACGATTACCCAATTCAACACATACTTGCAACAAATTTGCAAAACTGTCAACCTCTCACCAACTCCATCAGTATTTTCCAACTTTCTCACACAGCCTCTCAATGATCTTATATGGCCAGCAGAAACCTGTCAGAATAAATCCTCCAGGTTAAAATAAAAGCATTAGGCATGCTGTAAAATTAAATATTAATACCAGCTATACTGTTCAATAATTAAACTATATTCTGGTAATTTTACAAGCAGAATTTCGTATTCCTAAGTGGCAATATACTGTAGCATGCAGATGCCAAACAGATATCCCCTTTTTAAATTATTTAATTGTTTTTAAATCTGGGAAATAGCAGAAGAAAACAGTTGATACTCTGTCTATAGCACAGACAAGTTATAACATATCTGATAACAGAGGAGAAATATATTAAAACCATTCCCTTAGAATCAAAATTAAGAACCCTCTGAATTTGAATCAAGGCACATTGAAATAGGACTTGACCCTTAATTTAGAGTTGGCTTTGACCAGAAGGAGATTCCTGATGGGAACTCACAGAGTGGAGTACACCCACGTGTGGCACGTCAGTCAGCATCCTTTAGGCCCCTTTCACACTTATGCGACTTCAAAGTCGCGCGATTTTACCCGCGATTCGCGGGCACGATTTTTGCCGCGATTTTGCCACGATTTCAAGGAATGCCTGTGTAAGTGGCATCAAAATTGGACCAAAGTAGTGCAGGGACTACTTTGAAGTCGGAATGACTTGAAGTCGTACTAATATGAATGGCTGTCATATGAAACCATGGGGAACGACTTGTCATGCTAGTTTGCAGTCCCAAATCGTGGGACAAGTCGTATAAGTGTGAAAGGGGCCTTAGCAGAATGTCCATAAAAATAACTTTGGCAAAGCCTCCCTCCAGCAGAGTCAAATATTTCCTTTTGAGTGTGCTTACAAAGAAGCTTCAGAACCCAAAGAGGTAAGGCAGGGGGATAAAGAAAAAAAAAAGGAAAAAAGGAGGGGGGAGGAGGGAGGGGTATGGAAGTGGTAGGTAAAGTGCTGGGTATAGTGGAGGGGCCCCAACTAAACTTACACATTCAGGGCATACATTCCATAATTGTGAGTTTCTTTTGGGGATCTCGTTCCGCTAGGGTATCTATAGCTGTATTGAAATTACTCATTAGAGCAGCTTTGCCGTGACTCCCCCAGAGGAAAGGGCCTTATTTCTATTCTCTACAGATCAGCCCTAACTGCAGTATTTCCTGGGGCTATCCCATATAAACACAAATGGGAGGCTGATTGCAACGAAACCTTTGATTCGGACGACTGGGACACAATGCTGACCAATTTGCGCAAAGCCTCTAAATCCCTGGCTGTCAGAGAAACAGCGTACAAAGTTTTAATCAGATGGTATTATACCCCCTCCAGACTTCATTCCATCTTCCCTGGGACCTCTGAACTCTGTTTCAGAGGATGTCAACTTCCTGGTACATTCATGCATATATTTTGGGACTGTCCTAGGCTCTCCACCATTTGGAACACAGTGATGACTATAGCATCAGCAATTGCAGGGACCCCTGTACAACTTACACCCTCTATGGGCCTACTTGGAGCATCTATCCCGGGCGTGCTTCGTTTCGAGGAATGCCTTATTCACACTGTCTGCCTGGCCACTCTGTGGGCCATTGCCCTACACTGGAAGGCCCCCACAGTCCCTATCTCCTCCATCATTCACAAGATAGATACTGTTATGTTGATGGAAAGGATACTTTATACGCTGAATGATAGGATGCACCTATTCGACCAGAGATGGACTCCCTGGATATCTCATAGACAAACCCTTTTGCCATAATCTTGACCTCTAGTCGGGTCATTATACTGCTCTGGACCATGGTACGCTACTGCGTGCCCTTAATCCCACAATCTGGTTTATATAGGGTTGTGCTCCCCATATATACTATATTGTTTGCAGCCACATTTCTCGGATGCTTCACAGTTTATTTATTTTTATTTTTTATTTTTCTGTATGTTCTTTATTTTTCTTGTTGTCACTATCTTGACAGATATATACTTGTATTTTGATGGAAGTTTTGTGCAATACCGACTGTCAAATGTCTGTATTTTTCTATTGCCTTTTTAATAAAAACGTTTGTAATAAAAAAAGAAATTACTCATTAATATGGGAGATTTAGCCCTCCCGGACTTGCGTTCCTATTATTTTGCCTCTCAATTTTCTTTTCTACATTGGCAATTTTTTCCCCAGTTTCCAAATGTGACTACGTTGCTGGATGCTGCGGTGGCCACTTCCCAGGATATTCTTTTAAATATTGTTTATAGGAGGAGTGTCACGGGTAGGAGGATGGGCTCTGTGATGGCACTTCCTGGTAAGATTTTTCACATATGTTCCCAGCAGGTGGGAGATATGCCTTAAGGCCCCTTTCACACTTATACGACTTGTCCCACGATTTGGGACTGCAAAGTAGCATGATAAGTCTTTCCCCATGATTTTCAATGACAGCCATTCATATTAGTACGACTTCAAGTTGTTTCCGACTTCAAAGTAGTCCCTGCACTACTTTGGTCCAATTTTGATGGCACTTACACAGGCATTCCTTGAAATCGCGGTCAAAAACGCAGCCGCGAATAGCGGCAAAATCGCGGTAAAATTACATCAGTGTGAAAGGGGCCTAAAGGCTCTCTCCTAATAGTCCGCTATGGTGTAATAGGTCTCTGACGGAGTTCTTTAAACTGGAGGATGGCTATGTGTGGACCCAATTTGGGATAAAGTTACTTACATCATACATATCAGGAAGGTAAGCTACGCACGTTTGTTCAACTAAGAGACCAGTTTGGGATACCCAGGATCTGGCACTTCAGATATGCTCAAATGCATCATGCGGCAGTAGTGCAGTTTGGTGGCCGAGAGTTTCGAGTTTTAAAATACCTCCTTGGAGATTACTCTGTTGGACCATGATCCAACCAAGAGAATTTCCAGGTATTATCTAGCGGTGGGGCCTGGAGATCCTGGGTTGATAGATAGGGCAGTGGCGGTGCATCCATTAGGGGCGCTCTGGCACTGCCCCCTCTCTCCAGCCAACCGCCTCTGTGTACTATGGATAGATTAATGAATTGCATGAATCTATCCACGGCCGCTGTAGCCACGCCTATTCAGGAGTCCTGCCCCTTGCTGGGTGCCTGAATTACAGCAGCGGGGGGGTGTTTTTGAAGCACCTGATTAGAGCCATAAGCTTCAAAAAAGGTGCACTGCGAGCGCAAACCATTACGCTCACAGTGCACCCAGTGTGTTAGCAAAGCTAATTAATATTTGCTTTGCTAACACAGAACCGCCTCTCAGCCAATCAGGAGGCTTGGATGTAATACCTTATTGGCTGAAGGTAAAGGCGATCCCATTGGCCGCCATGCAGAACAGGAAAAAGACATGCACGGAGGAGTCCTGCATCCATCGTGGCACTAAAGGTTCCACAGCTCGCTGCCTGACCTGCTGCCTGACCCAGCACAACGATGGGGTAAGTGCCGGGCAGACAGCGGGCTGGCACAGTGGCTGCATATTATGGGCACAAAGGCTGCAATTGATGGAGCACAGTTGGCTGCATTTGCGGGGCACAGTGGCTGCATATTATGGGCACAGAGGCTGCAATTGATGGGGCACAGTTGGCTGTATATTATGGGCACAGTTGGCTGCAAATTATGGGCACAGTTGACTTCAAATTATGGGCACAGTTGGCTTCATATGATGGGCACAGTTGGCTGCATATGATGGGCACAGTTGGCTGCATATGATGGGAACTGTGGCTGCAAATGATATTTTTATTTCAGTATTTTTCAGTTCGTTTGCACCCCCCCAAAAATTTTGAGCATCAGCCGCCACTGAGGTAGGGCAAGGTCTAGATGGATGGCTCTTGCACCAGAGTTGTCTGAAGAGCTGTGGCAGGAGGTCCTTGATACTTATCTTACCACTGTCCTATCCTCCACGACGATAGGATGATTCAGCTTCGGTACCTTCATCAGATGTATTATACACCGGTTACATTATTTCGTATGCGTAAGAGAGTTTCTACAACATGTCACAAATGCCTGGGGGGCGGAAGGGACTTCATATGGTGTGGGAGTGTACCATTAGGCTTCTATGGTCTAAGGTGACTGAATTTATACCTGACAAATTTGACCTTCCTAATATATGCTCCCCCTTGCGTTGCCTCTTGGGAATTTTTGAACAAGACGAGTTAGATGTGTGTACCAAATTATTCCTTAGGATTCTTTATTTTGGGGTATGGATACTCATATAGCAAGGAGGTGTATATATACGGAAAAACTGGCATTAGGGATGTGGGTGAAGCTAGTAAATGCTGACATCCTTCTATATCGTATGATGGCTGTTGGCATCTCCAGTGGAGAGATGAACATTGTGCAAAGATTTTGTGAAAGTTAGTGTGGACTCTGTACCAGCGAGACAGAATTTTAAATGAACTAATATCAGTAGCTGCATCTTTTGTTATTCTAAAATAGTGAAAAAGTGTACCCTAAATCTTTTTTGATATAACCTTTTTAACTGTAGAAGACTGAAAAGAAATTAACTCAAATATCTTGATCGATTGGGATGACCCAGCTTTCTGCCTGCTACATGCCCTTCCTTCATCTCTCAAGGGATATAAAACTAGCATGGTCCCTCATTTAAATAAATGCAGTCAAAAGGTAGTGAATGCTGACATCCTTCTATATCGTATGCCGTACGAGGCCTGGGGTTCCCCCAAGAAGTTTAGGAAGGTGTGGTTTCGGTGGGTGGACTCGAAAGATACGCTGGAGGGGGAAGTGGATCACTGAGCGGTAAAGGGGTGAGGAGATGCTGCATGATAACTGTTTTTTGATAGACCCTAACTGAAGTTAAGGGTTAAAAGTACTGCACGCTGACATAAATGATGGAGTACTGGAGCAGCATACTCCATATGCAATTGCCCATGGTTTCTATGTATATAGTTGAGTTATACAAGGGGGTGGTTAGTTCGCTCCTTGGTTTTTATAGGGTTTGGGGGAATTTGGACTGTATCCTATTGTTGAAATTGCTGGGGTATTCAGTCTTGTTTGTTCATAATTCCCCCCAAAAAAAGGAAAATCTAAATGGCAGACTTTTTGCATAACAGGTCTCGGATATGGGACTCTGGTAGGAGTCTTCTATGATTGGTGGTGCTGGCCTTTATGGCTAGTCACTGTGAAACGTATACTGTTCTTATGCCTGTGTTACATTTATTTGGCATTTTGTATGTGAAATAATAATCTTTAAAAGAAAACAAAACAAAAAAAACCTTACACATTAAAAGAGTGTCTTTATTGAAAGTGTCCCAAATTCTAGAGAAGGTCTCGTTTTGCTCCAGAAGCCAAGAGGTCTCATGAATTACAGTACTGAACTGATTTTGTGAAACAATTTTCCCTTTGTGATTCGATGAGGCAAAAACATCTTCACATCTTTTGTTGTTTTAATCTAATTTATTATTTAACCCTAAAGCCCCATACACACGGTCGGACTTTTTCATCAATTTGGTCCGATCGGACAAGGTTGTTGAAAAATCAGACCGTGTGTATGCACCATCGGACAGTGTTCGTCGGTTTGTCCGTCGGACAAAGTCTTATCTCCTGCTGGAAAGATTTCCCGTCAACCCGGTCCGATCACACCAAATCCGAGCGTGTGTACGCTTGTCCGACGGACAAAGTGCTACGCATGCTCAGAAGAAATTCTGTGACGGAAGCGCTCGGTCAGGTAAAACTACCTTTCCTAATCGACACAGCACATTCGTCACGCTGCAATGTTAAAATGTCTTTAATGCAGCGCATTCTCTTTTTCTTTACAATGCAACAAGAATGACATCTTTTAGCTGCTCCTATTCACCCGCACTTCTCACAAACTTACTTCTTTATTACTTTGCAGCATTTATACACTACATGTTTATTTTTACTCAGATCGTAATACAATCTTTCTTATTTTTTTAACCAGATTTTTTTTTTTTGGGGGAATACATATTTGAAGGAGGTTTTTTTTTTTTTGGAGGGGGTTTGTATGTCTCAACTTAGCAAAACCACATTATTAACATTTGTATTTCTTGCTTACATTTACTAGGAGTTTGTTGGTTGTTGGTGCCCCTTGTTAATTCTAGGATTAGTGAAATGTACCTGCCTACTCAAAGAAAAACTGTCATTGTAGAAAAGTAAAACACAATAGTCAATGATTATTTCAAATCAAAAAAACCTTTATTTAGGTCTCAGCAACAGACCAAAGAGGAACGCAGCCATGGTGAAACTTGGGGAATTTGCAAAGCCTTGGACACCCATGGCAACCATCATTTTACAGACTTAAACAATTGGGGGCATGAAGACTACCTATCTAAATAATAAGGGAGCGCAATCTGGTCCTGAAGTCCAAAACATCCGGAACTGCAGCAGATGCCATCTAGGTCCCCAGGCTCTGGTACTACGAGAGGCTCCATCTTCTCTCAGACCAGACTGAGTCCAGGTTGTCACTCTCTTGTCTTCCTTGTACGCTTCCTTCCACGCCGTGGTGCTGGTGCTGGTGGGGTGGCAGAAGGAGGAGGAGGAGGCGGAGCAAGGTCACTCTCGCAAACATGTGTGAGGGGAGTCATCTCCCCAGCCATGCCCTCATTTAGAATTTTGAGGATGACCTCCTCACACATGCTGCGTTGCCCCGCCTCCATACCCGTAAATTTACTTGTAACCAAGGAGGCAAAGGCCTCCTCGTAGGTGGGTGTGGCATAGAGGGAGGCTGAGGCATCTTTTATCAGCTGGAGCGCTGACTCTCCCACCTCCCCCATGTTTTTTCGCCCTTCTGTAGGGAAGGCGGAGGGGAGAGACTTGGGAGACAGTCAGGCTCCTACGCCTACCCCCCTCTTGGCTGCCACTACCCCCTGCCTCCTCCTGACTGCCACCTTCCACAGCCACCTCCTGGCTGAGGTCTTCCTGTGTCTGAAAAAGGGACATAGTTTCAGTTATTTGTTCATCAAACACACACAATTCTCATCTAGTGACTGTTGCAAAATGTTTTCAAATACAAAACCATACAATTCTCAGCCCTGCAGTTTAGATTCTTCCCAAAAATGTCTCCCACACCACTGTCTGTTGATATGTCAATCACGTTAGGAAATAAGCAATTGGGGATCCTGAATTAACTGAACATCATTCATTATTCAACAAACTGGTTCCAAAACTACTATACCTGGAACAAGCTGGGCACCTGCACATATTCCTGACTGGAAGGCCCAGGTTGGTCCTCGGAAGCCTCATCAGGGGTGGCGTGCGTGGAAGGACGCGTGCAAGGAAGAGTCGAGAGTGACTTCCTGACAGTAGCCTGGTCTTTGAGAAAGTGGAGCCTGTCATAGTACCAGAGCGTGGGGACATGGACATCAGCTGCTGCAGCTCCAGATGCTTGTGACTTCAGGACCTTATTGCGCTCCCGGAAATAGGTAGTCTTCATGTTGTTTATCTTCACTTTTAAGTTTGCGACGGTTGCCATGGGCAGGGTAGGCTTTACAAATGCCACCAGTTTCAGCAGGGCTGCGTACCTCTTTGGTCTGTTGCTATAATCCCTGTGTTTTGCCTGCCATAAGAGGGGGAATTGCCGGTATTTATCAATGAAGTGTGGGAGAAAGCTCACGTTGTAGAACGCCTCCATCACCTCTGCAAGACACAACGCCACACAAAACAATATAAATAATGTCAGCCTAAACACTCCTAATCTTCTCCATAAAGAAGCCTCAAGTTCTAATCAGTCTAGGCTAGTTATGTACCAACGTCAAATTGTACCTTCGTTTGTAGCGATCGTCTCGTGCGTGAGCTTTCTCTCCCCTCGTCTCCCAGATCGTGGCTACGACACAGGCGTGTGACGTTTTATATACAGTGCGCATGCGTCAAACTCCGCCCGCCCCTGACGATCTTTCTCGTCTATTCCCCACCCCTTCTCTTTACGGCGCAGTGGGGAGAGCACATGGCGGGGACACAGCAGGTGCGCCCCAAATATCCCCCCAACGAGGAGGAGGACGAGGAAAGGCCGGAGGCAGAAACGTCCCGATCCCGGAGCCTGAAATTCAAGGCCTCCAATATGTCATTTGGAGAAATGTTGGAGATGGTGGACATATTAAAGAGGAGCGACTATGATGGGAAGTATGGGCCTTACCTCAACCCCAATGTCCGCAAGGCCAAGATCATGTCTAAAGTTGTGAGGAGGCTGTACAATCATTTTGGGGTACAACGATCCAAGGAGCAACTGAGGAAACGCTGGTCAGACCTGAAACTGAGGGAGGCCGATCAGTACAGAAAGATCAAGAGAATTCTTCTAAAAAGTAAGTAGTTGTGTTTTGTGTTTGATTTCTTGCTTGCATACTGCTCCATGTGGTTTGATTTTTACAAAGTTGTACATTCCAAAATGGCCACTTTCATGTTCGTCTGTGCATTCGATCGTACTCAGCCTCGATCTTTCTGCCACTGTCATGGTCGTGTGTGTGTCCATTCGATCGTACGCAACCTCGATCGTGCGGCCACTTATAATACGATGTTTGGTGTTTTTTTGGGGGAAAGGAAGTTTGTTCTCCCTAGAAATGTCATCCAGAATGTAAAGGCAATTTATTCAATGTAAAGGAGAGGTCACCCAGTAGGTGTTTACCCATCTGGACTCGAGAGCACTAGTGCTGGGACACCCAAACCCCCTTTTTATTAGCCTTTTCCACACATGTGCTCCAGTGGATACTAGAGGGGGGTCTCCATCACACAAACTTCTACCAAAAAGCTAGTCAGTTTAGCACCTTTACAAAGTGACTACATTCATGTAGTTGACATTTGTAACTGGCCAAACTAAAATAGTGTCCGTCACTTTCAAGCAATGTTTGTCATTTCCTATTTCTGCCCTCAATAGTTTGTGTTGCTAAATCTTCCTTTTGGACATTCTCATAGGGGAGCGAAAACTTGGGCCGTCTGAGGAAACCCCCAAACCAACACCTCCCAAAAAAGGGGAAAGAGCAGAAGCAGAGGAGGAGGAGGAGGAAGGAGAGATCATCGAACTTGGAGAAATTGTCACCACAACAGGTGAGTGTGGGAGAACACAGCTACTGGTAAGCTAATCCATGTATGGCTGCCTCATTTCCAACACCCCATTTTTTTTGTTTGTGGTTTTTAGGTGACGTGGATGTTGTGGAAGAAAAATCGCACTTTACCACAGAGAGTGCCCACGTACTCATCGGAGAGATAATGGTCTGCAATCGAGATCTAGATTACATAAAGCAAAACATCAATGATGTTCAACAAAAATTGAAGAACATCATTGATGTTTTAGGAAAAATATGAAAAAGCACCAAGTAATTTACACACATTTGTGCCAGCTTCTGAACACATTTGCAACTTAAAAACTGTGTGAAATTTGGAACATGCACACATTGTGTCCACATGTGCTAGCTCCCATCATGGTGGATGAATGGCAACGTTTTTTTGGGGGTGCAAACACTTTACGAACTACGAAAGTGGTTGTGGTGAAGGGGTTGCACCCCCAAAAAACGTCCATTCATCCCCATGATGGAAAATGGCACTTTTGAAGCTTCTAGGCATGTGTTTTTACCATCTAATGACCATTTTCAGAACCAAATTGTGTGCATGTTCCAAATTTCCACTTTTCGGGGGTGCCCCCCCCATGTGATGAAGGCAAGATCAAACACACTTTGAACATATAGTCATGTCTGATCTTGTCTTCACTTTACAAAGTTGAACTTTCCTACTTCATAGGTTCTGCTTAGCTCCATGCCTGGTTTTACAAATTGCGTAATCTTTGTAAATAATGTTGTAAATAACCAAGATGTTGTCAGTTTTGGCGTGAAGATTGTAAACGCACTTGTGAATGTTTTCCAAGTAAACTTTTTTAATTTTCCAAATGTGTGGCTTCCTTATTTAAATAAAACAATGCATTATGTATGTAAAATGTAAAGGATATGGGGGGCAATGGGTGTTATTTACTAAAGGCAAATCCACTTTGCACTGCAATTTCCTTTCCCAGGGAACTTTTTCAATGCACTTGTAGAGCATAGCGGATTTGACTTATGTAAATGACACCCACAGTGCTTTGTACGAAAACACGGAGCACAGCATTTTGGAGAATACACACATGTCACACCTGGTGCTGAAAAGGAGTATTTTGGGTGTCAGTTATGCAGGACAAACCTTCTCTAGACCAAAGATTAGGTAGCAAACACACATGAGAATAATCTTTTTGGGAAGAAGAGACTGTTACCTCCTTTTGCCCAGAAAGTGCATTACCACTGTCGAAGGCAAAGGGAAAAAATGTCAAAGTAAAATAAGCTAAAAAGAAGACTGAAATGACAAGAAATCAGAGGTTGGTTAAAATATCAGATTTATTAAAAAATGCCTCTCACACATCGTCAGGCAGAGCAATGGCCCCCCTACCCACAAAGTATTCCATATATTGGTCCCGGACCACGCGGGCATTGAGAGGGGGCAAGCCTGGACGTGCCACTCGAAGGGCTGTGAGGTCCGCATTTGGAGGGCCCTCCACATCTGGGCCAACGGGCACCACATAGTTCCTGTTATGTCTTTTGAGGAAGTTGTGCAATATGCAACAGGCAAGAACTATGTGGTTCAGTTTGTATTCCGCCAAGTTAAATGCCGTCAGGAACAGGCGGAAGCGGCTGGCCAGGATGCCAAAAGCGTTCTCCACCACTCTTCTGGCTCTGGACAGCCTGTAGTTGAAGACCCTCTGGTCCGGGGTGAGGGTCCTCATCGGGAACGGCCTCATCACATGGGGAGTCAGCGCAAACGCTTCATCTGCGACAAAGACGAAGGGGAGTCCTTCGGCATTCTCCTCTGGAGGTGGCAAGCACAGACTGCCACTTTGGAGACGCCAGTAGAACTCCGTGTGCGTAATGGCCCCACCATCCGATATCCGGCCGTTCATCCCCACGTCCACATACATAAACTCGTATGTTGCCGACACCACCGCCAACATCACTACACTATTAAACCCTTTATAATTATAATAGTAGGACCCCGAGTTGGGCGGTGGGACGATGCGGACGTGTTTCCCATCAATTGCCCCTCCGCAGTTAGGAAAGTCCCAACGGCTGGCAAAGTGGGAGGCCACAGTCTGCCATTCCTGTGGCGTGGAAGGGAACTGTGGAGTGAAACAAGAAAAAAAAATTAGTCACTTTGCACCTAAACATTGCAAGCAGATTAGACAATCAACATCTTGGAACAAGAGCATTGTATAAAATTGGAGGCTGGAAAGTATTTACACAGAAAAGTAGAGGCTCCCCTTCACAGATTACTCACCCCCCCATCAATCCCCCCACTTCTGATGGGACATTGGCAATAACTATGGTTTTGGGGGGGGGGGTGGTGGACAGGTAACCCTCTGCACTTCATTGATTGGCAAATGGCTCAATAATGTGGCCTAGTTTGGCCAGACCCTCTGTACTTAACACTATTGGCAGGCCACAGGAAAGATCAAATAACATTTCCCCCCCCCCCCCAAAAAAGGCAGGCACAGTGTGACATTATTAAATTACCAAGCAAGCTAATAGGAGGGAAAGAAGACAAAAAAATAGGAAATGGAATGTATGGAGGCAGTCCCTTGCACTACATGCTTTGCTGAATTCATCCCTAAAGATGCGCACTATAAAGAGGTAGGTATATAGTGTGTATGGACCTTGGGAAAGCCAGCAGATAAAGGATTGGTACCATCTGACAGAGCAGTTGGGGGAGGGGGTTCCTAATGAGTTTGCCCCCCCCCCCCACCAAAAGAACAAAAAAAGGGGGCTCTACATGAAGTAAACCACACAGCAAACATTTGTGCATATTTTAGGGGGTGTTTGGGGGCAAACAATACTATGCAGCAGACAAAAGACATTGCTTAAGTGAGTACGCCATAGGTGTCTATTGGGGCAGAAGAGCATGCTGGTGAGGTAAGTGAAGGGAAAAATGCATGAAGGAGAAAAGGGGCACAGCATATTAGAACATATTGCAATCATGGTAATTAGGGAAGGAGGTCAAAAATACAAGTCATTAGCAAACAGAGCATACATAGAAGGGAATAGTAAAGTAGAAATGTTACCTTAATATAGTCCTCCTGCAGGACCTGAATGATGGCAGAACAGGTCTCTGGAATAATGAGTCCCAGGGCCTGGGGAGAGATACCTGAAGAGAACTTCAAATCCTGAAGACTTCTCCCTGTCGCCAAGTACCTCAACGTGGCAACAAGCCTCTGCTCCGGAGTAATGGCTTGTCTCATGCAGGTATCCTGCCGGCTGATAAAGGGGGTCAGCAAAGCCAAAAGACGGTGAAAATCGGGGTCCGTCATCCTGAGAAAGTTCCTGAAATCATCAGGATTATTCTCCCGGATCTCACGAAGCAAAGGCATGTGCGAGAACTGGTCACGCTGAAGCAACCAATTCTTGGTCCACATACTCCTCATCACTCTGTTCATGGACGGGTCTTGGGTCAAAGCTAAAAGCCCGACACCAATTCCGCGTACAGCACGAACTCGGCGACGAGTACGCACGGGAAACATCGCTCAGAAGGTCACAAAAGGTCGGCTGGTCAGAACGGACAAACAGAAAGCACCGATAAACAGCAAGGCCTGAAAGAACGAAGTGAATACCAGCAACGAGCAGACAATAAGCAGTGCAAATCAAAGCGTCCTATATCAAGATATAGGCCGCAATGACCAACAAATGCGAACTGACTACACGCACTAATAAACAGATACGCACGACAAGCACAAACTGAAGAGCAGTAACGATCTGAGTCAGAAAACTGAGAAGCGCGAATCTTAAGTCACCAAACTTCCACTAACTCTCGATAAACACGGGATCAGCAGAAGGAGCCCAACGGGTGCCTGACGTGGTGCTGAACTTCCCTTTTGTAATCTCGTGGACGACGACTTACGCCACGACGTTCTTCCGGACCGGATATTCCGACAACGTAGTCCGACCGTGTGTACGCAACGCCAACATCGGACAAAGTACGTCGGACAAAGTCCGACCGACCTTGTCCGCGGATTGTCCGAGCGTGTGTATGGGGCTTTAGTGCTGTTGGCATCTCCAGCAAAGATTTTGTGAAAGGTAATGTAGACCCTGTAACAGCCAGACAGAATTTTAAATGAACTAATATCAGTAGCTGCATCTTTTGTTATTCTAAAAAAGTGTACCCTAAATCTTTTTGGATCTTACCTTTTTAACTGTAGAAGAGTAAAAGACTGAAAATAATTTTACAACACAACTCAAATATCTTGATCGATTGGGATGACCCAGCTTTCCGTCTGCTACATGCCCTTCCTCCATCTCTCAAGGGATATAAAAATAGCATGGTCCCTTATTAAGGCCCCTTTCACACTGCCGGTGCCCGGGCATCAGCGGTAAAGTGGCGCTATTTTTAGCGCGGCTTTACCATAGTTTTAGAGGCGCTATTCAGCTGCTAGCGGGGCGGTTTTAACCCCTGCTAGCAGCCGAGAAAGGGTTAAAAACCAGCCGCGAAAGGGTTAAAACCACTGCAAAGCGCTGCTACAGCAGCGATATGCCGGCAGTATAGCCGCGCTGCCCCATTGATTTCAATGGGCAGGAGCTGTTTAGGAGCAGTGTATACACCGCTCCTTCACCGCTCCAATGATGCTGCTAGCAGGACTTTTTTAGCGTCCTGCCAGCGCACTGATCCAGAGTGAAAGCCCTCGGGGCTTACACATTGGAGAGACAGCAGTGGCTGTTTCAGGGCGCTTTGCTGGTGCTATTTTTAGCGCTGTAGTGCCTGCAAAGTGCCCCAGTGTGAAAGGGGTCTTAGATAAATGCAGTCAAAAGTTTGATCCCATTGAATCCCCGCTATAGACAAGTGGATCAAAAAAGAGGATCAGCTTTTGGAAGTTGGGTGCATACCTGTCAAAGTGAATACGATAAATACTACAATATCTGGTCAATTAGGATACATTTTAGGTCCCACCGAGGAAATAATCAACCTTGTTAATTTAGAAAGCAAAGTGTGGCGACTTACCTACTATGTTGTTTTTAAGATATATGAGCAGGCCTTGTCCTTATGCTGAAACATCACACTGTTGCACTACACTGCCTTGAAAATGTATTCATTACAGTTTCCACATTTTGTCATGTTACAACCAAAAAAGTAATATTGTGATTTTATGTGACAGACCAACACAAAGTGGCACATATTTGTGAAGTGGAAAGAAAATGATAAATGGTTTTCAATTTTTTTTTTATAAATGAATATGTGAAAAGCCCTCAGAGGTTTGTTAGAGATAGAGAACCTTAGTGAACAAACAGCATCGTGAAGGCCAAGGAACACACCAGACAGGTCAGGGATAAAGTTGTGGAGAAGTTTAAAGCAGGGTTGGGGTTATAAAAAAAATATCCCAAGCTTGGAACATCTCACAGAGCACTGTTCTCCATCATCTGAAAATGGAAAGAGTATGGCACAACTGCAAACCTACCAAGACATGGCCATCCACCTAAACTGACAGGCCGGGCAAGGAGAGCATTAATCAGAGAAGCAGCCAAGAGGCCCATGGTAACTCTGGAGGAGCAGCAGAGATCCACAGCTCAGGTGTAAGAATCTGTCCACAAGACAATTATTAGTCGAGCACTCCACAAATCTGGCGTTTATGGAAGGGGGCAAGAAGAAAGCCATTGTTGAAAGAAAGCCATAAGAAGTCCAGGTTGCAGTTTGCGAGAAGCCATGTGGGGGACATAGCAAACATGTGGAAGAAGGTGCTCTGGTCAGATGCATTGTGGTCAAGTATTTAATGGTATATAGTAAGGTCAAGGTTACTATTAAGAACAGAAGAGAAAGAGCAAACAGAAAAAATCTATATGGTAGTCATAATGGATCAAAGGTCAAAAGAGCATTTTTTGTGTGCTTGCCAGTAGGACCATTTTTTTCTAGAAAATTGATCCCTAATGGGCTCTAACAAATAAGAACCCAAACCAGCATGGGTATTAAGGATTTGTATCACAGATTCCAAAGTGGGGACCGTAGTTTGTTTCCAAAGTCTCACAATCGGAGAGAAGGGTGCGGTGAATGCATTTAATCCCCACACCCAGCAGTGCAAGAGCTGGATAAGGTGTAGAAGAGATAGTGGTAATTTTAGATATAAATTGGAAGACTTCCCATCTGAAAGATGTAGGTTTTCCCCAGCTCCACCATTTATAGTATGTTGTAGCGAGCCAATATATTTGCATGCCCTCTAGCACGGAGAATATTGGGTGGAAATAGCTGCAAGTCTTTGAAGAGTATAGTACCATCTGTGTAAAAAATGTTTTGGGTGGATTCTCAATGGTAGTGCATCTCTTAGGATGCCATTGTACTGCACTATGCCACTGACAGGCTGTCAAGGTAAGGTTTAGTTTAGTTTCCCAACGGATTATAGTGGTGAGCTTATGTGGTTGGTCGTTGTTAGATAGGAGTTTATAGAGTCAGGTTATTTCTTTTATGGTGCATCATTGATCATTGAAAAAACAGAGGGCTTCCTTAATGGAGTGGTTGTCCTTGACCCTTAGAAAGGAAAGTAGATGATGGTTTCTCAAGTACTAGAGAGAGATCCAACTGTCGCTATACCAGCCCTTTACTATTTCTTAATTTATTGTCTTTTTTCTTATTATTATTTTTTATAGACATATTCAGTGCTGGGACAAAGTCCTCAAGGCAAAAAGGAAAAAGTGCTGTGCTGAAATTGCTTTAGGGTAGGGTAGTCTTGCCCTTTTTATACCCCCTCCTGCTGAAGCTCCCAAGGTAGCTGCCTCTTCTGCATACTTCTTGGTCCAACCCTGGATGTACTGTTGTCAATAATAAAAATAACAATTTTAAGATTGCACTGTTTGGGTTCCTGATGTGTTCTGGACTGTCTTTTTTGTCTGGCTCTTCTGCTAAAATGTATAAATATAATTTCTGTTATTTCTGTTAGGCCACTTTCACACTGAGGCACTTGTAACTTGCCAGTAAAACACTGAGCACTTTTTAAGAGCTTTTCAGGCACTCTTGAAGAGCTTTTACGGCGCTTTTGAAGCGCTTTCCTTTTATTTCAATGGAGAGGGACGTTTTTTCACCACCCTGCCAGCACACTGCCCCAGTGTGAAAGCATTCATTGATTTTAATGAAAATAGGTTTTTGTGAGCTTTTCAGGCGCTTTCTTTTAGCGTGAAAGCGCCTGAAATCACCTCAGTGTGAAAGGGGTCTTATTGTTCAACCCCTGCACAGGCATCTTGCTTGTTACGGTTCGAATGCGATGCAATTTCAGCCATATTGTACAAACTGTATGTCTGTATTCAATTTGCACAGACATTGCATGTGATGGCATTGCATTAGTCTGAATCCAGCCAAAAGGTGACAGGAATGGAGGGCTCCAGCACAAAGCCTGTGATTGACAGCTTCAGCCCTGTTCTTGTGTGCTTTGTGAAGGGGGTGGGGGGGTCCCATCACTCCAATCAGCTCACACTGAGCTCTGCAGAGTGTAAATTGAGCTCCCCACCCCCTGTTTTCTGGAAGCTCAGACAATCTAAATTAATTCTGCACTTTTAACAGCTGTAGAGAAGAGATGACTGGAGATAAACAGGTACAACATATGTGGATATAGGTGAATTTGTTTCATCTCTGTGTATCACCTGAGGCTGGTCACTTCACTGGGTATATCTTAGGCTTTAAAATCACTCTTAATGCCATTTATTTGTGAAACCTCTAAATCTGCTATTCCCCCATAGTGCTCTCCAGTCTCCCGTGCTTTCCACCCCTGTTCTTTCTGGCCCCCACTGGTGATCTCAAGCTCCCCCCCATTGCTATCCACTCCCCCCTGCTCTTTGTACCCCCCAGTGCTCTCCAGCCCTGTTTTTCTCCCGTCCAGTGCTCTTCGCCACCCCACACTCTTACCCCCCCCCCAGTGCTCTCAGCCTCCCGTGCTCTCCACCCCTGTTCTCCCCCCCCCCAGTGCTTTCCACTCCCCACCTCTGTGATCTCCACTCCCCCCTGCTCTTTGCCCCCACCCATGTGCTCTCCAACCCCGCCAGTACTCTCTGCCCCCCCGTCTCTCCAGCTCCCACCCAGTGCTCTCCACTTCCCCAGGACCAGAGGACAGGCTGACTGGGGCCGGAAAATGAGGACGGCGGAAGGTGCAGGTGGCCAGGGACCACTCCATCTCACAGCAAATAGATCCTCTGGAAGGAGCACTCTCCCCCTTCAAAACGAGAACAGCCCCTGCCTGCTGCTGGCCATCATGGATATCCTGCTGGCATGCAAGGTACTTTACCGAGCATCAACAACACACCTTCCCAGAGACAGGGACTGCAGACTGGGACATGGGGCACAAGAGGGGCTGCAATGATGGGCACCGTGAGGCTGCATTTGTGGGCACAGTGAGGCTGCATTCATGGGCACAGTGAGACTGCATTCACTGTCTGCAGTCTCTGAGGGAGAGGAGACAAGAGTGGGAGTGCCGCCAGGATGGGAGTCATGGGAGAAGTCAGACGTGTGTGGACTATGGAGAGGAGACAATAGGATAAAACCAGAGCCACCAAGCTGGAGCCGACTGACTGAGCCCTGCTTGGTGCACCTGAGAGTTCAGTGACAGCACCGCCAGACCAGTCTGAAGGGGGGGGTCACTGATGTAAGGGGGGAGTGAATACGATAATGTAAGGGGGCACTGATATAAAGGTTTTCCCCCTTATATCAGTAACTCACCCTCCCACCCAGTGCTCTCCACTTCCCCAGGACCAGAGGACAGGCTTACTGGGGCCGGAAAATGAGGACGGCGGAAGGTGCAGGTGGCCAGGGACCACTCCATCTCACAGCAAATAGATCCTCTGGAAGGAGCACTGTCCCCCTTCAAAACGAGAACAGCCCCTGCCTGTTGCTGGCCATCATGGATATCCTACTGGCATGCAAGGTACTGTACCGAGCATCAACAACACACCTTCCCACAGACAGGGACTGCAGACTGGGACATGGGGCACAAGAGGGGCTGCATTTGTGGGCACAGTGAGGCTGCATTTGTGGGCACAGTGAGGCTGCATTCATGGGCACAGTGAGACTGCATTCACGGCACAGTAAAGCTGCATTTGATGGGCACAGTGAGGCTGAATTGATGGGCACAGTGAGGCTGCAATGATGGGCACAGTGAAGCTGCAATGGTGGGCACAGTGAGGCCGAAATGGTGGGCACAGTGAGGCCACATTCACGGGCAGAGTAAAGCTGCATTTGATGGGCACAGTGAGGCTGCATTTGATGGGCACAGTGAGGCTGCATTTGATGGGCACAGTGTGGCTGCATTTGATGGGCACAGTGAGGCTGCAATGATGGGCACAGTGAAGCTGCAATGGTGGGCACAGTGAGGCCACAATGGTGGGCACAGTGAGGCCACATTCACGGGCAGAGTAAAGCTGCATTTGATGGGCACAGTGAGGCTGCATTTGATGGGCACTGGTGAGGCTGCATTGAGCTCTTGTATCATGTCGGCAGTCTCTGACAATCTCCTGTATCATGTCTGCAGTCTCTGAGGGGGGGTCACTGATGTAAGGGGGGAGTGAATACGATAATGTAAGGGGGCACTGATATAAAGGGTTTCCCATTTATAATAGTAACCCACCCCCTCTTACCTTAGTATATTATTTCTGCGGAAGGTGGCCCCCCCCCCCCCACGTTCTGAAGTTCCTGGGGTCCCCCTTGATGATTGACCACTTTTAACTGGAATTTGCTTATATATATATAAAGCCCTATGTGACTTCATATCTGTCTTATCTGTATATAATACACTCTTCAAATGTGCTTTAAAATGTATGGTTTTCCCTTTCATGAACAAGAAAATAATGACGTTATGCTGTTGTGCTGGTATAATAATGCTGTGGGGCTGGTATGAATTTTTTTCCAGGGCTGAATTTTATTCCCAGTCCGGCCCTGTATGTCCCTGAGAGTGATGCTGACTAAAGTATTGTAAAGGGGGAGTGTTAGTCCACCGGAGACCCTGACTGCTGAGTTTTGTGTGGGAGCAGCTGTCATGCATTCAGCACAGGGAAGCTTGATAAAGTAGTGAAGCAATAAGGCTAAATTCACACTGTGAATAATGGCTAAGTGAAGAATGGCTAAGCAGCAGCTTTCATTCAGTAGGTGATTCTGCTGCCTCTTGAATGCCTGTTTTTTGTTTGTTTTTTGCCCAATGGCCCTTTTCAATGACACTATTGCACTGCAAGGCAAGCAATCGGCTTGGAGTTGCGGAACAGCCCCATTGACTTTGTTTTTTTTTGTTTTTTTTCAAGCCACATGATTAGAGCCGGAGGCTCTAATTGGCTTGAAATGGTTGGGCTCTGGGAGCAGAGCACTGCGCCCCGAACCCACACACTTGTGCCACTGTGAATCTATATTCGCTATTGTCTTCCGGCTTTTCCTGCCAGGCCAATCAGGACAGGAGGCGGAGCGGCTGGCCGGGAGGAGAAGCCGAGGAGGGGCCGTAGTGCGGGGGAACCGTGGAGGGCTGAGAGCGAGGGGACTGTGGAGAGCTGAGAGCGGGGGGGGCGGTAGAGGGCTGAGTGTGGACCTGAAGGGGTTTGTTTGCTCTCCCCCCCAAAAAAAAGTTTAGCACCAGCGGCCACTGCTTTTATTGTTCCCCCAGACCAAAATGCAATTTTTAATTTTCAGTGAGTTGTGCTTTAAATTTGCCATGGCCTTAAAGCGGTGTTCCGGCCGAAATTATAATTTTTAAATAAAAATACCCCTATAATACACAAGCTTAATGTATTCTAGTAAAGTTAGTCTGTAAACTAAGGTCTGTTTTGTTAGTTTTTAGCAGTAGTTTGTTATTTTATAAACTTGCAGCAGGCCGTGGCCATCTTAAGTGTGGGCATCTGAAGCCAGACTGTATTTCTTCCTGAATATTAAACTTGCAGATCTCGTACATGCTCAGTGCAGCATAAGCAGTGGAATAGGTTTCAGGTCAGGTTTCCATAGCAACGGCAGTTTGAGAGGAAGTTGCTGCCCCTTCCCAGGAGGCATTGCAAACAGGAAATAATGCGATGGGCCGCGGCCAGGGAGGAGGAAGTGAAAAATGAATACAGCAGATATACAGTCTGTGCTGAAAAAAAAATTAAAAAAATATCCAATTTGTTTACAGTGCACAGTTTAGTGAGGGATGCTGAAGAGTTGTAAAAGTGGGTGGAACTCCACTTTAACTTAGTCTTTTAGGTTGGGAAGGTGGAAGGTGGGTTTGACTTTTAAAAGTGCAAGGCACTGACAACCAGAACCGACACTTTCTGCGCAGTAAAACACAGTGTTGTACTACTACTGCTCAGAAAGTGTGGACCAGCCCTTTAAGCAGAACAAAACCCTCCTCCGTTTGATGGTTTGACAGTTTGGTTGAGAACACAAGCAAATGTGACAGTTAGCATTCCCGTCACGCCTCAAAGCAGAACTAAACTCATTGATTTAATGGTTTAAAAAACAGTTACAGTATATTCCCGGCATGCGGGAATGTTAACTGTCACATTTGCTTGTTTCTTTTAACCAAATCTTCAAACCACCAAATGGCTGGTATCATAACTGATTATATGTACAGCATCATGGCAGTTGCAAATCAAACAGAGGCTAAGATGGCAGTTTCCTTGGCTGAACAGGATAGGAGGGTTTCGTTTCATTTTTAATGCAACTGTTTTTGGATCCCTTAAAGTGATAGTAAACTCACATCTTTGCTTTTTACCTGTAGGTAAGCCTATAATATCTCCTAAACGTGCACTGTTTAGGAGATATTTACATCACAGACGCATAAGCACTGGGCTCAGAATGGACTGTGCCGTTCATTCAGAACTCTATGTTGCAGCCATAACTCCTGAGCATATGCTCACGAGTGACATCATCGTGGCTCAGCCGTTCATACAGCCAAAGCCCACAAACCCAGAAAGAGGACCGGGTGAAGATGGCAGCACCTACAGCGGTGACAGCACGCCACTGGAGGACTTTTTTTTCAGGTAAGTCTGTCATAGTGTGCTAGTATGCAATGCACAAATTATTTTTTCTGGTGCGTTATACTACCGCTTTAAATCAATGAGTTTAGTTCTGCTTTAAAATTATCCCTTGCAGTGGGGCTGTACTGCACTGCTCATTTAGTCCCTTGGTGTTATCATGTGCCATGCAGGGTTATGACCTTGGTCTTGGTGACATGAGGAACCTACACCAACAGAGCATAGGAGAGAAGATGGTGCAGGGACTGTTCTAGCAGCATGGCGAAGCAGAGAGTCAGGTAAGTAGATTCCCCCCCTAGACTCAAATGAGTAATTAAAAGAGAAGTTCAGCAGGTTACCAACAAGTTGGAGCTCCGGGACACGTGAGGAAACTCATAGCACTTATTTTTGCAGCAGCCAGAATCTCCATGGCTAGGTCCTGGAAGTCCGCCACGATTCCATTTGACTTGGTGAAGACTAAGTTGTCATGGATCGTGGTCAACGAACACCTCTTGGCAATATTACTCGATAAACAGGCCTTGTTAAATAAAATCTGGGAGCCCTGGATCAAATACCTGTCAGATGCCCTATGAGATGTATATGTTGCTCTAGATCAAATAGGGTGCATTCTTTACTATATCTCTTTCTTAAGTTTCTTTTCTCCTTTGTTTCCTTCTCCAATTGTTTCCAGTATATGACCACTAGGCCATTGTTTCTGAAGTGTCAAAAGTCTATAGGCCCATACCCGGATGTGATAAAATGTAGCCTATGCAACCACATTAGCCATGTCTTTGCACTCCATTCCTTAGCCACTACTTGGGAGCTGGGACGAATGGTCATGGCAACATTACTGTATCTAATCAATCTCGTCCTATTTGCACAGTCTTGAGTGGGCTGGAGTGCAAATTAGTTAGTGTTTGAAATACAGCTGTGTTAATCATCTACACATCATAAGTTTTGTCAAGGAAATAGCATATTTACTGGAAACTATGCTGTCCATTCCTACTGTAATGCATTGCATTCTGATATGCGTCTTTGGAATTCTGATTGTGTTTAAAGTGGTTGTAGAGGCAGAAGGTTTTTTATCTTAATGCATTAAAGTGGTTGTATAGGTTTTTATTTTTTATTTTTTTTTTAAATAACAAACATGTTATACTTACCTCCACTGTGTAGTTCGTTTTGCAACGAGTGGCCCCGATCCTGCTGTTCTGGGGTCCCACAGTGGGCGTCTCGGCACCTCTCCACTAAAGCTAACCCCCTCTGGGAAGCTCTTTCCCGAGGGGGCTAGCTTGTGGGTGCGCTCCCTTGTCATACACTTGGCGTCCATAGACGCGTCATTATATGTGATTGACAGCAGCGCGAGCCAATGGCTGCGCTGCTATCAATCTATCCAATCAACGGCCAGACTAAGTGGAGAAGAGGATGCCAGGGGGGCTGGGGGGCCCATGACAGCGAGGTGTTTTTTCACCTTAATGCATAGGATGCATTAAGGTGAAAAAACTTGAACCTTTACAAGCCCTTTAAAGTGATTGTACAGGCAGAAGGTTTTTTATCATAATGCATTCTATGCATTAAGGTGAAAAAACACCTCGCTGTCATGGCCCCCCCCCCCCCTACCCCCAAGAAAAAAAAAAACCTGTAAAAAAGGCATAATGAGCTAGTTTGCATCGCATACCAGCTCATTATGAAATACTTAGCTTAGAACGAAGCCCTCCAGCGGTGCCCACACACCGCTGAGACTGCTGACATCTTCCCTGGTGTTTCTTCCGGGTTCGCAGGCTCTGGCACTGTGAGTGGCCAGAGCAGTGATGACACGCACGCACCAGCACGTGCATGCGCATGGGAGCCGCCATTTACATCACGGGCATGGTAAGCCGGACCTTCATTGTGCATGTGCCGATGATGTCATCGGCTGCATGCACTCTGAATATATCCTAAACGGTTTAGGAGATATTCACAGTATCTACAGGTAAGCCTTATTATAGGCTTACCTGTAGGTACAATTAAAAAATAAGACTTTACTTCCTCTTTATGATAAAAAGCCTTCTGTGTGCAGCAGCCGCCCTAATACTTACCCGGGCCCCATCTCGATCCAGTGATGTTGCAAGAAAGTCTCGGCTGTTCGGGACTCTCCCTCCTCATTGGCTGAGACAGCAGTGCCCCGCCATTGGCTCCCGCTTCTGTCAATCAAAGTCAGAGAGCCAATGAGGAGAGAAAGGGGGTGGGTCGGGCCGCAGCTCCATGTCTGAATGGACACAGGGAGCTGTGGCTCGGCTTGGGTGCCCCCATAGCAAGCTGCTTGCTGTGGGGGCACTCAACAGGAGGGAGAAGCCAGTAGCACCGAAGAGGGACCTGAGAAGAGGAGGATCTGGGCTGTTCTGTACAAATCCACTGCAGCAGAGCAGGTAAGTACGACATGTTTGTTATTTTTAACCCCTTCCAGACCGCCTTCCGCACATTTACTGTGGCAAGTCGGCCTGGCTGCGCTTTGTGCAGTTGCCTCCTGCAGCGCATGCGCACTGATTGGAAAGAGGGGGAGCCAATCAACAGGTCCGGCGGATGCCGTTCTGCCTCTCCTTGAACGATCATGGGTGGCCGTGGGTGGGGACACGCTGATTGGCTCCTGCTGTGTCCAATCACAGTGGGAGAGGGGCTTCGGCGGTGTGCGTGCGCCCCAGAGCCAAGAAGAGAACTCATGTACAGGTACGTGATTTTCACTTAAGGGCCGCCCTGCCGCAGTATATGTATGTGGGGCGGTCCTTAAGCGGTTAAATAGGCTGCCCTGTGTGTGTTTGTTGCCCAAAAGAAGCCCCTGCTCCCTTATGGGCGACAAGCTTAGCACAAATTTTAAACACCCATTTTGACACTATTGCGGCAGAATCGCACCATGTTTGGGGGTGCCATTACAATCATGGCACCCAAATGTGTGTTACACGGTTTGCCAATGTTTTGTCACATATGGCGACCCATCACATTTGGCTACCCGCTGGACGGCAAATGCGCCACGCCGCCATATGCGTTCCAACACTGTGGCGATCTGCGCTTGCGCAGAATTTGGTGGCCACACCCTTGAGTCCAGGTTCAAGCCCCACCATCTAAGTGGACATAGAGTTAGATTACAGTTATGCCGAGCGAAGCGAGGCCGTGCCCGAAGCGTGGCTAATGGCCTGTGGAACGCATATGGCGGCGTTGCGCATGCGCACTCCAGCGGGTAGCAAAATGTGATGGGTAGCCGAATGTGACGTGACACCACAATTTGGAATCGTGGTGATTCTGCCTTTGATTCCAAATGGCCCAATGTGAACGGGGCCTCAAAGTACCTGTGTGGTAAGGTGACAAGGTAGGTGCACAGTTGGGAGACAGGGACAAAAGGTGACAAGAGGAACCTGAGCTAAGACCTTCACTGGGTATTTTTATTTTGAATTAAAAGCTGCAGATTAGAACAATGACAAAATGACTTTAACGTGTTTCAATGAGAGTCCAGACGCTGTGGTTAATGACATAGGACACTTCCATGGTGACCTCATTTTCCCGGTGTGACAGGTTTGCTGAGCCACAACCAGGGTGACGTCACACGGTGAACAGTCTGAGGTGGAGGGCGCTCAATGCCTCCATTCATAGCCGCGTGTGGATGTGCCTGAGACCCCCGGACGCCCCCACCTCCCTTCTCGGGAGCGCGCAGGAGCGGGAGACCACAGGCGGGTGCGCGCTCCGTGTCAACATGGCGGCGCCGTGAGGTTGTCTCTCGGGGAGTAATTTGGCTATTTGAACAGAGCAGAGCGGCGACGTGATATCTGATGAATGAAGAGCGGCTCGGCATGAGAAGAGAAGAAGGCTGCAGCTGAGAGGCTTCTCTATGACCCAGGAGGCCCTTCCTCCCCTGGCCGGAGCAAGCGTGGCTACCTAGGTGAGCCCTCACTCTTCCTATCCTGCCGCATCCCCTCCACTTCCAGCACACACCAGCCTAGGCTCCCCCCTTGTGTAGGCCAATAGGGGGCAGTGTGTCATTAGTGGTACAAAGTGCCCCTGGCATGGCCAGCAATGGGGCATGTTTGCTGGGTACTGACACTTGCAGGGGTCACTGCTGCTCCAACTTTCTAATAGGGCCCATTCAATAAAGCACTACTGAAGGCTTCCTTAAAGTGTCCTGCGACTACCTCCCACACTTTCCTCAGGAGTTCTCACACCTGACATGTTCAGGTAGTTCTTATAGGTGCCGCTTTAAGTTCACACCAGAACGCAGTGAGGGAAACCTGTGTTCCTGGGCGCTTCAGGTGTCAACTGGTCCTAAGGCTTGGGTTACACCTGTGCAGGTCAGGAACATTTTCCCAACCCTTGGGCCGCCTTTTAGCAGACATGTGGGGATGCCAATAATTCCTAATGGCACCCCTGTGCATTGGCAAATGATTCCGATTTCCGTGCATGCCATATTGCATGGTGCTGTGGGACTTTGTGTGTGTGAGGGACCTTTTTATTCCCTGTGGATTAAGCAACCCATTGAAATGAATGGGCTGCCCACACACAGAACGCAGATTGCACAAGTGTGAACATGGAGTAAGGTGGGGAGTCGGGTACCTTTTTTTTTTTTTTCCCCTGTGGATCAGGCAACCCGTTTAAATGAATGGGTTTGCTACATAAGTGTGAACAATAGAGTAAAGCCTAGTACACACGATGAGAAATTTGGATTAAAAAAATTGTACCATAATCTGATCGTTAGTATACAGCTTTCGAGACCTGATAACAACAGATTATCCGAAGGGACAAACAGAACTTTTTTTATTTTATTTTTTCATACAATACCATAAAGAACGATTTTCATTTAATCAGTACAGTATTTGTCCAAAACAAATCAGAAGAGCAAGACCATGCATGCTCAGATACGAAAGAATACATCACATCGATTCCAAAGTTGTATTCTGTCGTACGAGGATTGTCGTAACTTTAGTAACCTCTTCATTTTTGATATGAGACTAGCATGCAATTAAAAAATAATTTGTCCTACATTCTCATTGTGTGTACCAGGCTTTAGGAATGTATCGCTGTGACAAATTCAAAAATAAATACTGCCCACTTAACTGATAAGCAAACTGGCAGTACTTCACTCCTCCATTTACTTATTTATTTTTGCCCACTTAAAGTGGAAGTAAACCCCCCTATTGTTTTCGGCCAAGGAAGCTGCCATCTTGGCCTCTGTTGAATATTTAGCTGCCATGATGCTGCACATGTGATCAGTTATAACACCAGCCATCGGATGGTTTGACAGGTGGGTTGAGAGCACAACCAATGTGACAGTTAGCATTTTATCATCGGATGGTTTCTCAGTTTGGTTGAGAGCACAACCAATGTGAGAGTTCACATGCTGGGGATGTAACTTTTTTATTTTTTTTTTTATTTTATTTTTTTTTAAACTTAAATTGATGGGTTTACTTCTGCTTTAAAGTGATAAAGCCTTGTTTTGTAAAAACAAATAACAAATATGTTATACTTCCCTGCTTTGTTGCAGTGGATTTGCACAGAGCAGCCCCAATCCTCCTCTTCTTGGGTTCCTCTTCACTGCTCCTGGCCCCTCCCTCCTGTTGAGTGCCCCCACAGCAAGCGGATTGCTGAGGGGGCTGCTGCACACAGAAGACTTTTTTTATCTTAATGCATAAAGATGAAAAACCTTCTGCCTTTACAACCCCTTAAACCATGACAGCTGGGTTGTCCCTAAAGGATAAGTTTACCTTTCTGAACATGTTACACCCATATTTAGGGTGTAAAATGTTCAGCATCTGACCCCTTTGCCTTTGATGCCCCCCCCCCCCCCCCCCCCCCCCCCTCCTTATGACAGCAGACAGCAAGTCAGGGATCTTCTCCCCATACACACTGTCACATTTCAAAAAGAGTGCGCCATGCAGGGCTCTTCCCACACGGCCGCGTCATTGATTCACAGATCCCTGTGAATCAATGAACTACAACTACCATCAGCCTTGGCGGCTTTCAGCTTGTAGTTCTCAACAAACTATTATTGAGTTTCCTGTCATTCAGTAACTCCCTGCCCGTATCTGAGGCACGGGCAGACAGCTACACTGAACGTCTGCAGTACCGTGGCATTACACCCATGATCTGCTGATCGTGGGTGCAATGCTTTACAGGTCTTTACTAAAAAAACAAATGAATGCCTGTCCCATCCTAACACCTATGCTAACTAACCTGTGTAAAAAAGATCTGTATGCTTCCCTATTTTGCAGCCCACTCCAGTCTGATAACAAGATCCCCTGTATCAGCCAGCGGGAATGAAAAGAGCGCCAGACAACGGCTGGGAATGTTGACATCACCCATATGCTCCTATAGCCCATCCATTGTCGGTGCTCCCTCCTCTCCCCTGCATCCGCTGATGGCGGGCACAGGGGAGTAAGATCATGTGACCTGAAAAAAAGGTACTGTAGATACTCGAGTATAAGCCAACCTGAATATAAGCCGAGGCACCTAATTTTATCACAAAAAATCTGAAAACTTATTGACTCGAGTATAAGCCTAGGGTGAGAAATGCGCAGCTACTGTAAGTGGAAAAAGAGGGTCAACAATGCCCATTTTCAGCCTCACTGTGCCCATTTGCAGCCATAGGTCCCCTGAACTTCAAACTTGGTAGTTAAGGGTTCCTAGATGCCCCCTAGCTGCAGCCAAAATTTGGGGTCACTGGACCCAAAGGGTCCCGAAATGACATTGCTGCAGATGGACACAGTTGACTGACTTTTGGGCTCCGTATCTTGGGGTCACTTGGTGTTAGGAACCCAATGTTGTAGAGCTAGTTCAACTGGGTTTTCACACAAAATGTGGGGTTCCTAGCACCAAGTGGCCCCGAGATATGGGGCCCCAAAGTCGGGTCAGAAAATGTCATTCTCTGCTGCAGAAAAGTGCTTGACTCGAGTATAAGCTGAGGGGGGCACTTTCAGCACAAATAAATGTGCTGAAAAACTTGGTTTATACTCCAGTATATACGGTATTTAAATACAAGTTAGTCAGCATTTGTGTTAGGGGGGGGGGAACTTTTTTAAGACTAGCTGGGCTTTAGCTAGAATTCTACTTGGTGACATTAACCACTTCAGCCCGGAAGGATTTACCCCCTTAATGACCAGAGCATTTTTTTGCGATACGGCATTGCGCGGTCCTGCGATGCTGTACCTAAACAAAATTGACATCCCCCCCCCCCCCCAGACATTTTATTTTTTTTACTGGTAATGGCGGCGATCTGTCATGTCATTAGGCAGAACAGGGAAATGCCTTGTTTACATAGACGGTTCACCGTTCTGCCTCTCCTCGCCACAACCGCGGGCACGCTCTCCTGCTTTTGCGGTCAGTTTGCGCAGGAGAGCTGACTTGCCACATTATATCTGTGTGAGCAGGTCGGCAAGTGGTTAATGGTTCGGATTGAAAAAAATAAATGTTATACTTGCCTGCCCTGTGCAGTGGTTTTGCACAGAGCAGCCCCGATCCTCCTCGAGTCCCCCCCAGTACTCCTCCCCCTTGACCAGTGCCCCCATAGCAAGCCGCTTGCTATAGGAGCACTGGTGTGTGTGCTCGCTCCTGAGCCCCAGAAGGAGAAAACTACAAGTCCTATCTGCCACTGCGGCAGACAGCTTGTAGTTTTCAATGGGCTGTGAGAGTTCTGAGCATTCTCATAGTCCATTCGCTCTTCTGCAGCTCTGAAACTGACATCCCATACAGAGGTATGGGCTCAGAGCTGTAGAAAGAGTCTGCAAGGTGCCTGACATTGCACCCGCTGTCCACTTATAGCAGGTGTAATGCTCTGCAGGCTCCTGTGACAAAATAATTAATGCGCATTTTTTTTTTGTTCCCTGAATAAAATATATGCATTTATTATTTCTTCACAAAGGTGAACTTATCCTTTTAAGTGAACTCTTCTTGGGTGGTGCCATACATTTTTATCTAGGATAGTTTGAGGCATTTTAAACTGTTTAAAAAAAAAAGTGTATAGAAGACATAAGTCTGACCTCAATGTGTTACTGTTTTTGGAGACAAGGGACCAGGGGCAAGGCATTTTGTGACAGCGATGCTTAGCTACTAGGTAGTTTCCTTGCTGAAGAATTCCCTGAGGGTGCCTGCATAAGGAGCAATGTTAAAATGAACCCTTCTGACAGATCTTTGTTAATACATACAAGGAATTCATTAACCTGTTTTTCCGTACTTGCTGTACAAATTGCTTGTAAACCTACATCTTTTTTATGTGTGTGTGTGTGTGTGTGTGTGTGTGTGTGTGTGTGTGTGTGTGTGTGTATATATACACAATGAGATTTAAGTTGCTCTGTTTAATATACCATTGGAAGGATCTGTTTTTTAATAAGGGCTGAAAAAACACTTGGGCCTTTTTCACTTGTACGACTTGTCCTACAACTTGGGACTGCAGTCGTATGACAAGTCGCTCCCCATGATTTCCAATGACTACCATTCATATTAGTACGACTTCAAGTCGTGCTGACTTCAATGTAGTCCTTGCACTACTTTGGTCCGACTTTGATGTTTACATGATGAGTTACACAGGCATTCCCTGAAATCGCGTCAAAATTGTGTGACTTTGACGTTGTGAAATGTGATGTGAAAAGGGCCTTATTGGTCTTGTCCCGTGCCTTCTGCATACTTCCTGTTTTTTCGTAACGAGTATAACCAGACCTCCCAGTCTGCAGATGAGGTTGGTGATGTAGCTGGGGGCCATGTTGTGGATGGCCTTGTATGTTGTGGTAGCATTTTGAATTTTATACAGTGGGGTAGGGGAAGCCTGTGAAGGGATTGGCAGAGTGGGGAAGCAGTCATGCATCGGTTAGTGAGATGTATTAGTCTAGCAGCAGCATTCATAATAGCCAGTGATTGGATGTGGGGGCTGAAGGAGAGGTCAGAGTCGAGGATTACACCCAGCACCCTGGCATGTGTGGAGGGACCAATGGTTGTGCTGTTGATCTTAATGGTAAAGTCATGGGGGGGGGGGGGGACCGGGAAGGAGGATATTTAACAAGCTCAGTTTTAGAAAGATAGCGTTTGAAAAAGTCGCGAGACATCCATACTGATATGTCATTCAGTAAGTTTGAGATCCGTGATGAGATTGAGGGGGTGAGTTGAAGAGTGGAGAGATGGATCTGGGTGTCATTGGCATAGAGGTAGGATTGTAAGCCATGGGAGGTTATCAACTGGCCCAGGGGAGAGGTATAGAGTCAGAATAGGAGGGGCCCAAGGACAGAGTCCTTGGGGTACCCCAACAGAGAGAGGAAGAGGAGATGGAGTTGTAAGTGACACTGAATGTGCACTGAGATAGATTGGAGGAGAACCAGCATAAAGCAGAATCGGAGGCCAAGGGAGTGTAGTTTGCTGAGGAGGAGCAGATGGTCAGCTGTGTCGAAGGCAGCAAAGAGGTCTAAGAGTATGAGTATGGTGTAATGGCCATTGGTTTTAGCAGTTTCAGTGGAATGTTGTGGACAGAAGCTGGACTGTAGGGGGTCGAGAAGGTTGTTGTCCGTGAGATATCGACTTATTCTGTCATGGACAAGGCGTTCGATGAACTTGGAGGCAAATAGGAGCAGGGAGATGGGTCTTAAGTTATTCAAACATGTGGGGTCTAGTGTGGGTTTTTTTTTTTTTTTTTAAATAGGGGTAACCAGCGCATGTTTCAGCGGGGAACGAAAGGTGCCGGAGGAGGAGAGGTAAAAGATGTGGGTTAGGGGGTTTAGGATAGAGTGGGAAGGTGGTTGCAGTAATTGTGAGGTGGGCCATGGAGAGGAGTTTATCAACCTCATCTGTGGTAACTGGGCAGAAGGAGGAGAGTATTGAGTGTGGTGTTGGACCTGATGGGTAGGGGAGGAAGTTGAATGCTGGATATCTTCTTGTGAATTGTGTCGATTTTTGCTTTTGAAATGGTTGGCAATCTGTTGTGCGGTAAGCAAGTTGGTGGGTGGGGGCAGTGGGGGGTGAAGTAAGGAATTAAGGGTAGATGAGAGGGTTTTGATGAGTGTTGTAGTAGGTTTGTTTAGCAGTGTGGAGGCAGGAGTTGTATTTGAGAAGGGCAAATTTGTAGAAGGTAAAGTCTTGCAGGGATTTAGATTTATGCCATGCTCGCTCAAGAGCATGGCTGTGTCTCTTGAGAGTTCTGGTGTCGTCTGTTTGCCAGGGTTGTGGCAGATGGGGCCTGGTTCTGCGTGTAGAAAGAGGCAAAGAATGTCTAGGGAGGATGACAGCGTGTTGTAGATGGAAGTGGTTAGGTCTGGGAAGGACAGGGGTGTGATTTCTTCTTCTTTTTTTTTTTTTTTTTTTTTTTTTTTCGTAAAGGTCATCAGTAGCAGAATGAAGAAGAGAAGGGTTGAGGTTGCAAAGGTTTCTGTGGGTAGTGGTTTGTGGGTTGGCAGCATGGGAAGTAGGAGATGAGGAGAGTGTGAAACGGATAAGGTTGTGATCAGAGAGAGGAAAGGGGGTGTTAGAGAGGTTTAAGGGAGTGCAGAGATGGGAGAATACGAGGCTGAGAGTAGTGGTTTGTGTCCATTGTGTTAGGTTAAAAGAGGAGGTTAGGTTGAGAAGTAATTGCAGTATTAACATTGATTGGAATGTTAAAGTCACCTAGGGTGATGGCAGGTACTTCAGAGGAGAGAAAGTAGGGTAGCCATGCAGAGAACTCATCCAGAAAGCGTGAAACTGGTCCAGAAGGCCGATAAATGACTGCGACCCACAGACAAGCTGGATAGAAAAGACGAATGCAGTGCACTTCGAAAGAGCAGGGGGAAAGAGGGAGGTGTGGGAAGAACATGGAAGGTGCATTGTGGGGAGAGAAGTCCGACGCCACCTCCTTTTCGTCCACTGGGTCTGGTGGAGTGAGTCCAGAGGAGGCCACCGTGGGACAGGGCAGCTGGTGAGGTAGTGTTGAATTCCTGGAGCCGGGTTTTGGTAATGGCAAATGGATTAAGGGATTTGGAGAGTTACTACTGTTGGATGAAATAGACAGACAATTTTGGGTGTGGGAGGGTTGGGGTTTGGTGTGATGTCAGACGTTAGGAGTAGTAGGAGGGTGAGGATGGCAAAGCGGGAGTTCGATTTATAGGAGGGCAGTGGAGTGGAAGTGGTGATACTGTGTGGGCTTAGAATGAGCAGGAGGTGATAAGTGCAGTAATATTGATTGGGCAGAAGAGAGGGAGATATGTATAGGTTGCGGGCTGGAGGGGGGAGGGGGGTAAAGAAGTGAGAGTTTGAGGAGAATAGGACATTATAGCAAAGATTAGTGTGAGCATGTTGGAGGGTGGGGAGATGGGAATAGAAGGAAGGCTGAGGAAAGTTAGAGGATGAAAGGGAACTTCATGTAAAATGGGTGTAAAACACTAATGTCTGTACTTTTTTTTTTTTTTTTTTTTGTAGCAGTGCCTTAGTCGAGGCGCCCATGTACAAGTGCCAAATGCTTGTCGCCAGAGTGGCCAGCCCAAACTCTCGCCAGCCATCCCAAGAAATTAGCTATATTTATACAGGGATGGGGGATTCACAGTTTTTCAACTAGGAGCTGATAAAACCAGGCTCATGGGTGGGTGGGTTTTACAACTGGCCTGGACAGAGTGCAATGCAAGAGTGGGCAACAGGATAAGGTTAAATATTTGATCTTGTCCAAGGCAGCGTAATATAAAATAAGTGACAATTTCCAAAATAAACAAACAAGTATAGAACAGCAGATCAAATTCTTAGTAAGGCCCCTTTCAGACGAGGCGGACTCCGCTTGCACGGAGCCCACCTCTGTCCGCCGGCTCAGCGGGAGATCTGTCCGTTGATCTCCGCTGAGCCGGCGGATGACAAGCCTCTCTCCGCTCACTGAGCGGGGAGGGGCTTGCGAGCGCCGCTGATCTCTATGGAGAGATCGGATGAAAACGGACAGTGTGTCCGTTTTCACCCGATCTCACCCGATCTCACCCGATCCGACGGATCTGGACGTGTGGTCCATACGTCTGCTTTTGGCGGATCGGACCGGATCGGATGTCAGCGGACATGTCTCCGCTGACATCCGACGCTCCATAGAGTAACATGGAGCGCCCGTTCAGATCCGCCGTCAAAACTGACAGGCGGATCTGAACGGGCCTTCCGTGTGAAAGGGGCCTAAGGCAGAATTAGAGTTCAATTAGTAGTAGTGTTTAAAGAGGAAGTAAACCCTCTTTTACAACTTTAGCTTACAGGTAAACCTATATTAAGGCTTACCTGTAGCTAACAGGGATATCTCCTAAACCTGCACGGTTTAGGAGATATACCTGTATTTGCATGTGCCGACGTCATGCGGCACATGCGCACTAGCGACAACTGAAGCATCGGCGCTATATGCCGATGCTTCAGTTGTTATATGCCGCTCTCGTGCGCATGCGCGTGACGTCATCGCGGCTCCGGCGAATCACAATCACAAAGTCAATCCGGGAGAAGATGTCGGTGGTCGTAGGGGGAGAAGAGGACCGATGCCGAGGCTTCGATTTCAGGTAAGTGATGCATAATTAGCTAGTATGCTATGCATACTAGCTAATTATGCCTTTGTCTTGCAGGTTTTTTTTTTTTTTTTTTTTTTGCGATTTTTTTTTTTTTTTTTTTTTCTCAAGAGGGTTTACTTCCTCTTTAAGAGAAGAGTGGAGTCTGTGCAGTTACCAGAGGGTATGAAGAGTCAGGTGGGAAATAGGCATAGGTATGTTTCTTAATTGATTTATATACAGTTTTGAATAAGAGTGTGAGTTGAGTCCTAATCAGGTTATCCTCCCCCCCCCCCCCCCCCCTTTTTTTTTTTTCCCAGGTAAATTTTTTGTAGCATACTGGGCACTCCTCCACTCCAACTAATCTATTTGATGTAGTAGTTTTCTTCTCCAATAATTTTTTTATTAAATATTTCAAAGTAGAATACAAAGCTCCAACATTAGCTTGTAAAACAGTCAATATTCCAGAAAAGCATACCGGAATGTGATGCATATTTGATGTAGGTTTCCTTTTACTCTTGTATGAGGGTTTTCTGGAACAACAACATTTTTAGCATTTATGTTATAAAGGTCTGAGAGAGGGGATGGTTAAGTAATCTTGCTAAGGACACTAGGCAGGGCTGACAACACTCCAGCTGTCCATAGATGGTTCGAATCTTTGTGTTTGCAATCTGACTTGGTTCAAAATCATATTTTTTCCGAAGTTGTATGGCATAGGAGTGAAACTGTTGGATTTTATCCTCATAAACTGGTGGCATTTTCTGAGCTAGCTTTGTTAATGTTCTCATGGCCAACCCTTCTCTCCTCATGAAATTGAAGCACCATTTTGCCTTTCCTGTAAAATCAACAATGTTCATTTCGTCTGCAAACATTCTTGCCTGACACTGAATACGTTTGGTTGACACGCATAAGCCACTCTGGCGCTGCTCCAAAATCCAAGTCTGAAGCCTCTGCTCCAAATTTGGCCATTTTGCTGGTTTTCCCCTTTTTTGGCATCTTAAGGAGTTGCTTTTCCTGTTTTGTCCACTGTCTGATCATGCTCTCAGTGGGGGAGGTCCAAACTGTTTCTCTGCAGCTCTATTTCCATGCTATTTTGCATAGCTAACTACACTGAGTTTGAATTTGGCAGAATAAGACAATCTCTTACTTTTATTCTGTGACATCTTGGCTCAAAACGCTCAGCTCCCTGATGCATCTGCGCAGGCTCCAGCTGACATCATACAGCTTGTGATTGGAGGAAGCCGCTCGACAAGCTATGACCACCTAAGCACCCGCACGGCTTTCTCCCAGGCTGACTGACTGTGTATAAGACGCTGCTCGAATTTCAGTCTAACAATTTAAGGAAAAAGTAGCGTCTTATACACAGAAAAATACGGTATTTGAAGTAGGTGATTGGTTGGTTTTTAGTAGCAGACATACGAACTTCGGGTTGATAAATACGGTTGTAGTATCTGGTCATTTAAATGTCTCCTCCCCCCCCCCCCCCCCATATGAACAGATAATCATGGACACATTCAGGCTTTACAATGGGGCTGCGTCTTCTCTGAATCTCCACCAAGGTGTCATCATTAATGGTAGACATCATGGGCGAAATGGTTCTGCCCGAGCATAAGTTCGGGCCAAACTTTGGTTGTTCGGCTGCTCTGCGAACACCGAACAATATGCAACACTGGAACACTGTTAAAGTCTATGGGACAATAACATGAAAAATCAAAAGTGCTAATTTTAAAGGCTTACAGTAGTTATTTATTTTTTAATGCTTAAAAAATGAAATATTCCTTTAAATATCGTGCCTGGGGGGTGTCTATAGTATGCCTGTAAAGTGGCGCATTTTTCCCGTGTTTAGAACGGTACAGCAGCAAAATTAGATTTCTAAAGGAAAAATTAAAAACTGATCGCAGCTGTAATAAATTGTCAGGGGTCTCGGCAATATAGATACAGATAATTGAAAAAAAGAGCATGGGATCCCCCTCTCCATTACCAGGCCCTTCGGGTTTGATATGTAAATTAAGGGGAACCCTGCACCTAAAAAAAAAAAAAAAAAAAAAAAAAAAAAATGGCGTAGGCCCCCCCCCCCCAAAATCCATACCAGAGCCTTATCCTGCACCCCCCCCTTCTGAACCGTACCAGTACCATAGCCCCCCAAAGCACCTTGTCCCATGTTGACAGTATAAAAACTTTGAATGTACAAAGTATCTGCTTTCGGACTGAAAGGTAGCTGAAAAATTGGTATCGTCCCCGAGAAGAAACCATATCGGTTGACCCCCCCCCCCCCCCCCCCTAATTTTTACACACACACACACCTTTTTTAGATCCCTTTTCACACTGCAGCGCCGCTAAAACACTGGTTGTTTTTGTGGTGCTTTAGGGATGCTTTTCAGGCGCTAGCGGGACGTTTTTTTTTTTTTTTTTTTTTTTTTTTAAGAGGCTGCTTGCGAGTGCGTGCCGGGAGCTCCGTGACCATGATCGCGGGTCCTATGGACTAGATGTCCACGGGGATAACCGCGATAGTCTCCCGGGGAGGAAGAACGGGGAGATGCTAATGTAAACAAGCATCTCCCCATTCTGCCTAATGACACTGTCACTGATCACAGCTCCCTGTGATCAGTGATGTGTCCCACACAGCCCCTCTCCCCAGGACACACTTAACCCCTACAGAGCCACCTAGTGGTTAAACCCCTTCAGTGACTTTTTTTACAGTAATCAATGCATTTTTTTAGCATTGATCGCTGTATTAATGCAAATGGTCCCAAAAATGTGTCAAAATTGTCCGATGTGTCCACCATAATGTCGCAGTCACAATAAAAATCGCTGATCGCCGCCATTACTAGTAAGAAAAAATAATTATTAATAAAATGCCATAAAACTATCCACTATTTTGTAGACGCTTAATTTTTTGTATTTTTGTAGACACTCAATTTTGTTTGAGAGCCACGTCGCACAACCGCGCAATTGTCTGTTAAAGTGACGCAGTGCCGAATCGCAAAATGTGCTCTGGTCAGGAAGGGGGTAAATCCTTCCGAGGGTGAAGTGGTTAAGGCGCTTTGGAAGCGCTGTCCGTTCATTTCAATGGGCAGGGGCACCTGCTACTCCTAAAGCCCATGCACAAAAAGTCCTAGAATTTGCCAGGGCCCTTGCTGAAAAAGAAAACGACTACTGAGACTCTGTACTCTGGCTTGGTAAGTAGGGCTGGGGAAAAAATCTATTTGAATCTTGACTCGAGTTGAGAGGTCAAATCGATTCAAATTTTCAGCAAATCAATTTTTTGTTTTTTAGATTTTTTTTCTTTTTCGCCAGGACCAGCGCTGACACCGCACCCGTCCTGAGGAGCTGCAGGCAGGAGTTTTTAGGTGAGGCCGCGGCTTCGGCCAAGTCGCAAGGCCGGACGTTACGGACTCGCCTAAAAACTCTTTGAATTGTGAATCACGTTTTTATTTTTATTTTTTGGAGAAAATCGCCCAGCTCTAGTGGTAAGACCAAGATAAATGTTTTTGGAACTGATGGCTTCCAAACTGTATGGCGTCGAAAAGGTGAAGAGTACAAAGAAAAATGCATGGTGCCTACAGTAAAACATGGTGGTAGCAGTGTCCTTCTGTGGTGCTGCTGGTGTCGGGGAGCTGCATTTCATTTATAGTATCATGAATTCACAGGTGTACTGCTCTATATTGGAAGAAGATGCTACCATTACTCTTTGCCCTTGGTTGTTGTGCACTTTTAAAACGTGACAATGATCCAAAACACATCTAAGGCCACTGTTGCATTTCTGAAGAAGAACAGGGTGAAAGTGATTCAGTGGCCAAGTATGTCTCCTGATCTAAACCCAATCGAACACCTATGGGGAGTTCTGAAGAGGCAAGTTGAGCATTATTCTCCATACAGCATCCAGGCTCTAAAAGAGGTTGTTCTTGAAGAATGGAAAAAGATAGATGTTGCAATATGTCTCCAACATGTTCATTCCATGCCTAGAAGACTTGGTGCTGTCGTTACAAATCATGGAGGTCATACAAAATACTAGATGGAGTAGTTTTTGTTGTGGGGTGTATTCATTTTTGCATCAACTATTTTGAGTTAGGCCCCTTTCACACGGGGTGGATCCACTGGACAGACTCCACTAGCTCAGTGGGGGATCGCACGGTTGATCGTCGCTGAGCAGGCGTATGACAAGTCCGTCTCCGCTCACTGTGCAGGGACAGACCTGTCAGAGCCCCGCTGTTCTCTATGTGGAGATCTGATGAGAACGGACAACCTGTCTGTTTTTCATCCAATTAGATCAGCTAGACGGATGGTGAACCTATCGCCATCCGTGTGTTTGGAGTGAAACTTGTTGGATCAGGTGGCAGGCGGGTGTCAGCGGACACATCTCTGCTGCCATCCGCCTGCCCATAGAAGTCGATAGGTGGCCCGCTCGGATCCGCCTGAAAAACAGACAGGCGGATCCGAGTGGGCCTATCGTGTGAAAGGGGCCTAAAACTGAAGATTTTGTAATCCTAAGTTATATTATTAACCTTACTTTCATGAGCTAAACAAATGTTCCATAATATTCAGTTTTGCCAACTTTTAGAAAATTGTTCTTGTGTTCTCTGAGATATTGATTAAAATCTTGTTCAAAAGGGGTGTACTCATTTATGCTGAGCTGAGCTGTGTGTGTGTATGTATGTGTGTGTGTGTGTGTATGTGTATGTGTATATATATATATATATATATATATATATATATATATATATATATATATATATATATATATATATATATATATATATATATATATATATATATATACTGTTACTGATTAAAACTTTCATGTTCCATTAATCGATTTATTTTTTCCCAACTAATTTCGATTAATTATAACGCACATACAGATCCAACTACTTTTAGCTGATCTCCTTGCATTGCAACTCTGCATTAGTCAGTGGTAAATGTGGTATACACTATATACAATCACCCGACACTAGTTAGTTTTCACAGTTCACACAAATACGTTTTAAATTCAAACTGTAGCACTGACGTAATTTTTTATTTTTTTTTTTTCCACAGTAGCGTGACAATCCCTCCACCTCCGGTCTAACTAATCACTCTCACCTTATGCCATGGACCCTTGTGCAAACAGGTGGTCATGCAATCGAGATCCTTAGATCTCAGCAAGGACGCCAAGTCATGAGTAGAAAGAAAAGATCTCAGTGCTCACCGCTTAAGTAGAAGATTCAATTTTTGTATTCAAACACAAACTACTCACATAAAGATGATAAAAACACAGCATGTAAAGCCGACAATCGTGTTAGTTCCGTAGGGCAGCAGCGTGTGACGTCATGCTAAGCTCCTCCCCCGTACACGTTACGTTCAATCAGAACTTCGATGTCACCGGACTCCTCCCCCCTTCCCTTTGTTAGCAGATGAAGGCACTTGGGGGAGAAGTGCGGTGACGTTGATGTCCGTGACGTCACCAGATCTCCGACGGAACTCCCTGAAGACCCGGAAGCCGGCAGAGAGGGGGGTACCGATCAAAATATTTAATCGAGGAATTAATCTTTAATTTTCACAGCCCTTATAGTAATATAATAAATATAATACACACACAATGTATACGTGTGTGTGATAGAGAGATGGATATAGCTATATCTCTCTCTAATAGTCTTCAATCTTGTAACAAGACAAGCTAGTCTTCAGAGAATCTGAGCCAGATTGTTATTGTTGCAGCTGCCCTTCAGACATGTAAACTAAGTTTTTATGGTATCCTCCAGACTGCAGTCAATAGGAGCAGTGGTAAAGCCCAGATGGGTTGGAGAGGAGGAGTCAGACAGTCTTTTATCTGCAGATGGGATTCTTTGCATTTTACCTGGACTGGAATTTAGGAAGTTAGCAGGGTTCCCTAGACTAGATTTCTTTCTGATAATCCTTATTGCATTGTGGAAAGGAAGAAGTGGCTACATTTTGTTGCAGCATTTGAAACTTTTGCTGTTGCTCTTTACGCTTTATCTGGATTTCTTTATTGTACTGAAGTTCACTTTGTTTCAGTAAAATTGCATGGTGATGAACGATCCTATCCTAAATGGTACTGCTTTTCAGACTACAAGGATATATTGTCTGGCCTGGTAAGTGGTATGTAGCAGTGATGCCATTATGTTTTTACACCCAGACTGGGTAACTACAGTTTTCCACGCTTGATGTATTTGAAATTAATATGTTTTTTAATTGTACATTTTAGTTTGTAACTCGAACTACTGAAAATTTAAAATAAGAGGGATTGTTTGTGTATATATGCACTGCTGCTGACACATCAACAAAAATATTAGCTTTATCTCATGTTTCCTGGCACAAAAAATGAGACGTTTTATTTTAGAATTTTTGAATCTGAGATCCAGGAACCAGTAATGTAGTAAAAGACTAAATCTAAATATACGTACTTTTCATGAAGGTCCTCTACATATGTGTAGGGCTGCAACTAACGATTATTTTCATAATCGATTAGTTGGCCGATTTATTGTTTCGAATAATCGGTTAATAACTTTAAAAAAAAAAAGTGTGGTGTATAATTTAGTTAATATGTAAAGTTTTAAAAAAAAAGGCAATTTATTCTTAAATATCTCTATACAGTGGTAAATATAAATAAAAAAACGATATGGTTAGGGAGCAAAATATTTAATCCACTTTAAGAATAACAGACAGAAGAGATGTACTTTTTTTTTTTTTTGGCCAATTAGTTGGGCAGATTAAAAAACGCATTTCATGCAGCTTCCACATTGAAGTATATTGAACCAAAAAAACACTGCTGACTTTTTCCAAACAGCACTGGCTGAAAAGCATAGATGTGAACGTGTCCCATAGGAAACCATGTAAATGAACTGTAGTGCGTTTCTGCAAAAAGCACCAAAAGTGTGAACCAGGCCTGAGACATTTAGTAACATAATGGAGGTTAGAAAAATGAAAATTAGCCCTTTATAGTACAAAGAAAAAGCAGATAATCACTACTGTAAGGGGTTCATTTTTTTTACTGTAGAACTGTGAAAGTAATATTTACAGTAGCGATTATTTGCTCTTTTTGTACTATAAAGGGCTCATTTTAGTTTTTTTTTAACCCCATTATGTTACTGGCCGATTAATCGATTATGAAAATAGTAATCGATTAATTTCATAATCGATTAGTTGTCGATTAATCGATTAGTTGTTTCAGCCCTACATATGTGTAATTTATTAAGGTCAACACCTAAAGGTTTGCCACACATAACTCTTAGGGACATGTCATGCTTGCAATTTATTTGCAGCAGTTTTCTTTTATTAATCATGGTTACTTAGTTTTGTACAAAAAAAAAAAAAAAAAAATTGGCTAGTGGCATTCACTTAGCAGCTGAGTTTGAGCAGCGATTTATGTTGATGACTAGCTTGCCAGTAACAGTCACAGTGCATTTACGCTGTTACTTTGACTCTGTTATCATCTATGCAGGTGCATGTGCGATTGTGTGTCTTATTTAGTGCAGCCCATTTATTTTAACGTGCAAATATTGCACAAAAGAAATGCATGTTATTCATTATTCGTTTTTTTTTTTTTCTTTTAAATCACGCCACACCAAAACTCATGGTACTCCTGTTACCATAAATGTTGATGCATATGAACGCGCTTGCAATAGCAAGGTGCATTGGGGTGCCAGTAAGAAATCATGGCACTGCTGCGTGCCTGCAAAAAGGATGCATGTTTTTTGTGTGTTCTGGCAACGCGTTTGATTTTTGTTTCTGCATTGCACAATTGTTAACCCAGCCTTGGCTACAAATTTCTAATACTGCTGCAATATGATTTTGATCTGACTTTCAGTACGATTATGTAGTGCTACTTGGATATAACATTTGTTTATTCTATGGGTCCAAAATCACGCTAGAATTGTACCAAAGCAGTACAGGAACCTTTTCCAAAATTACTCCATGATGAGTTGAATTGATGTGAACAAACAGCAATGAAAACGGTGTGATTTTTGTATAACATCACATCTGAAATTCCACTAGTTTGAACCAGGCCCAAAGGTAAAGGCTCGTACACACTATAAGAAAATCGGGTGAACTTTTTTTCGTCCGTTTTAGTTTTTTCCTTCATAAAAAAAAAAAAAAAAGGGACAAACTGCAAAACTTTTCTCGTACGGGAACAGAACGAATGATTTTCTATTAATGTGTACAGTCTTCGTATGATTCCCGTACAAGAAAAATCTGAAAAGAAAGACTGCATGATCAGAGCCTTTGTCGTATAAGGCCCCATGCACACGAGACGCAGATGCAAACTGTGCTGAACGCATGTTTAAAAAGCAAAAACGCGTGTTTTGCTGCGTTTTCATGCCGCGTTTAGTCGCGTTTGCGTCTATAAGTTTTTGTAAAGATAACATCATATAGACCCTGCCCAAGCTCAGAAAGCATGTATTATTAACTATTAGGCCTCATGCACACGAGACGCTGTTAAACGCGCGTTCAGAGGCAGTTGGACACTTTTTTTCAAAAAATTTTATCCTATGTGTCCTTGTACACAGTCTAGTTTTTTCCAGTTTTTATGCAGTTGCGTTTAACCTCGTTTTTCCAGAAGCAAAAAAATGCATTCAGACACTTTGCTTTTCCACGTTTCAGACGCAAAACTCAGCACCCGCGTTTTGCGTTTATAAGCCTTTTTAAAGGAACCCAATTTTTTGGACCAGAAAACTCAGAAATATGATGGTAAACCCTAAAAAATACTAGAAAAATTGGTTTAAAATGTCGTAATTAGTTTAGATCGTTTATACAGCATATATACTCACTAATGCACATGTTTGTGAAATATCCAACGGACATTCGCTGTGCCATCAACAGATGGGTCCAATATCGACGAGCTCTGATTCTGGACCTCTCATGCAAATTTGCGACGACGTTGCTGCCTCATCAAGAGCAACTTCAGGAGCATTTCCTGACATATATTCAATATGGGATCCATTTCCAAAAACCCACAGAAAGAGAGGCAAATGCAAGTGTACAACTGCTCTCTCTGCCGCTGCTGCTCACTCTGATCAAAATGGCAGAAATAGTTAATAATACATGTTTTCTGAGCTTGGGGAGGGTCTATATGATGTTATCTTTACAAATGCTTATAGACGCAAACGCGGCATGAAAACGCAGCAAACACGCGTTTTTAAACACAGGTTTCTGCTTTTTAAAACATGCGTTCAGCAGAGTTTGCATCTGCGTCTCGTGTGCATGGGGCCTTACTGCCATTGTGATCAGAGTGAGCAGCAGCAGCAGAGAGAGCAGTTGTACACTTGCATTTGCCTCTCTTTCTGTGTTTTTTTTTTTTGGAAATGGATCCCATATTGAATATATGTCAGGAAATGCTCCTGATGTTGCTCTTGATGAGGCAGCAACGTCATCGCAAATTGCGTGAGAGGTCCAGAGTCTGAGCTCGTCGATATTGGACCCATCCGGATATTTCACAAACATGTGTGCATTAGTGAGTATATATGCTCTAATGAACTATCTAAACTAATTGCGACATTTTAAACCAATTTTTCTAGTTTTTTTTTTTTTTTTTTTTTTTTTATGGTTTACCATCATATTTCTGAGTTTTCTGGTCCAAAAAATTGGGTTCCTTTACAAAAGGCTAGCAAACGCGGCTAAACGCGGGTGCCGCGTTTTGTGTCTGAAACGTGGAAAAGCAAAGTGAACGCTTTTTTTTTTAATTTTTTTATTTTTTTTGCTTCTGGAATAACGATGTTAAACGCAACTGCATAAAAACAGGAAAAAACGAGACTGTGTACATGGACACCTAGGCTACATTGCATGCGTTCAGGGGCAGTTGGGAAAAAAAGTGTCCAACTGCCTCTGAACGCTCGTTTAACAGCATCTCGTGTGCATGGGGCCTAAGAATTTTTTTCATCTTTTCCAATTTGCTGTGAAACAACAAGGAAAATAGGATGATCGTTCACCTCATTTTCTTATAGCGTAAGTGTGTAAGGAGAACGACTTTTAGTTGAGCATGCCAACTTAATGATTTAGCACTGACAACACGTAGAATGGAAAAATTGCTAGTGGCTACTCTTTGGTAATCGGTAGCAATAAGTGATTTTTGTAGCAGTGAGTAATTGCTGCTAGAAAATTGTAAATTTGCCATTGAAGTAGACCTAAATTCAGAAAGGGGAAGGTTTGCAGTGTTTTAGGGAACATCTACGGCCATACGGCATAATACGGCTACAATCACTTCAAGTATGAGGGAACATCTAGAAATGTTAATTGAAGCCGAAGCAGTAACCTGAATTTTTTTTTACCCTTCTTGTAGTGCATTTCCTGATATGTGAAGGTTGTGTAGGCACTTCTGTACTTTCAGCCTGATAGCTGTATATCTGCAGTGTGAGATGGAAGGAACTGCTTCCCTTAACTTTTAGTCTTAGCAGTGAGATCACCAAATCTCACTAGAAACATTGAACGGATGCAAAACCCTACCTGTACCTAGATGGCTGCCTCCACACAGAATGCAGAAAGGTCGGGGAAGTACTGTATCTCAAAAATCCAAGTAGGCTTTGTGTTGCAGAGTGACCTATTATTAATATGTAGAAGAGTTTAGTCACCCTCTATTTGTCCTGTTTACCATTATCGAAAGTGAAGGTAAGAAAGAGAAAATCCTACATTTTGGGTTGACTTCAAAATTGTAACGGAGGGGAAATCTTCCAATGGGGATGCTAGTTTGGTGACACACCAGGATTCCCTCACTTTTTGGAGGGATTTACACCCCTTTCCTGTTTTGGCTATGGTACAGGAAATTAAGGAAATCTCCCCAGCGGGACAAAGATGGCAAAAAAAACTTGACTGGAGTTATAAGCCTCCTTTACTCTATCCAAAATAAAAAAGAAATAACAGTTTTGCATGTAGTGACACTTTAGGCCCCATGTACACGGGACGCTGCTAAACACACGTTCAGAGGCAATTGGATGTTTTTTTTCAACTGCCGCTGAACTCATTCAATGTTATTCTATTTGACCATGTACACAGTCTCGTTTATTGCCGTTTTTAGTTTTGCAGTTGCGTTTTAACAGCGTTCTTCGAAAACAAAAAAAATGGGTTCAGACGCCAAACCCGTTTAAACGCGATAACCCGCGTTTAGCCGCTTTTCGTTTATAGGTGTTTTTGGCCATTTAAAAAAAAAAAAATATATATATATTTTTCGAAAAGCAAACGCGGCATGTAAACGTGGCAAAAGAGCCGGTTTAAACGTGGGTTACTATCTGTCAAGTTAAATCGTTCAGGAGGGGTTGTAAAAACATCCTGTGTACATGGGGCCTTAAAAGACCACATAACACGTTTTGTGGCTTAACTACTACTTCTGGCCACCTTTATCGGCATATCTTCCAGAGTTCAATTCCCCGTAACCTGATCGTATAGTATATTTGGTTTATTTGCATTAAAAAAAAAAACACTTTTATCCAATCCTGCTAGATGCCATTCAAGTTACGGTGACACTCATCAAGCCATATACGGTATTCAATGAATCATGCAATCTTTGACCAATTTTCCCAGCTCATAGTGGTGTCTAGTGCAGTATATTTTCCATAAACACTGACTAAAGCCTGGTGCACACCACTATTTTTTTTTTTTTTCCCTGTTGAACCCAGTGGGTCGAATGAAACAAACTGACAGCTCCGGTTGGAGCTGCTGTACTAATGATCTGATGTTAGTACAGCGATCTCTCCTGCTGATCTTCTGTGTTTTAAAAGGGGGACAGCCCCCCACCAGAACATTCTTGTCAGTGCTCTCAGCCATCAGCCTGAGAGGGCTGATCATGAGTCGGTTGCCTGCTGGTTTTCCAGCATGGTCGTCTTGTACAGAAGCCGGCCGAACTGCCTGCCATACACACGGGCTGAATGTCTGACGGTTTTTATTGAACTGGTCGATGTTGCCTGACATTTAGCCTATGTGTACTAGGCCTTAGGTAGGCCATAAACCGTGTGAAATTTGCATGATTTCCCCCATCAACAGACAGTGCTGACTGGAACGCCTCCTGCCAAGCTATTATCTGCTCCCGGCAGTGGAAGCCGTCTCCGCCAGGAGAAGACAGTGATTATTGTTATCAGCTGCAATAATGAGAGGGTCCAGCAGGCTGGTTGTACTTAATTTGATCGATCAACTTGGTATGTTCAGCCTGCCCATTAACGGTTCGAATCTCGACCATTTCCTGCTCGGCCGACCAAGATTTGAACCGTGTATAGCCAGCTTAAGCAGAATATCATCTATTTCGTTTTTCATGCTAGGCTCATATCGAAAACAAAGGGGTTACTAGAGTTGGGGAAATTCTCATTTAAAACAGAATACAATTTCCCGCAATAATGTAATGTATTCTTTCGTTTCAGAGTATGCGCGATCTTGGTCACTTGATTTTAAATTTTTTTTTTTTAACGAAAGAATACTGTATTGATTAACTAGTTGCCGTCCGCCCACCCACTGTCAAATGACGGTGGGGCGGTGCGGCGCTCGTTCTGGGATGCCATCATATGACTGTGTCCTAGAATGGCCCCTCTCGGGCGCCTATGGGGGGCGCGCAGCCGTGTTGCTAGGATACGGCGCGACCCCGATCTCTGTAAATCCGCGGCTCTGTAACCATGTGATCGGTTGTGTCCAATCACAGCCGGTCACAAGTAAACAGGGAGATGCCAGTAATCGGCTCTCCTCTCCTCATACTGACGGAGTGTGTGGCGAGGAGAGCCAATCAGCGGCAACGCAGGGGGACATCTACACCATACAATCAGTGCCCACCAGTGGCAGCAATCAGTGTCCAAGTGCCACCAGTTAGGCAGCACTGACTGGCATCGCTAATGGGCACTATCAGTAATACCTATCACTGCTTTCGATCAATGCCCATCAGTGCCACTTATCAGTGCAGCATATTAGTGCCACCTCATCAGTGCCCATAAGTGCCACCTCATCAATGCCCACCAGTTCAGCCTATCAGTGCTGCCTCATCAGTGCACATCAGTGAAGGAGAAAAATTACTTAGTTTCTGTCAGTAAATTTTGTAACGAAGTTAAAAAAAAAATATATATATTTTTTTCAAATTTGTGGTCTTATTTTTTTCCTAAAAAAAAAAATCCAGCAGTGATTTAAATACCACCAAACGAAAGCTCTATTTGTGTGTAGAAAATGATAAAAAATTTGCGTACAGTGTAGCATGACCGCGCAATTGTCATTTAGGGCCAGTTCACACCACATGCAGTCCAGTGTGTTTTTTTTTTTTTTTTATTTAATTTTTTTTTCTGTATCAAAAATGCATGGAAAGCAGGTTATATGGTTTTCAATGGCATAGTTCACACCAGTGCTTGCAGTTCCAGAAAAAAAAGTAGAACATGCTGCATTTTTTTCTGCACTGGACTGTACTGGAATGCTGTAAAATGCACTAAAAACGCACTGTTCCCTATTTAAGGTTAAGAAAAAAGAAGGGGGGGGGGGGAGCACTGGAACGCATCAAAAACGCGCATGCAGAAAAGCACCTGGAACGCATCCGGACTGCGTTTCTATGGTGTGAACTGGCCCTTAAAGTGCGACAACGCTGAAAGCTGAAAAATGGCTTGGGCAGGAAGGGGGTGAAAGTGCCCTTGCGGCAAGTGGTTAAACGAAAATTATTTGTTCTGTTATCAAAAAAAAAAATATGTAATGCTTGTCCCTTCAGATATTTTCACATGAACTGTCGTGATCAGCTCATAAAAGCTGTGTACTAACGATCAGGTTATCGGTCAATCGCTCTGAAAGCCGTACTTTTCGTCTGTTCTTCTCATCTTGTGTACTAGGCATAAGCTGAAAATTAAAAAATGTAAAATTGGTGTGATGGCATGTTAAGTATAAACAGCATGAAACCAGTATCTGATATACATGTCAATATCAAAACAGTATTTGGGGGGATCAAATAGTGAGGGCACATTATGGCCTTGTAATGTGGCACTCTGCTACACACACATTATATGTTTCAATTGGCCCATCGTCAGTGTGTCACAGATCATGTAGAGTGAAAAAGGCCAGAGCTGAGAAATTAATATTTTTTTATTTTTTTTATAAAGGTAACAAGTCAGGCTGGCTATTTTCGAACTAATTGTGGTTCCAAAACGGAGCCATGGCTACTATTGCCCAACTTTAGTCTGGCGATCTGAGGTGCAAAATTACTGGTGTGTGTGTGTGTGTGTTTGTTTAACAACATTTTCTTCGTATTTTATTTTAATGCTTTTCATTATCTCATTCTTTCAAAGAAACACCAAATAATTGCAGTGAAATGTGCTGACACACTATGCTAATTTTGCCCCAGGTAACTTTTGTACGACTGTCGTCATCCTACTTTGCCCTGTAATATATTGGTTCTACTTCGGTCTTACTTCCATCCGACTTGAATGAACAAGATAAGATTTTGCTCTGACTTTGAGATAGTACGACTTGTCTTTTGACCAATCAAAACAATCCCCAAGTGACATAAATTCCTTTTACTGCTGCTGTAATCGTCATGTCGGAGGTCACAAGTCAAACGATTAGGACAAGGATGCTACTTTGATCCGACTTCAATGATATTCAATGGGCTGAAGTTGGACCCAAGTGGTGAAGGGAGCATTTTCAAAGTCAGACCGACTTGTGTCGGACCAGTTAAGACGGCTCTCATAGGGAATCATTGATTTACACACATCATGCGACATGTGCTTCCAAACGTCAGATCGTATGTCGTACCAGTGTGAACCCAGCCTAATCCAGTGCTCATGCACACTCCTGATCAAAAACACCTGATTTATAGGCATTTGACCCTTTTATTTATTTATTTTCTCTCTGCCTCTAAAAGAGGAAAAAACCCCACCAAAGTTGTGTTCAGGATAGGAGCCTTTTGAGCATAAACGCATGTTAACACTTGGCGCATTTATGCATGTTTTAATATTTTCAAATGGCCAATAGAATGAATTAACGGCAGACGTGTGACCGTGCATGCAAAACGCAACTTTTAGTGTGTGTGTGTTTTTTGTTGTTTTTTTTTTGTTTTTTTAATACTGTGAAACTCCTGTATGAGAAAAGGCATCAGAGATAATTACGTGTGAATGTGGCCTTATTCTGTTGTAATATTGGCTAGCCATCCTTGGAAAAACTCATTGGAAGTATCTCATTAGAAGTATCACTGTGCTTGGTGCTCAGACTGTTAAGATACAATTTGCTGTTCCTGACAGTTCCCATTCAGTGCCTTTGAATACAAGCTGTTAGGCTCATGCAGTGAAAGTTGGCACAGCATGCTGACCCTTGCTGTATGAGTGTATGAATCTGTGTTCATGGAGTGGAATACGGTCCGTCATTATTTTGCCAACATACAGCTGAAAACTAGGCAAACCATCTATGTAAATGAAGCTATTTTGCCCATGTCCTTGAGCTGTGAAAAAACAAACAAAGACAAAACCCTGCCAGCGTTTTCAATTTATTTAAAAAAAAAAATTCTTGACAAATGACAGATCTTTCGATTATTTGATATATGCTTTAAAGTGTAACATGTTAACCAATATGTTATTTAAACCTATTTGGTAAAATGTAACATCACATAGCCAGAGTTACAGTATTTGTAATCTTCTTTACATTATTTTTCATTCACCGCAGGGTCATTTTATTTTTGTTTCTTAAAGTGGAACTTTAGGCCCCTTTTACACTTGTGCGACTTCAAAGTCACACGATTTTACAGTGATTTTGCCACGATTTCAAGGAATGCCTGTGTAAGTGGCACCAAAATCGGACTAAAGTAGTGCAGGGACTACTTTGACGTCGGAATGACTTGAAGTCGTACTAATATGAATGGCTGTCATTGGAAATCATGGGGAACGACTTGTCATGCTACTTTGCAGTCCCAAATCGTGCGACAAGTCATATAAGTGTAAAAGGGGCCTTAGTCAGGAAATTTTGTCCTGCTAGATCACCTCAGGCTGGCTCATTTTGCAGGTATAGCTATGTAAAACATTAAAAACAAGTGCCCATACTGTTTTAAAATTCTCTCCCTGCTCTGCACACGCTTAGTAGTTCTCTCTTTTTCGGCACTGTGTCGAAAATGGAGAGGCCTGTCTGCTGGCAATCTTAAGATTTACTGCTGCTCAGGGGCTCTGGGCTATTGCAAAATGGCAGCCCCCAGCAAGAAGAAACCGCAACAATGCTGGAGGCAATTTACAGCACACACAAATTTTGGTAGCTTAATTTATTAAAGTGGTTGTAAACCCTTACAAACCACTTTGACCTACAGGTAAGCCTAGATTAAGGCTTACCTGTAGGTCCAATAAATATCTCCTAAACCTACATGGTTTAGGAGATATTTAGAAAAAGAGGCATCGCTGTCTAAGGCGCGCAGGAGCACTAAGTATGGCGAGATCACGGCGATATGCCGCTCTCGTGCGCATGCGTGGGAGTGACATCATCCCCGCTCCAGCGAATGACAGCGCTGGATCGGCGAGACCCGGAAGTCACTCCGGGATTGATGGCGGCGGAGGAAGACGTGGACGAGGGTCGCTTCGGGGGCTTTGTTCTCAGGTAAGTTATTCATAATGAGCTAATATGCTAGGCATACTAGCGCATTATGCCTTTTGCCTTGCAGGTTCCTTTTTTTTTTTTTTTTTTTGTAAGGAGGCGTTACTTCCTCTTTAATGTGGAATGTACCTGTATGTTCCTTGCTAAAGAGCATTTTCTTTTTATCAAGTTGTTATGGGTTAAGTTCCACTTTAACACCCATTTTTACAGTGGTTCCTTTCACTAGAGGCTCTCTCCGGAGCCAAGGCTGTGTGCACACCATTCACCTGCTATCCCCCTTAGGACTACACAGATAGATCCTGACACGTATGATGTAGCCATCACTGGCGCACACTAGATGCTGTCCAGTAATGGCTCAGAAAAGTTAGTACACCTCTCACATTTTTGTAAATATTTTATTATATCTTTTCATGTGACAACACTGAAGAAATGACACTGCTACAATGTAAAGTAGTGAGTGTACAGCTTGAATAACAGTATAAATTCTCTTTTCCCTCAAAACTGCTCAACACACAGCCATTAATGTCTAAAACGCTGGCAACAAAAGTGAGTACACCCCTAAGTGAAAATGTCCAAATTGGGCCATATTAACCACTTTCCCTCCCCGGTGTTATGTGACACATTAGTGTTACAAGGTCTCGGTGTGAATGGGGAGCAGGTGTGTTAAATGTGGTGTTATCGCTCTGTCTCTAATACTGGTCACTGGAAGTTCAACATGGCACCTCATGGCAAAGTACTCGAAGGATCTGAAAAAAATAATTGCTGCTCTACATAAAGATGGCCTAGGCTATAAGAAGATTTCCCAAGACCCTAAAACTGAGCTGCAGCACAGTGGCCAAGACCATACAGCAGTTTAACAGGACAGGTTCCACTCGGAACAATTCTCATCATGGTCGACCAAAGAAAGTTAAGTGCATGTGCTCAGCGTCATAGCCAGAGGTTGTCTTTGGGAAATAGACGTATGAGTGCTGCCAGCATTGCTGCAGAGGTTGAAGGGGTGCAGGGTCAGCCTGTCAGTGCTCAGACCATACACCGCATAATACATCAAATGTGTCTGCATGGCTGTCGTCCCAGAAGGTAGCCTCTTCTAAAGATGGTGCACAAGAGAGCCTTCAAACAGTTTGCTGAAGACAAGCAGACTAAGGACAAGGATTACTGGAACCATGTCCTGTGGTCTGATGAGGCTAAGATGGTGTCAAGCGTGTGTGGCGGCAACCAGGTGGGGAGTACGAAGACTTGCCTAAACTCAAGCATGGTGGTGGATGTGGAGGATTGGGTGGGTGCTTCCCCCGCGCATCGGCGCCACGCCCCTTGCGCTGTGCGTGCGACGGCCGGGCGTCCCTTCATGCACGCGTATTTCAGCTTGGCTGACGTGGGGAGTCAGTCAGGCGGCCACCGGGCTGTATCTCTTTTAGCTATCTTTTTGTGGGATGCCAGCGTGACGCTGGATGGGACCTTGGCCACACTGGGCTCACCTTTAAGCATTCTCTTAAATGCACATCTCTTGCATTTCCAGATTGCCTCCTGTCCTATCAGGATCCACCAAGGTAGTCGCATATGCTTGCTCCAGAGAAAGTGAAGACAATCTTATCACTCCTGCCTTCATTTCTACTTCCTGCTTTCAGGAATTCTACTATTCGTATTTCTTATTTTTCATTATACTATATTAATGTACACTTCTTCTTTTTATTTTATTTTTTTTTTCTCTTTTTCTCATCTTCATTCTGTGGTTCATGGGTTCTACTATATATTTTTAACTGCTCTACATTTTTATGGGTACATACCGCTTATTTTATTTTATATAACATAGAAATCCCATCAACAATCACAAAATATATCTCATGGGGGACTGCATCTGTGCTCCTGGTTTCCGCTTTGGCCCCTTCCTCAGCTCCCGTGCCAGACATATCTTTCTGGCCGACCCCCGGCATGTGGTATTGCACGGTCTGAGTATCGGGTCTTATGTGAGTATTGTGTTATGGCAAGCCATTTTTGTCAATTGCTTCCATCTTCCCAGTTGGTAGTTATATTGGATCACTTTGGTGATTTTTATCTCCCTTCAGAACATCGATGCACTTGCTCCTGATGAGTGGATTGGAGTCCACGAAACGCGTCAAGCCCATTTTGATGCATCTAGTTGATATCAACTATTCTAGATGGTTTTAATACATTTTTATTATACCTGATTAAATGACAATGTTCATTTCCCTGGGGGATCATGATGTACAATTTTTGTGTATGTGTTATGTTGGTTACAATTCATACTGTGTATATTGATACGTCATATGCCTTTTTATGCATGTTAAATTTATGCCTATTTGGTTTACTAATAAATATACAGATGTTTATACGTATGTGGATTTGTTTGGCTCCACCGCACACACCTCATTAAAAGTCCTAACCCCCCCGTTTTCTGTTTGCAAGGGGGGTCCAAGTTAGGGCTCTAAGGCCAGGGATATTAAGATTATTATCAAAACGGTCCACAGTTTAGTCAAATATATTATCAAACCAATCCAGAATTTGAATAGGAGGACGCGTAAAGGTATTTTGCCCCCGAATACAGCTGCCCCAACTATGCTCTTGGTATGTAAAATCATAAATACTTTTACGAGTTTGTTTAACTCAGTTTTTCATTTGTATCTCATGTTTACAAGTTGGACCTTCAACTCGTAAAGTGGCCCCAGGGCCCAGACAGGCACATTGAGGCTGCTGATTGCACTTAGTGGCCCCTAGGGAAAGTGTGTATACTTGCCAATAATGGGAACAGGGGTTAATGTAAACCTATTCATTTTTAATTAAATACTAATTATTTGGTATATGGAGATTAATGTTTAATGAGAATCTGTGATTAAGGAAAAAAAAAAGCTACTTTTTGCCCTTACTTGCAGAACCTTTAAGCTTACTTGCCACCTCACCAAGTTGTACCCACGGCATTTAGATTTTTACAATTATTTTTTATTTTTGTAACTGTTTTCAGTTTACTCAGGAGCTGTGTACAGCTACAGTATATCTTCATCTTCTTCTTCTTCTTTCTTCTTTCTTGAAAAAAAAAAAAAAAAAACGCTTTTTTCTTTTGTTTCTGTGATAAAATTTTGCAAATTATTAATTTTTCTTCATAAATTTTGGCCACAATTTATACTGCTACATATCTTTGGTAAAAATAACCCAAATTAGTGGATATTATTTGGTCTTTGTGAAAGTTAGAGAGTCTACAAACTGGTGCAAATTATACAAAATTGATCACACCTGATGTACCGGTGACCTATTATTTCTTGTGACCCGAACAAGCCAGGAAAGAACAAATACCCCCCAAATTACCCCTTTTTTGAAAGTGGACATTCCAAGGTATTTAGTAAGAGGCATGGTGAGGTTTTTGATGTTTGTAATTTTTTCCCACAATTCTTTGCAAAATAAAAAAAAAAAAAAATGTCCCCACAAAATTGTCATTGTAATAGGTTTTTTCTCTCACATGGCATGTGTATACCACAAATGACACCCCAAAATAAATTCTGCTACTCCTCCTGAGTATTACAATACCACATGTGTGGGACTTTTTCACAGCCTGGCCACTTAGAGAGGCCCAACATGCAGGGAGCGCCATCACGTGTTCTAGGAGCATAAATTACACATCTAACTTGTTGACTACCTATTACACTTTTGAAGGCCCTGGAGCACCAGGACAATGACATGTGACACTGACATGGCACCGATGACAGATGCCACTAATACGGGGCACTGATGACGCGTGACACTGATGAGAGATGGCACTAATATGTGGCACTGATGAGAGATGGCACTAATATGTGACACGTGACACTGACAGATGGCACTGATACGTGGCATTGATGACATGTGACACTGAACAGATGGCACGTGACACTGATACATGGCACTAATATGTGGCACTGATGACACGTGACACTGATATGGCACTGATGACATGTGGCACTGATGACATGTGGCAATTATACATGGCACTGGGGACAGGTGGCATTTTTTTCTTTTCTTTTTTTTATACTTACGGCCGCTGCAGTCGTTAATCTCTCCCTCCTCACACGCTGTCTCTGTGTTAGGAGGGAGAGCAGCGCTGAGAGATGATCTCATATGTTTACATATGAAATCATCTCTCATTGGACACGCCGATCGTGCTGTAAACGACCGCTGTGATTGGCCGTTTACAGCGATCTGTGACTGGCTGTGTCCGAGGGACACGGCCAGCACAGAACTTCCACGATTGTGGAAGTAAACAGGATGACATCCAGGGACGCCCTCCCGGCAGGGAGCGTCCGCGCCGTAGCTGTCTTTTGGCTATAGCGCGTGTGCGAAGTGGTTAATTGAAGGGGTTGAACATAAAAAGTACAAATTTTAGGAACTGCAACCATTTTTATACACAGTCCCCCTATTGTCAGTGGCTCAAATAAATATATTCATAAATAAAATGTTAATGTAGAATCCTTTTACTGGCAATGACTGCCTGAAGTCTGGAACCCATGGACATTACCAAAGACTGGGTTTCCTACTATTTGGCTGCTTTGCCAGGCTCTAGCTGCAGCTGTCTTTTAGTTATTTGTTTTTGCGGGTTTTTCTGCCTTTTTAGTTTTAGTGAAATGCATGCTCAATTGGGTTGAGATCAGGTGATTGACTCGGTCATTGCAGAATATTCCACTTCTTTTTCCTTCAAAAGCTCCTGGGTTACATTTGCAGTGTGTTTTTGGATCATTGTCCATCTGTACTGTGAAGCGCTGTCCAATCAACTTTGCTGAATTTGGCTTAATCTGGGCTGACAGTATATCTCCAAACACTGCAGAATTATTGAGGATGTGACAGAAGCAGCCAGATTAAACACCAATGACCCAGTGCAACTAGAAGCCATGCATGCCCATGCCATCACGCTGCTTCCACCATGTTTTACCGATGACGTTGTGTGCTTTTGGATCATGAGCTGTTCCAAGCCTTCTCTACACTTTTTTTTTCTTCCCGTCACTCTGGTACTCTTAGTTTCATCTGTGCAAAGAATGTTTTTCCAAACTGATCTGGCTTTTTTAGATTTTTATTTATTTTTTTGTCAAAGTCTAATCTGGCTTTTCTATACTTCAGGCTTATGAATGGTTTGCACCTTGTGGTGAACCCTCCTGTATTTGCTCTTGTGAAGTCTTCTTCTCTTGATTGTAGACTTTAACAATGATACTCCCACCTCTTGGAGTGTCCTGGATGATGTCGATGGGTTTTTCTTGATCATGGAGAGGATCCTGCGATCATCCACTACCGTCTCCCATGGACGTTCAGGCCTTTTTATGCTGCTGAGCTCACCAGTGTGTCGTTCTTTCCTCAGAATTTACCAAACTGTTGATTTGGCCACTCCCAATGTTGCTGCTATCTCTCTGATGGATTTTTTTTTTTTTTCATTTTTAAAGCCTTACAATGGCCTGTTTCACTTGCAGGGACAGCTCCTATGAACGAATGATGTAGATTCACAGCAATAGATTCCAAATGCAAATGCCACACTTAAGCCCCATACACACTATTAGATTTTCTGCAGATTTTTGTCTTCAGATTTACCAAAACCATGTAGTGCAAGGGCCTGCCTGATTGCATACAAATTGAAACTCTTAAGGTTTGACCTCATATATGGTTTTGGTAAATCTGAAGACAAAAATCTGCAGAAAATCTATTGTGTATGGGGTCTTAGAATCAACCCCAGGCCTTTTTACCTGCTTAATTGATGAAGAAATAATGCAGGAGTAGCCCACACCTGACCACGAAACAGCCTTTGATTCAATTGTTCAATTACTTTTGGGCCTTCGATAAAGGGGGATGGCTATTCTTAAGAGCTGTATCTCATAAACCCTTCCTCTGATTTGGATGTACATACCCTCAAATTAAACCTGAGTGTGCACTTTCAGCCCATATCCATTGTATAACTATAGCTTGAATATGTTTTGGTAAATACCTGGGAAAAAAACTATAAAATTGTGCCTGTGTCCAAATATATGGATCTAAGTGTATGTGTGTCTGTGCAGCTGGTAGCACTGTAGCAGTAAAGCTACAGGCGTGATCTCGGCAACTGGATATAAACATGTAGGTATGTATATAAGATATAGGCCACTGCACAAAGGTGAACTTGAACGTGATGTTCTATGTTTACCTAACATTGATCCGACAGTTCTCACGCTCACATTTTGCATAATTTACGTTAATTTTACTGGTGTAAAATTCAAGACAAAATATTTTTAACAGGAAAGTATGGGTTTTTTTTTTTTTTTTTCTTCCATATTCCTACTTACCTAGGTGAATGCATCATCGGTCCAATGTCCTGAATGGGCAAGACTTTGGGCTTGGGGTATTGTAGCTCATTTCAGGGAATGGCTTATTGAATGTACTGACAAGATTCTGTGAATGAAGTTTGTATGAAAATCCACCCCTGTATGGCCAGCTTGGATTTCTATGGCAAGTTAAAGTAAACCTGTCATGAGAAAGACAGTGGCTGCTATTGCTGGCCAATTGTCATAATTATTTGGGATTGCAAACTTGGAACAGTTATGCATATTGGGAGTTCTGACCTTAGTCTGATTTCACTTGATTCGTGCTTGGTCCAGGTCAGTATGTAATACCACCAGCCATAGTTTTCTTGTCCTGTTGCCTTCAAACCTGAATTTCAGTTAGTTTTAAAAAAGATCAACCAAAAAAAAAAAATCTCACCAGAAATGTATTTGTTAAAAAAAAATAACTAAGTGCATTTAGCTTATGCACCTAATTTAGTATTTTTATAATGTAATCAATTGTATTACAGAACTAACCAAGAGAGGGAGGGGCTGTACTGGAAGCCAGTCAGGTGTGCTGTATGCACATGAAGTTAGATGAGCTGAGGAATGATGTAATTAACCACTTCAGCCCCGGAAGATTTGGCTGCTCAATGACCAGGCCATTTTTTGCAATTTGGCACTGCTTCGCTTTAACCTACAATTTTGCAGTTGTTGCGACGCTGTACCCAAACAAAATTGATGTCCTTTTTTTCCCCTCCACAAATAGAGCTTTCTTTTTGGTGGTAATTGATCACCTCTGCGGTTTTTATTTTTTGCACTATAAACAAAAGAAGAGCGACCTTTTTAGAAAAAAAAACACTATCTTTTTGCTATAATAAATATCCCACGTTTTTATCAACAAAACACATTTTTTTCCTCAGTTTAGGCTGATATGTATTCTTCTACATATTTTTGGTAAAAAGAAACGCAATAAATGTATATCTGATTGGTTTGCGCAAAAGTTATAGTGTCTACAAAATGGGGGATAGATTTATGGCATTTTTAGTATTTTTTATTTTTTTTTGTTACTAGTAATGGCGGCGATCTGCAATATTTTTTATTATTTTTTTATCGGGACTGCAACATTATGGCGGACAGATCGTACACTTTTGACACCTTTTTTAAACCATTGACAATTATACAGCGATCAGTGCTGTAAAAATGCACTGATTATTGTGTAAATGTCACTGGCACGGAAGGGGTTAACACTAGGTGGCAATCAAGGGGTTAACTGTGTTCCCTATGTGTATTTCTAACTGGGGGGGGGATGGGACTGTCTAGGAAGAGAGAGAGAGTTTGTGTTCATACATAGTATGAACACACAATCTATCTCCTCTCCCCTAAAAAAGAAACGGGATCTGTGTGTTTATACACACAGATCCCAGTTCACGCCCTGTTACGAGCGATTGCGGGAGCTCGGCGGTCATCGGCTCCGTGTACACGCTGCGGGCACCTCTAGTGGCCAAAAGGCCAAGCGACGCAACATAACGTTGTTTCGCCCAGCCGTGCCATTCTGCTGCAGTAAAACTGCGGCGGCTGGTCGGCAAGAGGTTAATCCACTGCTGCTCTGACTATCTTGCTGGAGGCAAGGAAAAGCAACCAAGTTGTACTGGTCAAACTGCGTTTGAAAGCTGTAGCTGCATAGTAAATGTATCGCACAGACTACTAGGCTTATTTCTGTAATTGAGCTCCATCCCACTCCAAAAGTCTTTTCCTGGCAGCAGTCTGGGGTGCCCCCCTGTACAGTCACAACTACTCACTCCTTCGTGTAGAGCAGGGGTCTCCAAAGTACGGCCCGCGGGCCACATCCGGCCCGCCAGGCCATTTCTTCCGGCCCGCAGCTGGAGTCCCTAGTCCACCTGTTAGTTGTGGAACGTGCGCTGCATATTTTCCCCCCGGCAATATGCAGCGCAGGTCCCGCAATTCTTCCCGGCGTCTCACTGTGTTGGCTGCTGGGACCACGGGCATCCTAGCAGCCAATGAGATGTTTTAGTGCAGACCTGCTGCCACCTCCCTGCTCCCGCCTCCCGCCTTGCTGTTAATGAGTAACGAGTGTGTAATACCAGCGGGGCGGGAGTCGGGAGGTGCAGCAGGTCTGCACAGCCATTGTAATATGCTGGTAAAGGGGACACATGTTGGGGGGGGCTGATGACTCTGATGGGGACACATGTTGGGGGGGGGTGATGACTCTGATGGGGACACATGTTGGGGGGGGGGTGATGACTCTGATGGGGACACACATGTGGGGGGGCTGATGACTCTGATGGGGACACATGTTGGGGGGGGGGTGATGACTCTGATGGGGACACACATATGGGGGGGCTGATGACTCTGATGGGGACACAAATTTGGGGGGCTGATGACTCTGATGGGGACACACAAGTGGGGGGGTTGATGACTCTGATGGTGACACAAATGTGGGGGGTGATGACTCTGATGGTGACACAAATGTGGGGGGGTGATGACTCTGATGGTGACACAAATGTGGGGGGGGTGATGACTCTGGGGATACAAATTTTGGGGGGGGGGGTGATAACTCTGATGGGGACACAAATATCTGGGGGGTCTGATGGCGACACAAATGTAGGAGGGGGCTGGTGGCTCTTATGGTGACACTAACATGTGAGGAGGGGGGGCTGATGGGGACACAAAATTGTAGGGGGCTGATGGCTCTAATAAGGACACAAATATGTGGAAGGGGAGGTGATGGCTCTGATGGAGACACAAATATGCAGGCAGGGGTGGGCTGTGATGGGGGCACAAATGTGCAGGGAGACTCTGATGAATGATGGGGACACAATGTGTGGGGGGGGTTCTAATGGGGACACCAATTTGTGGGGATACCCTGATGAGTGATTGGGACACAGATGTATGGAGACACAGATGAATGGGGAGACTGATGGGGACACGGATAAATGGGGAGTCTGATGGGGACACGGATAAATGGGGAGTCTGATGGGGACACGGATAAATGGGGAGTCTGATGGGGACACAGATGTATGGGGACACAGATGGGGACACAGATGTATGGGGAGACTGATGGGGACACAGATGTATGGGGACACAGATGTATGGGGACACAGATGGGTACACAGATGGGGACACAGATGTATGGGGACATAGATGGGTACACAGATGTATGGGGACACAGATGTATGGGGAAACTGATGGGGACACAGATGTATGGGACACAGATGGGGACACAGATGGGGACACAGATGTATGGGGACACAGATGTATGGGGACACAGATGGGGACACAGATGTATGGGGACACAGATGTATGGGGACACAGATGGGGACACAGATGTATGGGGACACAGATGTATGGGGACACAGATGTATGGGGAGACTGATGGGGACACAGATGTATGGGGACACAGATATATGGGGACACAGATGTATTGGGACACAGATGTATGGGGACACAGATGTATGGGGAGACTGATGGGGACACAGATGTATGGGGAGACTGATGGGGACACAGATGTATGGGGAGACTGATGGGGACACAGATATATGGGGACACAGATGTATGGGGACACAGATGTATGGGGAGACTGATGGGGACACAGATGTATGGGGACACAGATGTATGGGGAGACTGATGGGGACACAGATGTATGGGGAGACTGATGGGGACACAGATGTATGGGGAGACTGATGTATGGGGAGACTGATGGGGACACAGATATATGGGGACACAGATGTATGGGGACACAGATGTATGGGGACACAGATGTATGGTGACACAGATGTATGGGGACACAGATGTATGGGGAGACTGATGGGGACACAGATGTATGGGGACACAGATGTATGGGGTGACTGATGGGGACACAGATGTATGGGGAGACTAATGGGGACACAGATGTATGGGGACACAGATGTATGGGGAGACTGATGGGGACACAGATGTATGGGGACACAGATGTATGGGGAGACAGATGTATGGTGACACAGATGTATGGGGACACAGATGTATGGGGACACAGATGTATGGGGAGACTGATGGGGACACAGATGTATGGGGACACAGATGTATGGGGAGACTGATGGGGACACAGATGTATGGGGAGACTGATGGGGACACAGATGTATGGGGACACAGATGTATGGGGAGACTGATGGGGACACAGATGTATGGGGACACAGATGTATGGGGAGAATGATGGGGACACAGATGTATGGGGAGACTAATGGGGACACAGATGTATGGGGACACAGATGTATGGTGACACAGATGTATGGGGACACAGATGTATGGGGACACAGATGTATGGGGAGACTGATGGGGACACAGATGTATGGGGACACAGATGTATGGGGAGACTGATGGGGACACAGATGTATGGGGAGACTGATGGGGACACAGATGTATGGGGACACAGATATATGGGGAGACTAATGGGGACACAGATGTATGGGGACACAGATGTATGGGGAGACTGATGGGGACACAGATGTATGGGGAGACTGATGGGGACACAGATGTATGGGGAGACTGATGGTGACACAGATGTATGGTGACACAGATGTATGGGGACACAGATGTATGGGGAGACTGATGGGGACACAGATTGATGGGGACACAGATTGATGGGGAGACTGATGGGGACACGGATGTAAAGCCTCATGCACACTGGAAGTTTAGCCCCGCTGTATGATGCTCCAGCATTTAGGTGCCAGCAAAGAATACAGGAGCACCATCCAGTCCTGCTGTCAGCAGTAAGTAAAATTCTTTTCTATTCTTCTACTGTAGATTTATTTATAAATGATTTTTCCGGCCCGCGAATGTGTGTAAAATATAGAATGTGGCCCTCGAAGTAAAAAGTTTGGAGACCCCTGGTGTAGAGCAACATATGCCTCATTCCCTCCACTTGAGGTATACTTGGTGCATTTCTATTTGTTGCACGTAGACATGGGTTCCGCCACCTTTTCATCTTTTTTTTACTTTATTTTTAGAGGCTTGTACACATGGACTTATTGTAAAGAGATTTATTTTTTTATCTATGTGATTATATTTTTTTTAATTTACAATTGTATTTTAACCATACTAGAAAGTCAGTTTACCCAACTAGCGTTGCTGTGTGACAGGGTGGAGGAGAACTGATTAGGCAGCTGTATAGAGGTACTATAAAATTCAGCCTGCAGTTTTAGTGCAGTCTCCATTTTGCTGCAGGTACACTTGTAGGTACAGACCAAAATGTAAGAAGAAAACACTTGGAGCTACTAAATGTGGATCACATCTGAACCACATGGTTTTGAAAACCAAATGGGAAAGTGTAAGTGTTCCTGTGAATATTTTTGTAAGGTACCTTAGCTCTATATTTGAAGTTTGTTCTCTTGTTTAGGGTTAAGCCTATTTCTCACTCTCAGTCTTAGATGTTGCTTTTAAATGTCAGCTGGGTGAGGATCAGGAGATTTCTGTTTGTAATCATGTGATATTTGATGTTTCACATCAAACTGATCATTCCTTTTGAAGTAACTCCTGAGTTATTCATGCTAAAGCTCTCACATGTTTGTGATTCTTTGTATTTGCTAGCATATGTCTTTTAACCAGCTCTCTGCCAGGAAGGAGACAAGCCACGCACATTGTTTTACCTCTATGGGAGCTTAAACATGCAAATAACCATCTCTGTAATGACTTCTTGGTATAATCTATTTTGGCATACAGACCTTTTGTAGGTCAATTCCACTCTCGTTTAAAATGGGTAAGCCTGAATTCCCTTACAATTTCCATTTCTATTTGAATTTGCAGCTTACTATGATTGCCTAAAACTTAAAAAAAAATAAAAATTCATATATGGCTTGCTTGCAGCCATGACGCCATTTACCGTATAAGCTGAGTTTTTCAGCACATTTTTTTTGTGTGCTGAAAATGCCCCCTCAGCTTATACTGGAGTCAAGCACTTTTCTGCAGCAGAGAATGACATTTTCCGACCCGAATTTGGGGCCACGTATATCAGGGCCACTTGGTGCTAAGAACCCTAAATTTGGCATGCAAACCCAGTGGAACCATCACTATAATATATCCAAAGATGGGGTTCCTAGCCCAAGTGGCCCCGAGATACAAGGCCCCAAAGTTGGTTCAGAAAATGTCATTCTCTCTGCTTGTATCTCTGGGCCACTTGGTGATGGGAACCACATCTTGGATATGTTGTAGTGATAGTTCTACTGGGTTTGCACACCAAATTTGTGGTTCCTAGCACCAAGTGCCCCTGAGATAAGGGGCCCTAAATTCGGTCAACTGTGTCCATCTGCAGCAATATCATTTCGGGACCCTTTGGCTGTAGCTAGGGGGCAACTAGGAACCCTTAACTACCAAGTTTGAAGTTCGGGGGACCTATGGCTGCAAATGGTCACAATGAGGCTGCAAATGGGCATTGTTGACTCTCTTTTTCCACTTACAGTAGCTGCGCATTTCTCACCCTAGGCTTATACTCAGTCAATAAGTTTTCCCAGTTTTTTTGTGTTTTTTTTTTTTTTTGTGGTAAAATTAGGTGCCTTGGCTTATATTCCGGTCGGCTTATACTCGAGTATATACGGTATGTACTTGATGCTTCTTTCTGCAATTTTCCCTTATTGCAACACTGCAACTTAATGTAACTATAGCAGGTGGACTCTTCCATTACGCACTCGGGAACTAGTAATAACAGTTGTAAGTAATAAGTGGAACGTCAGCAGGTGAGACTCTGCAGGCAAGTGTGTGTATATGTGTCTGTCTGTTTTGTTTTTTCTTTCTCAACCAAAGTGGAGTTAAAGCGCAATGAGCTAAACTGAACTCCAGCTCATTTATGTCTAGGGAGACCGGGTAAAGCAGTTTTACTTGCATAATTCAACAGGCTCCTCCACCCTGCTAGATCTGCCATGCAGCCCCTTCTCCCCTGCACTCTTGTGGTCATATGGCTCCGATGACATCTAGAAAAGTGCAGGGACCACAGCCCTGCATTGGATGTAAGAACGCCAAAGGACCATCTGCTACTGGAGTAAAAGGGAGCGCCGGTTGCTGTGGGAGCAGAGGATCAGGTAAGTAAGGGTTTTTACTGTATCCTAGACTACACAAACAGTTGACTCTTGCAGCCCCACTACACGAGAGGTCTTACTTTTCCCAGAGTTGGGCTTTGAACTTTAAAATTAACCTGTCCTTTGCTTATGCATGACAAATTAACACGTTTACATAATTGCTAAACCCACAGCTGCCTATAATTTCCCTCCATTGGAAAGTAAAAAAAAGCCCTATGTCAGCTCTAATACCTTCCAGATGGAGCTTACACAAGTCCAGGAACTCTTCTCCCCTGTCCAATGTTTCCAGGCCTGGCCATTGGCTGTTAAAGTCTAAGTTACAGAGTAGGTGAGGTTGAAAAAAAGACACAAGTCCAACCTATGTGTGTGATTATATGTCCGTATTACATTGTATATCCCTGTATGTTTTGTGGTCGTTCAGGTGCTTATCTAATAGTTTTTTGAAACTATCAATGCCCCCCGCTGAAACCACCGCCTGTGGAAGGGAATTCCACATCCTTGCTGCTCTTACAGTAAATAACCCTCTACGCAGTCTAAGGTTAAACTTCTTTTCTTCTAATCTTAATGAGTGGTCATGTGTCTTATTAACCACTTCAGCCCCGGAAGATTTGGCTGCTCAATGATCAAGCCATTTTTTGCGATACGGCACTGCGTCGCTTTAACTGACAATTGCGAGGTTGTACCCAAACAAATTTGACATCCTTTTTTTCCCCACAAAAGGAGCTTTCTTTTGGTGGTATTTGATCATCTCTGCGGGTTTTTATTTTTTTGCGCTCTAAACAAAAAAAAGCGACAATTTTGAAAAAAACACAGTATTTAATAAATATCTCCATTTTTAATTTTTTTTAAAAAAAGCTAATTTTTATCTCAGTTTAGGCCGATATGTATTCTTCTATATATTTTTGGTAATAAAAATTGCAATAAGTGTAAATTGATTGGTTTGCGCAAAAGTTATAGCGTCTACAAAATAGGGGATAGATTTATGGCATTATTATAAATATTTATTTTTACTAAAAATGTCGGCGATCTGCGATTTTATTTATTTTTATTTTTTTATTTATCGGGACTCCGATATTGCGGCTGGCAAACTGGACACATTTTTGGGACCATTGACAATTGTACAGCGATCAGTTCTATAAAAATGCACTGATTACTGTATAAATGTCACTGGCAGGGAAGGGGTTAACACTAGGGGGCGATCAAGGGGTTAACTGTGTTCCCTAGTGTGTGTTCTAACTGTAGTGGGGATGGGACTGTCTAGGAGGAGAGAGATTGGTGTTCATACTTAGTAGGAACACACGATCTGGCTCTACTCCCCTGAAAGAACCAGGATTTGTGTGTGTGTGTGTGTGTGTGTGTGTGTGTGTGTGTGTGTGTGTGTGTGTGTTAACTCTGTCACGAGCGATCGCGGGTGCCCAGCAGTCATCGGCCAAAAGGCAAAGCGGCGTAACGTTGTTTCCCCCCAGCCGCGCCATTCTACCGCAGTAAAACTGCAGCGGCTGGTCGGCAAGAAGTTAAACTCCCTTCCACGGAAAAATGTTATCCCTATTTTGGAGTCATCGGTATGGGATTTCTAAATTGAAATCATATCCCCTCTCAAGCGTCTCTTCTCCAGAGAGAATAAGTTCAGTGCTCGTAACCTTTCTTCTTAACTAATATCCTCCAGTCCCTTCATTAGCTTTGTACTCGCTCCGTTTCCCACACATCCTTCCTGAGAACTGGTGCCCAGAACTGGACAGCATACTCCGGGTGAGGCCGGACCAGAGTCATGTAGAGGTGGGAGAATTATAGCTTTCTCTTGTTAATCCCCTTTTTAATGCATGCCAATATTCAGTTTGCATTGTCATTTGTCATGCCATTGCTGAGCCTATCATCTACTAGGACCCCCAGGTCCTTTTCCATCCTTGCTTTCCCCAGAGGTTCTCCCCCCAGTGAGTAGATTGCATTGATATTTTTGACACCCAAATGCATTATTTTAAATTTTTCCACATTAAACCTCATTTGCCATCTAGTTACCCACCCTATTAATTTGTTTAGATCTTCTTGCAAGATTTCCACATCTTGCAGAGAAGTTATTGCCCTGCTTAGCTTAGTGTCATCTGCAAATACAGAGTTTAAGCTGTTTACCCAATCCTCCAGGTCGTTTATGAACAAATTTATATAGGATTGATCCCAGCACACAACCCTGGGGGACCCCACTACCCACCCCTGACCATTCCATGTACTCCAAATTTATCACTACCCTCTGAACTTGCCCTAGTAGCCAGTTTTCAATCCATGTACTCACCCTATGGTCCATGCCAACTGACCTTATTTTGTACAGGAAACGTTTATGGGGAACTGTGTTAAATGCTTTTGCAAAATCCAGATACACCATGTCTACGGGCCTTCCTTTATCTAGATGTCAGTTCACCTCCTCATATAATGTTAATAGATTGGTTTGGCAAGCACGATTCTTCATGAATCCATGCTGATTACTACTAATACTAAAATCTTGTATATAGTCTCTTATCATCCCCTCCAATAGCTTGCATACTATTGATGTTAGGCTAAGTGGTCTGTAATTCCCAGGGATGTATTTTGGCCCTTTTTTTTTTTTTTTTTTTTAATATTGGTGCTACATTGTCTTTTCTCCAATTAGCTGGTACCATTCCAGTCAGACTGTCAGTAAAAATTAGGAACAATGGTCTGGCAATTACTTGACTGAGTTCCCCAAGTACCCTCGGGTGCAAGCCATCTGGTCTCGTGAATTATTAATGTTAAGTTTCCCAAGTCTATTTTCTAATTCTGTCCTCTGTTAGCCATGAGGGTGCTTCCTGTGATGTGTCATGAGGATAAACATTGCAGTTTTGGTTACTGAAGCCCCCCAGATTCCCTTGTTAAGACTGAGGCGAAAAATGTATTCAATACCTTCGCCAAATCCACATCCTTTGTAACCAGATGTCCTTCCTTATTCTTTATGGGGCCAATATGGTCTGTCCCACCTTTTTACTGTTTATATACTTAAAGAATTTCTTGGGATTTTTTTTGCTCTCCACTATCTGTCTTTCGTGTTCTATCTTAGCCATCCTAATTGCACCCTTACATTTCTTATTGCATTCTTTGTAAAGTCTAAAAGTTGATGATGATCCCTCAGCCTTGTATTTTTTGAAGGCATTCTCCTTTGCTTTTATATGCATTTTTACATTGGAGTTAAGCCATCCAGGACTTTTGTTTGCTCTTTTAAATTTATTTCCCATTGGGATGCATTGGCTAATGCTCTTAAAGCAAACCCATCTCTCCTCCGTGTTCTTTGTTCCTAAGATTTTATCCTAATTTATATCTTCTAGTAAGGTTTGTAGTTTAGGGAAGTGTGCGCTTTTGAAATTCAATGTCTTTGTATTCCCCTTATGTTTCCTTGTTCACCTTTTAGGATCATGTTGTACAAGGCTTGACAAATTTGCTTGGACTTTAGGAGCCAGCTAAAAAAGTTAGGAGACAGGTTTTTTTTTTTTTTTAGTGGGCGTCGGTGCGGGCGACAGCGAAAAAGGGTTAAAACCCCCCCGCAAGCGGCGCTTTGCCAGCGGTATTGCCGCGCTGTCACATTGATTTCAATGGGTAGGAGCGGTGAATACACCGCTTCTTTACCGCTCCAAAGATGCTGCTAGCATGACTTTTTTTTTTTTACCGTCCTGCTAGCGCACCGCTCCAGTGTGAAAGCCCTCGGGCTTTCACACTGGAGTGAAAGGACCCGCTTTTTTCAGGCGCTATACAGGCGCTATTTTTAGCGCTGTAGCGCCTAAAAAACGCTTCGTGTGGAAAGGGGCCTAAGGGTCTGATCAGGTCCACCTGAAAAACTGACAGGCGAACCTGATCAGACAGCCTGTGTGAAAGGGACCAAGCAGGAAGATTACAAATATTACATTTTTAATTTTAAGAAAAAAAAATATATAAATTTTTTTTTTTTACTTTTAAAAAATAAATATCAAAGCTATTATAAAAAAAAAAAAAAAAGGCTATATGAATTCAAACCAGCCCCACCACACTCACCGTTGGGCAAAAGGCGCAGATGACGCCTGCCATCACTTTCTTCTCTTCTCCACTTTAGGAAGGAGATGGGCGTGCAGTGAGAAACAGGCAGGGCTTGAAGCTCCATTAACATTGCATTAGCAATGTTAGAGGTGTTACAATATCAACGGCCACCACCAGATGGCACCATATTGCATTCGATTCGATCGCATGGCGGGGTCGGGGTCCTCAGGAAGACAGAATACCCCAGCTGTGTCGCCCCCAGGCGCCAGGACCCTAATTCAAGTCGCCCTGGCGATCGGGGTTTGTCAAGCCCTGATGTTATACCTTTATTTAGGGTGTTACATGTTCCTATTCACCCACCTCCTGCCCACAGTGTTCCCTGTTCAGTCACAATTTGAAAATGGTGCGGCTGTGCAGGGCTCTGTCCAGTACCGTCAGCCGTTTGGCCGATGATTTGTAGCTCTCAATGAACTACGAGGGAACTGGTGAGTGCTCTCATAGTCAATTGAGCTTCCTGCCATTCATAGCCTGACTGTATCGGAGGTACAGAGTGTACGGACAGTCTACAGGACCCTGGCATCGTACCTGCGATCTGCAGTAATTTTTCCCCTCTTTACCAGGAAGTACCAGTGCATTTGCAAACAGTGGTTCTCTTTCCTGGTCCTCTTGTGAAAGTCATAAAATTATGTTTAAGAAAAACGCTTTAAAAGTTTAATAAAGTTTAAAAAGGCAAAAACGGTTATGATCAACAACTTTCCACCCAGGCCAATTCTGAGATTTTTCTCCTATGTATATGTAAAAATCACAATTTTTTTGCTGGAAAATTAGTAATAACCCCCAAACATTATATATGTATTTTTTTTTTTTTTTTTTTTAGCAGAGACCCTAGAGAATAAAATGGTTGTTGTTGCAATTTCCCACACAGTATTTGTGCAGTGTTTTTTTTTTATTTATTTTATTTTGTTATTTCAATTGTTTTGGGGTAAAAATACACAATAAATTTTAATGCAAAAAACAATGTATAACCCATTTTTTTTTTTCTTTTTTTAAAATATAAAAGATGTTACGCAGACTAAATGGATTCTTAACGTCACACTTTAAAGTTTAGAGTTTAGTAGGTTAGAGTAGGTCTAGTGCTGGAGCTATTGCTTTTGCTATAACGTTTGCGGAGATTCCTCACATGTATGGTGCAAACACCAGTTAAATATGCGGATGCGACCTTCATATGCATTCGCTCATGCTTGAGGACAAGGCTGCTTTAAACCTTCTTCTTCTTTTTTATTTTTTTTTTATTTATTTTTTAGCACTTTTATTCCTATCACAAGAAATGTAAACATCCCTAGAAATAATGCATGACCGGTCCTCCTTATGGAGACAGCTGGGGTCTATAAGACCCCAAATATCTACCCTACCCTGGAAAACATGAGTTAAAAAACAAACAAACATTGATTTCTGCTTTCTAGGGGAAAAAAAATATGGGGTCTACATCTGCCAGAGACGGAAGTGAAGTCATGACATCACTTCCGGCCTCCCAGGGTCATAGAGATGGCCCTTGGCCAGCTCTATGGTAACCTGGCACCACCACCGAATCGGATCGCCGGCTTCCTGATCGAACGGGAGAGCCTGGAGAGGCTCCGATGGGTGACAGGAGGGGATGACATTCCCTGTCGTTGCCTGTAAAAGCTAATCTGCTGCTAGGATGGCTTTTACAGTGTAGGGAATTGGTAGTAAAAAAAAAAAAGAAACCTGGATGACCCCTGTAGCTGAATGCATCACCCAGATAAAGACCCTTCAAGTCCATGTCATATGACTTCACGAGTTTGGGAAGTAGTTAAAGCCCACCAGGGCTGAAATGCGTCAACACTTTCTGTGTGGGATTTTGTACTCCTGTGGGACTGCAATAAAGAAGATTTTAAGAGTAAAACTTTTTGTTTGGGACACAGATCAGTCTTGTGGTCCCCCAATAAGTTTGAGATGAGCCCCAGCACCCCTACCACTGCATTCTAGATATTGCACCTTTCTACCAGCTAGCACCTGGACCACTGCAAAATCCACCTCTGCTCCCCCTGGTCAGGCTTGTAGGGACATGCATAGAAGAGGAGAGACTGAACCCCAAGCTCATGTGCTTACTGCCTACTTCCTCTTCCCTCTGGTGACATAACCTCCTCAGCGTTGCAGCCTGTAGAGGCCAGTCAGTCCTCTGGGGATAATGTGTATATTGTGTGCGCTCTAAAGGGGAACAGAGTGCAGGGCTCAGGAGTTGGGTGATGCCCAGAGTGGGCAGGGCTCCCAGTACAGATCTCCCCACATAGCCCCTATTTCCCACATGGCTGCTACTCCTGAAAAAACACTAACCACCCCCCACAGCACATACCCTTCCTGCCCCTCCTCTGTACAGTTTCCCCCCACAATACACACATCTCCCACCTTACCAGTGCTGGCCGATCCCCTCTCTCCTCCAGTATAAGACCCACCCTTCAGTACAGATCTCCCTTCCTCCCTGTGAGTAGAGACCCCTAACACCCATTTTATAAACAAAGCACCTACAAATACAGTGAATACAGCATATAGGTGGGGTAATATCATAAGCCTTCTCTTCGGTATCTCTTCAGATCCTAGAACATGTGTGCAATGTTAGTAAGTTAGACTCTAAAACAAATAAAGGGAACATCTGTACTGGTAATTGGTTTCCAACTGAAATCACTCTTTGCATGTTGATATCACATATCTTTGCTGTGTTACTGCAGTGGCTCCTAAATAGTAGAGCTGGGTACACAGGGAACCTATTAACCTTGGTGTGTGTTTTGAAATTTGTTGCAACAGCTTCCTACTCTGTAATCTGAGTTTCTTGGTTGTTGGCTAGCTAGATAATTCAGGCATTTCAGAAAGGCACTGGGTAAAGGTGAACTGAATTTTAGCATTCATGTGTATTAAGCCTTTATGTATTTTTTGGTTGTAGCTATAACTGTTGTGACGGTGCTTATAATTGCTGAATGTGCTGTTTAATATTGTTTGTTTTAGAAGTAATATTTATGTTTCTGTTTCCTTGAAAGCTGTGATAGGAGTAAGGAGTTCAAGTCACAAAACACTATCCCAGAAAGCATAAAGTACGTCATCCGTTATGAAGACTACTGCGAAAAGGACAAAAGGTAGCACTGTGTTCAAGTTTATTATACTCCTGCCTATTTATTTTCTCTATGTAACACCTATTTTGTGTGTGTGTGTGTGTGAGAAATATTTTTGTGTTTTTGAGCTTGGCATCACACAACTTTCTGTTGCATTTAGTTTGCATGGATTTACTTGCATTAATATGTTTTGCTTTCTGTTTTTTTTTTTTTTTTTTGCTGCACACCATAGGAACCAAAATACTTTCATGTTTTGAGGGGCAAAAAATACTGGGACAGTTGGGTTACATTGCCACAACAAGTGGATATGGAGTGGGCAAACAAAAAAAAAAAAGTGAAAAGTCTGCTATAAGTCCCCCCATTTCCAACATACCTCAGTTTGTTGCTGGTGTTCTAGGAAGAATAATTACTTTTTCCTGTTTATCAAGGTTCTTTATTTAAATTTTTTTACCAATTGCTCTATATGTGTATGTATGTGTGTGATAGATAGATATAGATAGATATATATATAATTTTTTTTTTTTTTTTTTCTGTAAGCAAGTGGTTATAATGAGCTTAGGGCTGCAGCCATGAGCTTGGTGTGATTTTTTTATTTATTTATTTATTTTTGAAAGTCAATCAGCTGTTCAGTAAACATAATTTGGGCAGCTCTACAGCCACCAGATACTTTTATTAAAGGGACAGGGTCATTATATTGGCTGCATTGGAGGGCAGGGGAGACATTGGGGTCCAATGATAACGAGTACCTGTCACCTGCCAAATAAATGACACAGGGGGCATGTTGGCCACCTTGTGAAGAAAATAAAGTTAAAGTGGTTGTAAAAGTAAAAGGTGTTTTACCTATGGGGGCACTCGAAGGAGGACCCAAAAAGAGGAGGATTAAAGCTGCTCTGTGCAAAACTATTGCACAGAATAGGTAAGTATGAGATGACAAGTTGGCACTTTTTTTTTTATCCGTTTAAATGGAAAGTGAGAATTAAAGTTGTTTTTCGACAGGTACCTGCTCCCACTTCCAGGGGACTTTGCCACAACAAAGTCCCCCGGAAGTTCAGCTTCCCCCCTCCTTCCCTTGCGCCGGGCTATTCACAAAGTGGAGCGCGCTGCGCGCATGTACAGTATTTTGGGGGAGGGGCTGGAGCACTGCTTTTTTAAGAAGAGTAAAAAAAAATGATATAATGTTTTGGGGGCGCTAAGTGATTTTCTAGCAAACAAAACAGATTTTAACCTGTGTGAAAAACTGTCCTGGATAGCAAATGGGTCATCAAGACTTTCCTGCACCCTGCTTGAACCGATCTCTCTATGCAGCTATCCGGATCGGTTTGGGTGCAATGTTTAGATCCCGCTGAACTGAATAATTGCAGGGCTTGCCTGGAATGTAACTTAATTTTGGTGTTTTCCAGTTGCACTTTTACCTTTTTACCCTTTGTGTATTGTGTTAGCTGTGATGCACAGTCATGCACTACATTTATCTGCAGCATACTCCATTTTCACCCAGCACACACAAGTGCATTGCAGTGGATGCGTACATGGTGTGCCTGTAAATAACCTTGCTATTTCTAAGACTGGATTTACACCGCTGTTGCGTGTAGCACATATTAATGGACACGATAAACAAGTTGATGTGTATTGTGTGGGGTTTTATTTATTTTTTGTTTTCTCTCTTCATAGCAGGAGCCAAGATTCTTTATTTTTCTTTGATCAACACATATTGCAGTCAGCTGGGACACATAGCTATGTGTTGTGCAGTGGTTAATTGCAGCATGTACCATTTTCATGCAGCTAAGTGGTGTAGTGGAAAGGAATAGAATTAAGTTTATCATTGCAGTCTAAAGCATTATGGCATGATATTATGACTGTGACTCCTAAAATACAACCTGTCTATTTAAATGTGTAATTTGTACCAGTGGCCTAACTATAGGGGTTGAAATTGCTATCCGGCACTATGCCTCAGAGGGCCTGCGCAGCTCCCCTGTCATATTTGGTTCTATTGTGCTGACCTAACCCCTCTAGACAGTGCAGTAGCGGCCACACAGAGCAGATCTTTTAGCTGCAGTCGACAGTGACATGAGAAGCTGCAGCTAAAAGTGCTGCTACAGACACGCTGCTTAAGGTAGGGGGGTACACTGATGTAAGGAGGAGGCACTCTGCGTAAAAGAGGGTGGCACACTGATTTAGGGAGCAGGGGGCACATTGATGTAAGGGGGGACTCTGTAAGAAGGGACACTGATATAAGGGGGACTTTGATGTAAGAGGAGACGTGCAGTTTGCAGTTCAGTTTGCCATTTTCTTTCTGGGCACTGGATGACCTTGCCCTGGCACTGCGCCTCTGTTGCCCCCCTCCCCTTTCCCCCCAGGGGATGCTTTCAAGATAGAGAGAGAGAGAGAGGGGGGACAGTAAATGTTATTTACTGGCCCCTTTTATGAATGGACACAGTGAGTTTATCAGTACCAATCACACCTGTGTCCATTTATCACTGAAGCATAGTAAACTGATTACTATGCTTCGGTTTGTGAATTAATAGTAAGCTCTGTACAGAGCTTTTTCTGTCCATTAATTCTGTGCAGTTGAGGCTGCAGCGATGGGGATTAAGGACTGTGTCTTCAATCTCCTTTCTCTGTCTCAAAGCTGAAACATCAGAGGTCTGTTTAGACACCTGATATTTCACCAAAGCACCCCCCCCCCCCCCAACGGGGCGCCTAAAAAAAATTTGTAAAAAGTAAAAAAAAAAAAAAAAAAAAATTGGAATGATAAATAGCAAAAATTAAAAACTTCTTGCACTGTCCACTTCTTTACTGAAACTGATACTATTCACAGTCCTACTGACACCATTGGCAGGACTACCAGGGTAGCACTTGTAACCCGGTCCTGGTGTTCTGACACGGGGGGGGGGGGGGGGGGGGGGGGGGGGGGGGGCAAGATGCTGCAGATCATGTGAAAAAGACCTGTAATGGGTGTCAAGGGCACTGGACTTGGAGCAAAGGGCCCCTGGGTCAGGGCTAAGGAAGGGGGGCATTTCATGGCTTCTTGCACTGGGGCCATGAAGGTTCTAGTTACGCCTCTGATTAGTACTATGCTGACCAACAATTTATATTCATGCTCTGTGACTTAGGGTGGTGTTTAGCCAGCATGGGCAGTACATGAAGACCTATTGTTTTATTTTCTGAGGGGTGGGTTAGTGTGGCGTTCTTTGCACAAATAGCTGTAACTATTTACTGCCACTCAGCAGTATAATTTGATTGTTTCCTTCATTTGTTAAAAGAAGGAAGGGTTGCCCCAAGGGATTTGTGGAGGTGGGGTTAGATAGCACAGTAGAAACGTGTGTGTGTGTGTATATGTATGTTTGTTTATGTATGTATATAGATATATATAATAGATATAGATATACTTGGGGCAACCCTTCCTTCTTTTAACAATATTTTTAGGGATATGGTGTTGGTTAGCATCAATTGCTGGTTGATTTTCCTTTTGTTCCTATAGTTTCCTTCATTTGTGACCACCACTATACCTTATAGAATTTTTGTTTGTTACTGTGTAATCATGCTTATGCTATCTATAGTATGTGATGGATATTTTAGAATCTGCTGCTGTTCACTTTTTATAAATGCTGAGCTACATCTCTTTAATGCAGTATGGATGGCCCCACATGCTTGTAGCTTTCCATACTTAAAATGCAGTAGGCTGCCCGTATGACTTTGGGATGAGGAGTATTAAATAAGGCATGGGGCAAGACGGCAGTCAAAAAGATTTTCCACTTGAAATATTCTTTCATGCAGTGAGGTTTAAAGAAGGCAGGGTCTTGTTCTGGAAGTCTGGCATACTTGGTGTAGGTAAGGGCAGTGGCGTAACTAGAACGCTCAGGGCCCCGATGCAAGAAACCATGGAGGGCCCCCCCCCCCCGACCTCCGGACAAAGCTCTTTTCTCCGAGCCCGATGGCAGAACACCAGGGCCCGGTCACAAGTGGGTGGCTGCATATAAAGGAACCTAAATATGGGGGTGGCAGCAGGGGCCATGGATAGAATCATGCTATGCATGAATCTATCCATTTGTCATAGAGGGAGTGGCTGGAGAGAGGGGGTGGCACCTGTGCGCCCTTTTGGACGCACCGCCACTGATAAACACATGCACATTCACATACATGCACTCTCACATACATGCGCACACACACATACATATATGCACGCACACACACAGACAGACATACATGCATCGTGCACACACACAGACATACATGCGTGCGCACACACACACACATGCATCATGCGCACACACATGCATCATGAACACACACATGCATCATGAACACACATGCATCATGAACACACATGCATCATGAACACACACATGCATCATGCGCACACACATGCATCATGCGCACACACATGCATCATGCGCACACACATGCATCATGAACACACACATGCATCATGAACACACACATGCATCATGAACACACACATGCATCATGCGCACACACATGCATCATGAACACACACATGCATCATGAACACACACATGCATCATGAACACACACATGCATCATGAACACACACATGCATCATGAACACACATGCATCATGCATTGCACACACAGACACACACATACATCATGCACACACACACACACACACACACACACACACATGTATGATGCACACACATACAGATACAGTAGATAATCTTATATTAAAAAAAACAAAAAAAAAAAACGAGTCCTCTTACCTTGTCTCTTCCTGCCGGGTACTGCACTGCAGGGGGAGACAAAGAGCACACACTGTGCTTTGACTTTCACTTTAGCCTAATGTGAGGAGCTCCCTGCACATCGCCGATTACAGTTTAGAATCGGCGATCGGGGGAGCTCCTCTCAGCCGCCCCTCCTAGCGAAGTGTACAGGGGGCCCCCAGGGCCCCCTGCAGCAACGGGCCCAGTCGCCATGGCGATCGCAGCGACCCCTATAGTTCCGCCACTGGGTAAGGGGATAGCATACCGGTGGTATTTTCTGAATTGCCAATGCAGGCCCTGGATACTCAGCAGTGGTAAGTTGGAAGTGGCACACTACTTTGTGTTCATATCTCCCTAGATGAAGGCTTGGTTTACTGTCATGACAGACCTTGTGGCTTACAGAGGCAGTAAAAACACAGTTAATCATTAATATTAAGCTGTTATTAACATCTCCTTATTTTGGTTGTTGTTTGGGTTATTTTTCAGAACAGTTTAACTGGGATGAATACTTGAAGGAGACTGGTGCTGTTGGTGCTCCTGCGCTTTATTTTAGACAGGTACGTCATACAGAGTGTGATAAGTTAAGAGTTTGTTAAATCTAGTGCTTAATAGGTATTTTAAAAACTGAATTTTCAGATCTACCTACTTTAGGCTACTGTTTGTTTTTTTTTTTTTTTTTTTTAAATTTAATTTAATTTTTATTTTTTTTCATCCAGGCAGAGTTGTAGTGCACTAGCCCACAGCCTAAGGCCCCGTTCACACCTAAACGATGTTCTGCTTATATCTCTAAAATGCTGAACAAGCCAAATCCTATTTATTTCAATGGCCCCTGTTCACATATGAGCATTCTGTCACCTGAAGCATAACGCCTGTCGCTCAAAAAAGTACACAAACATCTTTTTAGCAGATTACAAGCGTTATTGGGCCCCATAGACTAACATAGAAACACCTGACTTAATTGTTTTGTTGCATGTTTTCTGCTCAAACAGCAGCTCTCCACCTCTCCTCCCCCTAGTGCTTTAGATTGGCTAAACAAAAACGCCCGAAGTGGTAGAGAACTTGTAATACACCTCTAAAATGCTTGTAATACACTTCTAAAGACGTTTAAAAACTCAAATAAATATGCCAAACGTAAATGTTAATAGTAATCTGCTGCTCTGTGAGTACCACCTGCTTAGCCATCCTTCAAATGTAGATGTTCGGAAAGGGAAGCAGAGTTAACAAAGGAACAGAAAGCTACTTAAAGAGGAGCTCGTGTTTTTTTTTTTTTTTTTTTTAAAAGCACCCCATGTGATAGTCGCAGCTTATGCCATACAAATTGGCATAAGCTGCATATGCAATCATTTGTGTTCCTTGTAAATGCAATGTGACTCACTGTCTCCCCTCGATTCCGTCAGCATCTGAAGCCCAGTTGGACTTTCTTCCACGATACGGTGCAGCTGGTTACCCAGCATGCACCTTCAAATCTCACGCCTGTGCAGTGTGAAGGAAGTAAATAACAGAACTGCACTGATGAGGGTTTTCTGGTTTATAAAGGTAAATCTGGCATCTTGCCAGGTCTGCTGTTAGGTAGGACTCTGGTAGCATTGCATCAATACCAGAATCAGTGACGATACTAAGCATTTGCACGAGTACTTGTACTCGTGCAAATGCTTTAATAGTAAAACGGATACCTTCAGCCACTGTTCACATATATTCCATTTTGTATGCGTTTCGAACCGCATCCGATTCGCATGACATGTGAACCAAAGCTTTTGTATGGAGCCGGTTCACATATGTGCGGGCCGGCTGCAGTGCGATTTCAAAGGCATCCGGTACAATTTTTAGCCTGGCTCAGTTGCGATTTCTAATGTCTTACATTTTAACAATTCACACCTGAATTGCACCTGAACCGCTGAGTGAAGTCGAAATCCCGCTGCAAACCGCCCCCACACATGCAAACCCAGGCTTAAGTCCGCAGAATGTAGCCACCTTAAGGTGCTAATTTTTAAGGTGGTAATTTTTTTTTTTAGTCATAAAAATCTGTCACTAAAAATAGGTGTAATTGGTATCGGCAAGTACTTGAGAAAAAGTATTGTTACCAGTTTTTCAAAAAAAAAAAAAGTATCAGTGCATCTCTAATGTTTGGCTGACAGGTTTACTTTTATGGCAAATTGAATGGACGTAACGCTTGGGCCAAGCTGGTCCAAACAAACAATTTACCTTAACAGTTGCGGCGCCTGTGAGTGCTATATATAATGTATGTAGCCTCAGCTACATATAGTATGCAGCGCTGTGTTGCAGCAGGATGAGAATTTCTCATCCCGCTACCAAAGCATTATCAAGTTGGGCTGAGCACTGTTCAGCCATGCAGAAGGAGCTTTGTATTCTGATTGCCCGAGACAGAGTTTGTGACATCAGACCACCTCTATGACTTCATTTATGGAATACAAAGCTTCTTCTGAATGGCTGAGCCCAACTCGGTTTTGTTCCGGGAGTGGGGTGGGAAGGTCTTGTTCTGCTGCCCGAACACAGCGCAGTAGACTGAATATAGCTGATGCCACACTGTTTAACAACTTGCAGACTACCCACCGTACATATATTCTGGCAGGGCGGCCGCTCTGTGCCAGACATTGTTATCTGACAATTAATATACAAAGGAGCAGCACATTATGCACATCCAGACATTTTCAAAAAGATGCACCACAGTGACTTGGAAATACAGGTATTTATGAAATGCCCGTCACCCTGAATCACTATGTGCTTATCAGAAGGCAATTATACAAAGGAGCAGCGCAAAAAACTATTTGAAACCATAAATCGCTATCAAGCTAAATGGAATACACGGACAAAATATAAATCTAGATATGACACAGGATCATAAACAAGACCCTAATTGGTCTGATATAATAGTTCTTATGGTGAAAAAAAAATGGCTCAATGGAACCTGACCCAGGTTCAAAAGTCCTCTGGCAATGGATAAATTAAAATCGCATTATACACATCCAGACGTTATTTTCAAAAAGATGCACCACAGTGACTTGGAAATACAGGTGTTAGTGAAATGTTCATCACCCTGAATCGCTATGTGCTTACCAGAAGGCAAAGCATAAACCGCTTTGCATTGGACCAATCACCAGGCACAATGTGGGTATCCCTAATACTTTCTCTCTCCCGATCCTCACTCTCGATCGACTAGGATATTGACGAGGTGTCACTTTCCCATATCGAAATAGATGATAGCCAGATGATAAACTAGTAAGGGTATCCCCAGCTGGTTCCTCTCCAGGTCCACAGTCACCCCCGATTGGGGTAGGGGGATAATTCCTACTTCCGTGCACTCATTGGGATCCCATTAAGACAAGAAAGAGAAAACTCCCATAGCATATTTCCGTATGGATTTATTTAAAATACCGTATATACTCGAATATAAGCCGAGATTTTCAGCCCATTTTTTAGGGCTGAAAGTCTACCCCTCGGCTTATATTCGAGTCACTGCCGTCTGCCTACATGAACAGCTTGTCATGCAGACAGACGGCAGTTTTAAAAAGCCGCGCCGCCTCCTCCCGCCTGTCCGTGATAGGCGGACACTAATTTTCCCAGCAGTGCAGTGTTCCGCCTATCACGGATGCCCTGTCATTCTCATCTCATGGACGAGGATGAGAGGGCGTACGTGATAGGCGGAACACTGCGCACTGACTGCTGGGAAAACAGCGTTCCTCCTATCACGGACGAGGACGAGGAGGAGGCGCGGCTTTTTAATTTTGCAATGGCGGTGAGCGGGGACCGAGCGGAGAGCGGCGAGCGGGGACCGAGGACCGGAGAGCGGCGAGCGGGGACCGGAGAGCGGCGAGCGGGGACCGAGGACCGGAGAGCGGGGACCGAAGACCGGAGAGCGGGGACCGAAGATCGGCACAGGTAGGCTGTAATGGGGACACGGGGGGTCTGTACAGGGGACAGGCAGCTGCAGATGGGCATTGCTGGCCCTCTTTTCCACTTACAGTAGCTGCTGCATTTTGTACCCTCGGCTTATACTCGGGTCAATGCAGGTTTCCCATTTTTTTGTGGTGAATTAGGGGTCTCGGCTTATACTCGGGACGGCCTATAGTCGAGTATATACGGTAGGTATAAAATTGCACTTGCATAGAAAATCTCCGTTGGAAGCACATTTAAAATCAAGCTGCCGGCCCGCAAGATACTGGAGCCTGTCCTCCGTCCTGTAGTGTGGTGGCGTCTCTGCGTGCCCTCCCAGACTAGTTTCAACATAAATGTCGTTATCAATGGGGATCTGACAATTCCCAGGAGCATGCGCGCACGCTGCCGGAGGTCTACTCGGTGTCCACTGTTACTCACTGATGCTTGGTACACAGGCAGAACAGCAGTCTGCCTATGTAAACAAGGCAGATTGTCGATCTGCCAGTACAGAAGGCATGGATCCTGTGTTCCTGTAAAGCAGGAACACTGATCCATGCCTTTCACTGGTAAAAGCACCTCCCCCACTACACTGAATCACAGGCTAGGCACAAAGTTAACCCTTTGATTTCCCCTGATGTTAATCCCTTCCCAGCCAGTGTCATTGGTACTAGGGGTGCACTGAAAGGAAATTTTGGTGCCGAAACCGAAAATTCACTTTGCCGAAAATGACAGTTTTTAAAAAATATTTATAAATATAATTGTATTATATTCGACTGTTTAGTATCAATTTAAATGAATATGAATTTTATTGTTGGCCATTATTGGCACCTTTAGTGCAAGAAAAGCTCAAGAAAAATGCAGTCTCTTAACATCTCTTGTATCATGTCCACAGTCTCTAACCATCTCTTGTATCATGTCTGCAATCTCTTACTTAAACTTAAACACACTGCTAATAGTATTAGCAAAATCTCCATTTGGTGCTCCTCTAGCATACATGATACAGGAGATGGTCCTAGACTGCAGTCAACGATACAAGAGATCAATTCAGCCTTACCAGTGGCCATCAAATGCAGCCTCTCGCCGGTGCACGCCAGATGCAGCCTCTCGCCGGTGCACGCCAGATGCAGCCTCTCGCCGGTGCACGCCAGATGCAGCCTCTCGCCGGTGCACGCCAGATGCAGCCTCTCGCCGGTGCACGCCAGATGCAGCCTCTCGCCGGTGCACGCCAGATGCAGCCTCTCGCCGGTGCACGCCAGATGCAGCCTCTCGCCGGTGCACGCCAGATGCAGCCTCTCGCCGGTGCACGCCAGATGCAGCCTCTCGCCGGTGCACGCCAGATGCAGCCTCTCGCCGGTGCACGCCAGATGCAGCCTCTCGCCGGTGCACGCCAGATGCAGCCTCTCGCCGGTGCACGCCAGATGCAGCCTCTCGCCGGTGCACGCCAGATGCAGCCTCTCGCCGGTGCACGCCAGATGCAGCCTCTCGCCGGTGCACGCCAGATGCAGCCTCTCGCCGGTGCACGCCAGATGCAGCCTCTCGCCGGTGCACGCCAGATGCAGCCTCTCGCCGGTGCACGCCAGATGCAGCCTCTCGCCGGTGCACGCCAGATGCAGCCTCTCGCCGGTGCACGCCAGATGCAGCCTCTCGCCGGTGCCTGTGGAGTGCAGCCTGCCTGTGCCCAGATCAGAGCGGCAATCTCCCACTGTGTCACGGAAGCTGGATTGTCCTGCTTCCTGTGATCACGTCACTCATTCAGTGTCCCGGCATTGGATTAGTGTGCCGTCTATCAACGGAGGCGGGACACTATGGCCTGGGCAATTCAGCTCCCTGACACAGGGAGATTGCCGCTCTGCAAGGAGAGGAGGAGAAGGGAGGACAGGACCTTGAGCCGCCAGGATGACACCCCACAATGGGCGGCGCCCGGCAGCGCGGCTACTGAGCATGTGCAAACATCAGAATTTTCTTTTCTATTGGCAATATGCCAAAAACACAATTTTTGGCCGAAATGTTTCGGCAGCCGAAATTTCGATGCATCCCTAATTAATACAGTGATGGTGCATATTTTATGATCATTATATTAGTGTCACTTGTCCCCAAAAAGTGTCAGCTGGTGTCCCATTTTTCCGCCGCAATATCGCAGTCCCGCCATAAGTTGCTGATAGCCAACATTACTTAAAATACATAAAAATATCCCATAGTTTGTAGACTCTAACTTTTGCGCAAACCAATCAATATACGCTTATTGGGATTCTTTTTTTTAACAAAAATATGTAGCAGAATACATATTGGCCTAAATTGATGCAATTTTATTATTTATTTTTTATTTTTTTTACATTTATTTTTTTTTGTCTGTTTTATAGCAGAAAGTAAAAGATATTTTGTATTTTTTTTTTATTTTTTTATTAATTTCTTCAAAATTGTCGCTCTTCTTCTTTTTTTTTTGTTTATAGCGCAAAAAAAAAAAACTGCAGAGGCGATCAAATACCACCAAAAGAGAGCTCTATTTATGGGTAAAAAGGACATCACTTTTATTTGGGTACAGCGTCGCACGACCGTGTAATTCTCAGTAAAAGTAACGCAGTGCCGTAGCGCAAATAATGGCCTGGTCAAAGTAAATCTTCCAGAGGGCAAGTGGTTGTACAGTGCTCCCAGCCACTTCAACTATTGGTGAAGTATTTTTCTATTGAGTCCAGTCCAGTTTAGAAAGACTTTAAACTGACAGGCACTGGGTTTGGCCCTTTTCACACAGGCATTCAGTCTAGATCTGTCAGTGTTTCTGACGGATTCAGACTGAACCACAATGTATGTCTATGGGTGGGTGGATGTAAACTGATTATTGTCCGTTTTACATCGGCCTGTGTCTGTTCAGGTCCATTTTTTTTTAAACAGAAGGAGGCTGCGTCCTTTTCTGTTTAGACGGATGTAAACGGATGCCATTTTATGTCTGTTTTTAAGCAAGAAATATTTTTATTGTTGATCCTTTTGTCACCTCTGATTGGTCTCTGCAACAACTAAGAAAAAACATATGTAGACTGATTGAATTGAACTGATCTGATCTGAAGTGCAAACTGATGTAAACTAAACTGACCTGAAGACGGATGTGCAAACTAATGTAAACTAAATGTTTTTTTCTTTGAAAAAACACGACTGAACAGATGAATCTTGTGTGAAAGAAGCCTTTAAAAAGGGTTTTCGGGGAGAAAACAAGTATTTAGCAAGCCAATAATTGCAGTAACTCTGCCAGAGTCACAAATATCACCAAGTTTCATCTAATCGGAATTCTGTGCAATTACCTGCAGAATAAGCACACATCTTCATGTAGGGTGATGGGAATGTGTTTAGTAAAGCTTGTAAGCCCCAGGTCAGACTACAATGACTTTTGTGTAACCTTTTCAAAGTCGCATGACAAGTTACGCCCCATTAACTGCAATGGAATTATTCTAATCAATGCGACTCAAGTCTCCCAGACTTAGAAAAAGGTTCCTGCACTACTTTTGGTGCGACTTCAACATGACTTGCATATGACTTTTGTTAAAGAAGTTCTATGCAAGCCACGATGAAGTTGCGCAGGGATTTCGGATTCAAAGTCACAGCAGTGTGATCAAGGGCTAAAAGCTTGTACTGTGTAACTTTTGTCTCTCACTTTCTGCTGCTGCTCCTTGGTTTTCCAACTGCTGGCTTAAGCCAGGTACACACTATCAGTTTTTTTTTTTATCCAACCCAGCAGGCTGAACAAAAAAAAAAAAAAAACAACTAAGGAGCTCGGGAGGAGCCGCTGTACTAACTATGCAATGTTGGTACAACGATCTCCTCACTGAGCTATTGTGTTCTGTTAAGGGGACTGCCCCCCAGCGCTCACAGCCATTGGCTGATCTAATGATGGTCTTCCAGCATTCCCATTTGACAGAAGCCGGCCAGGCTAGTGTACACATGGGTCGAATGTCATCAGATTTTTATGTTGCCAATACCAGCTGATATTTGGCCCATGTGTACCAGCCTTTAGCTGGTTCCTGGTCCAGCCTATACCAATTTAACTGCAGTGTAGCCATAAAGACATTCAGAACCTGTTTGTGTTCTTTACCAGGATTCCTGGTTTACATGACTGGCTAAAAAGAATACATTTTTTGGCAGTTACTATTTCATATGTATGCATGTCTACTGTTTATTGTGCTGTTAACCTGAAGTTCAGATTTATTATGTTAAATGCATTAGCTATAATGTAAGCCACATTATTTATTGATGTGTTTTTTTGCTTACAGCCACAGGTATACTAAAAATTGAGAACCTATCATATGGAAAGTACTTCTAATGCTGGTTGTGGCTGGTAAATCATTAATATAAATCCAATGGGTAAATGGAGTGGACCATGTGTGAAAGCAAACTGGTGTCTTTAGTAGATGACAGCAGAGGATTATATTCAGAATCTATTAAGTAAAATTAGGGTTTACTGTAAGGCAACCACTTTATAGAGCAGTGGTTCTCGACCCCTGTCCTCCGGACCCAGTAACAGGCCAGATTTTAAGTATTGCCTTGGGGAAATGCAGACTAGAATACTGCAATCACTGAGCAGCAAATTATATCACCTGTGATGTATTTCAGTTATCTTGCAAACCTGGCCTGCTAGTAGGTCCCGAGGACAGGAGTTGAGAACCACTGTAATGCCCGGTACACACAATGAGATTATCATCCATTTTTTTTTTTTGCATGATAATCGCAGATCGAATCTGATGAGTTTACTAATGTCACGAAAATCGAATGACGGCTGTACTGATTAAACGAAAATCGTGCGATCTGGCATCGTATGGAATTTTTTTTTGTTCATTTCCGACAGAATAATATCGGATGAACTGAAATGATCGGCTCTCGAAAGCTCTGTACGAATGATACGTTTATCATACGTTGGCTTCCAAAGCGGTATTTTTCATAAGGTTTTCTGATCGTGTGTATTTGGCTTAAGGCTACTTTCCCACACAGGCGTTTTACAGATGTTTTTGTGCTTAAAATAGCGCTTGAAAAAAAAACGCCTGAAAACTGCCTATTCTGTAGCTCCAGTGTAAAAGCCTGAGTGCTTTCACACTGGGGCAGTGCGCTTGCAGGACAGGGAAAAAAGTCTGCAAGCAGCATCTTTGGGGTGATGCATACACCGCTCCTAAACTGCCACTGCCATTGAAATCAATGGGCACCACTGCCAAAGCACTTCGGCAGCCGCGCTTTTCGGGCGCTTCTAATGCTTTCCTTGGCCGCTAGTGGGGGTTAAATGTGCCCCGCTAGCGGCTGAAAAAGTGCAGCTTTAACAGCAGTAAAGCGCTGCTAAAATTAGCTTCGCTTTACCGCTAACACCCCCACTGCCCCAGTGTGAAAGCAGCCTTATACAGCCTAATTTTTTCCAGTTTTTGTCTTGCCAGAGTAAACCACTTGTGGGAGCTGTTGGCCATCTACTCTTCTGAATGACTGATAGTTGTGACATCAGGAATTCTTTTGCAGCCTGACTTTTTGCTATTAGCTAATGTATTTCCCATTTTGGTAAAACTGTTTTGGTATGACATGTATCTTTTTCCAATACCTCTTTTCTTTACCTATTAAATTGTTACTGTAACTGTTTGTGCTTTGGCATTTTTTTTTTTTTTACTTTTCACCATATCTATAAATCTTTCATAAGATGCAATAATGTGTTACAGCTGAAGACATGTTTTTATATTGGGTTATTTTTTGTAGTCTAGGACTCCACCCCCCAATGAATTTAAAGTTGGTATGAAAGTGGAAGCTCACGATCCTCGAAATGTTACCTCTGTTTGTATAGCCACGGTCATTGGAATTTCAGGAGCTCGGTTACGTTTGCGACTGGATGGCAGTGATGATAAAAATGACTTCTGGAGGCTGGTGGATGCCTCTGACATCCAGCAAATTGGCACATGTGAGAAGAAGGGAGATATGCTGCAGCCACCTTTGGGTAAGAGGGAGGGTCAACTATTTGCAATGCATTGTGAAGTATTTTACTAGTCAGTATAATGGTAAATGGTCAAATCCAATAAATATTAACCATTTCGCTACAGAAATCATGAACTTGCTACAAACTACTGTAGCTTGCTTTATATTTTTTATTTATTTTTATTTTTGGAGGCAAAGTATAGCATATGGCAGTATGCACATTTGTTTTGTTTTAGTTATTTTTGCAATTTGTAAAGTTTTTAAAGTGTTTTTAATGTGAATCTCCATTTTACATTCTTGGTCCTCCTGTATTTCATTATTGTATTAAAGCATATCTAAACTTAAAAACAAAAATGTTTTTTAATTTGCAGAATGCTAATCCTTATGTGACGTGGCAGCATCAACTCCCCCCCCCCCCCTCCCCTTTTATTTTTACCCAGTGATCCTGCCATACACTTTGTCTCTGGGTGGCAACTTTTATGATTTGTTCATACCATGTCTGTTGAGCTGCATTTTTCTGCATTCCACTCCCTATAAACAGGATACTCAACAGAGCTCAACTGATATAGTGTGAAGAAACTATCCTCCGCTGTATCTATAAGGAGCCATGGTTTTCACTAGACTGGACTACAAATAATATGCTTTTATTCATCTCCTTACATGAGGCATGGTATTCGTAGTTTACTGAAGAAAGATGAAATTGTTTTTGCTGTCAGTGCAATTCACAGGAAGTTACAAGCATACTGGATTTTGATCAGGATTAATGTATTGCTCTGTACTTGAAGAAAATGTACAAAGCCTGAAAAAAAAGATAACTCCACCATGATTTAGTTATCCTTATCATTATGTAATGCAGAGATTTGTATTTGATTCCTAAAGGCTCTTTCAAGCTTTTCTATATTAACAGTGTGTTAATACTGATATCTGTGGAAATGCATGAAAACCTGTGTCAATGATCGTTATACACTCACCGGCCACTTTATTAGGTACACTTTACTAGTACCGAATTGCCTTAATTTGTCATGGTATAGATTCAACAAGAGGTTGGAAACATTCCTCAGATTTTGGTGAATATTGACATGATGGCATTGCGCAGTTGCTACAGATTTGTGGGCTGCACATCCATGATGCGAATCTCCCATTCCACCACATCCCAAAGGTGCTCTATTGGATTGAGATCTGGTGACTGTGGCATACAGTGATCTCATTATGTTCAAGAAACCAATTTGATTTGAGCTTTGTGACATGGTGCATTATTCTGGTGGCCATCAAAAGATGGGTACACTGTTAGTCATAAGGGGCTGGACATGGTCAGCAGCACTAATCAGGTACGCATGGGGTGTTTAAACAATTCTCAATTGGTACTAAGGGACCCAAAGTGTGCCAAAAAATAATATCCCCCACACCTTTACACCACCACCACCAGCCTGAACCATTGATACAAGGCAGGATGGATCCATGCTTTCATGTTTATGCCAATTCTGACACTTCCATTTGAATCTTACAGTTGTAATGTTAAGACTCGTCAGACCGGGCAACATTTTTCCAATTTTCTATTGTCCAATTTTGGTGAGCCTGTGCGAATTGTAGCCTCTGTTTCCTGTTCTAAACTGACAGGAGTGGCACTCGGTGTGGTCTTCTGCTTCTGTAGCCCATCTACTTCAAGGTTCGACTTGTTGTGCCTTCAGAGATGGTATTCTGCATACCTTGGTTGTAAGGAGTGGTTTATTTGAGTTACTGTTGCCTGTCTATCATCTCGAACCAGTCTGCCCATTCTCCTCTGACATCAACATCCCCTGAGCTGAATGTCTAAAACGTCCCTCGTCAGGAGGGACGTTTTGGAGCATTCCAATTTGGTTAACGACCAATCAGCAACCACGTAGCCTGTCCTGTCAGCTATGGAGAAGACGCGTGGATGCCAAGGAGGATTCCTAATCCCCGGACTCCTGATGCGGACATACCTGGGCTTGGAACCAGAGCCTGCCACGGTCCAGATTATTCTGCAAAGGTGAACTTGCACTTTAAGTCACCCATTCTGATGCTCGGTTTGAACTTCAGCAAGTCATTTTTACCTCATCTAGATGCCTAAATGCATTGAGTTGCTGCCATGTGATTGGCTGATTAGCAATTTGTGTTACCAAACAATTGAACAGGTGTACCTAATAAAGTGGCTGGTGAGTGTATGTGCAATGCAAAGTGCATTGTAACACATCAATGAGCATTTTCATGCTTCTTCATTGATTTTAATGGTAAACGTATCTGGCACAAAGTGCATTGATTCTGACAGCCTAACGGCTATTGAATAGGATATCTAAAAAAGAGAACGGATTGGCACAACTAAGGGACAATATTGGGGTAGGCAGTTCATGAAAAAAATAGGTTTATGAGTACATTAAAATCAAAAAGATGTCCATGTCCATGTGGGGAGATGCTCACTTCTATAAGAGTAAGAAGCAACTCTGGAAAGGCATAAAGCGAGTGAGGAAACAAGTGCCAGCTCAGTGTAGCATAAAAACCACTTGAATATGGTTAAAAGTAATACACTCTCACAAAGGTGGATGCGACTTAAGCATGTAGCATAATATGGGGTATCCTCGCGCACTCGCAAGTACTGGTTCCGGTCCGGACGGCTGCACGACCGCTCATAGCTAGTAAGCACCCGACCTTGGTGTTGAAACATGTAAGCTGATACCTGTAGTTCACCTTTTGTATGTGACACTTGAATAAAGAAATTGCATAGGAGTGCGGCAGTCCAGCCTTCTTTTTCTACTAAGTATCTGTTTGCATACAGGGCTCGCACCCTCCATGTGGGATAGAGGCTTTTTGGCGCAGCAGAGTAAGAAAAACTGCCTTCAAGCGATTTACATGTACATACTGGTCCCAGTCCACCAGATGATAGAAGACTGTGGCCCCACAGATACGAAGCACTGGAGGCTCCCAAGGCCTGAGGAAGGAGCGTCTGGTTGTGACGTCGCATCTGCTTGACTCTGCGTTTTCAGGTACACGGGAAGCCCTGGGAGCTTCTGGCGCTACGTATTTTTGGGACCACAGTCTTCGCTACACTGAGCTGGCCCTGGTTTTCTCCCTTCCTTTATTGAATATGATATCAGCTACACAAACACCTGTTTTTAGCAGCTAGACTAAAGGCTGGTACACTCAGTTCAACAGACAACAGCCAGCATTCGGCCAATGTGTACAGCAGCCTTCCCCGCAGAAGCTGGCTTCTGTAGAATGGGCATGCTGGAAAACCCAGCAGCTGATCTGCATCAGACCAGCGCTCACAGCCAAAAGAGAAAGCAGAGTCTACGTATGTAATAACAAAATATGACTTCCCTGTTTACTTATAAATACAAACTTTACATAGAAACAAGATTTTTCAAAAAAACTAGTGCACTTTGACAAGGTTTATTTTTAATTTTTTTTTTATTAAGCTGATTCCTTAAATGCATATCCTAAACCAAATAAAAAAACACAGCTGTAACAGTGTATATAATATGGTGGAATTGTGAAAATTTATATTTCAAAATGTTTACAGGATTCCGGATGAATGCCTCTTCTTGGCCAATGTTTCTTTTAAGAACACTAAATGGAGCGGAGATGGCCCCAGCGTCTTACTTTAAAAAGGTAAGAGAAAAATATTTAAACATATTTATACCTATAAAGCACCCTGGTTCACACTTTGATAGAACTGCATGTAAGATAGATAGAATCCAAAAGGTCACAGTGGTATAAATGAAGGAAAAAAAAACGCGCTTAGTAAATATTAATGAAAAATATTAAATAAATGATAAAGTCCAAGGAGCAGCAGCTTATTGCAAGATATACACAAACAGATATGGAAAGGAGAAGCTGCGCTGTTTAAAGGTTCAATCCAAACAACTGCTTGTAGGTGTCAGAATGTAATAGAGTGACAGTTCAATTCAGATCCAAACAAACACCTAAGTGAGCCTGATAAACATATTGTGGCACCACCTTACAAAAAACTTGCTTACCAGCTGGCAAGCAAAACTAGGCAGATGGCTATAGCCCAGCCAAGGCCTTTGCTTGTGTAGAAAGATCATCTGGACAAGCTTAAGTTGGATGGCTGCATAGGTTCTCCAAACTCCCCTGGCGCCGTAGGACTCGGCTATAAAGACTCAGTACCTCCTGTTTGATTGTTAAAAAAAAATCATCAGGTCTTCTATACCATCCTCATCCATATCTGGGATTTTCAGTGAAGGCTTTATAACCACTGAGTTCAATGCAATTCCAGTTGGTTTCCTCCATAAAATATTTCCTTATCCGCAGGAGGTTTAAAATGTTGTCTGTTTATTTGGAATCCAATATCTGAGTCCTACGGCGCCAGGGGTGTTTGGAGAACCTATGCAGCCATCCAACTTAAGATCCAGACGATCTTTCTACACAAGCAAAGGCCTTGTCTTGCTTGCCAGCTGGTAAGCAAGTTTTTTTTTTTTTTTTTTTTTTTTGGTGTAAGGTGGTGGCACAATTTGTTAATCAGGCTCACTTGGGTGTTTGTTTGGATCTGAATTAAACTGTCAGTCTATTACATTCTGACACCTACAAGCAATTGTTTGGATTGAACCTTTAAACAGCGCAGCTGCTCCTTTCCACAGTGGTATAAATGATACACTATGATAGTAGAGAACAGTAGAATGCATTTTTCCAGTTTTCATTGAAATTTAAACAGTTCCAGCCCAGTGAATAACTGGAAATTGTACAAAGGTAAAGCAGTTAACTGCCAGAGGTGAGAGAAAAAAAATTTAAGCCTTGAAAGTTTATGTTGCCAATTCCTACAGGTGACCCAACTTTTGATTAATTTTATTTATTATTATTCAGAATTTGTATACTGTAGCACCAACAGTTTGTGCAGTGCTTTACAATATAAAAGGAGACAGTACAGTTTCAATACAAGAGGGTTAAGAGGGCCCTGCTCATAAGAGCTTACAATCTAATGGGGTGGGACAAGTAGTACAAAAGGTTATAACTGTGAGGGATGAGCTGATGGAAGACTTAAAAGTTCTGTTATTGGAGGCGGGATAGGCTTTCCTGAAGCGATACGTTTTTCAGGGATCGCCCAGGGAGAGGTTCTGGAGACTAGCATGGGAAGAGGAGATAAGAGCCCTTGAGAGCAGGAGGTTTTGGGTGATATTTGGAGACCAGATTGGTGATTAAGTTCGGGACACAGTTGCAAGTGCCTTTTATATATATATTGACATAGGATTAAATAAATTCTCATGCTTGGTAGGAACAAGCAATTAAAAGTATTGAATCACAGCAGCGCTCGGGTCAACAAATGATCAGTTGACTCACTGGTATATAATCAAAAATATACACTCTAAATCACATATAGATGATAAAGTCTATGGGCTAAACATCGGTAAGCACGTGATGACTGTGATCCATGATGGGTCTGTCTGTAAGCAGGTAAGTGCACCAATCACTGTGAAAAACCACCCCGTGCTCCACACGACCCCTCTGGGGGTTCAAACTCGCCAAAACGTTGTAATCAATGCGCCTTAAACCAACATCGATCTCCAGCCTTTATCACCATTGAAGTCTCCAGGGATCAGATTGTCCAGGTACATGAGGAGAAAATGACACTCCACAGAGTAGATCCATTTTAACTTTCTTTATTGTTTAATTTAAAATTCTTCATAAAAATCTCCATAAAAATGTCACACTGCTCCCAATCGTTCAGTAAGGTATAACTTGATGTCAGTTAGTCTATCTCCAGAATAACCGCTGTAGTAGCTATACCTTACTGAACGATTGGGAGCAGTGTGACATTTTTATGGAGATTTTTATGAAGAATTTTAAATTAAATAATAAAGAAAGTTGAAACGGATCTACTCCTGTGGAGTGTCATTTTCTCCTCATGTACCTGGATAATCTGATCCCTGGAGACTTCAATGGTGATAAAGGCTGGAGATCGATGTTGGTTTAAGGCGCATTGATTACAACGTTTAGGTGAGTTTGAACCCCAGAGGGGTCGTGTGGATCACGGGGTGGATTTTCGTGGTGATTGGTGCACTTACCTGCTTACAGATAGACCCATCACAGATCAGTCATCACGTGCTTACCGATGTTTAGCCCATAGACTTTATCATCTATATGTGATTTAGAGTGTATATTTTTGATTATATACTAGTGAGTCAACTGATCATTTGTTGTTGACCCGAGCGCTGCTGTGATTCAATACTTTTAATTGCTTGTTCCTACTAAGCATGAGAATTTATTTAATCCTATGTCAATATTTGCAAATTCTTTTAAGCGGCTGCTGTTTGTTTATACAGTGTGTATATATAGCTTTATACGCCGTACTATACACATTGATTGTTTGTGTTTTTTTTTTTTTTTTTTGCTTTATTTTGAATTTAAACCCATATCGCTGAGGCGGGAGGAATTTGGATACGGTGGAGGGAGCATTTTTCCCTTGTTGATTTAGTGACCTTTATATGTTAGTATTGAGAATTTATTTTCAATTGGAAGCCAGTGGAGGGAATTGTCAGAGAGGAGTGGCAGACACTGAGCTGTTGGTAAGATAGATGAGTCGGACAGCAGCATTCATGATATCTCTGTCTATATAAAAAGCAGAGTTCAAACAGACTGTTACTACACCCTCTTAAGCAAAATTTGGACAGTATTGTACTGCAGAAGTAGTATATTTCTCTCAAAATGGTGAGAAAAAGGCAATTTAACAAAAGGAAAACAGAATGACACTTGTGACGGATCCTGTACTCAAGGTGTCTGCCGTAAATGCTTCCCAAGTCCTGGAACATGAGTCCAATGGATCTGGCTATAGGAGCCCCCAAGAACTAGACAACACCAGTCTTGGAGTACATCAGGAATTAACTTTTATTTGACATGTCACACAAATTTATACAGACGGATGACTAAAACCTAACCTAATTAGCATGAGCTAATTATCTTAATCAACACTGGACTCCTTCATTCAATTGCAGGGTTAATTAGCACATACAACAATAGGTGAAATACTCTTACAAGCCAGACTATACTCATTTACACAACAGACAAGCTGGCTGGAGTTCATGACATTAGCATCTGACAGCTTGTGTCCCAACAGTGTCATTCAGTCTATCGCTAATATGCCAAATACATATACAGAGTCTATATGTCTTGGAGGGGGGGGGGCAGCATGGACCTGAATCCAAGTAACACCAGCTCAGGGGTCCCCAGGCATGCAACTCAAAGAGCACCGTTCCCCCAAATGCCAGGGCCCATAATCGCAAGGCAATAGGCTCGCATTCAGTCCCCTCCAACAGCCTCTGTCCCGGCTAGGTCTGTCACAACACTTAAAACCGTTAAAGGGTAGGGCTTTCCTTTCTTTATCGTACATCTTGGGACACAGAGCACCATAATGATGACTCTCTGGGTTATATGCCACCTATAGGTGATTGGACACTGGCAACCAATAGACAGAAAGTTCCCCCCATATAACCTCTCCCATACAGGAAGTACCTCCTGTTTTTTCCGCTAGTGTCTTGATGGTCATGGATGTTTGAATCTCTTCAAAACTTAATGATGTCCCAGTAAAGGACATTATGATCGGATCCATTAGGATGGCATGAAGGCGAAAAAGCATGGTACCCGAGCCTCGTGGGAAGGACAGAAGATTCCTTGAGGTTTTGCCTGTAAAGCAGCCCTACGGCGCTGGACCCTGCATAATTTAAACCTGTGCAGTGTTTGTTCTGACCAAGGTGCTTTCCTGCAGGGTGCTATACAGGTCCAGGGGAGTGGACCCCAGATTGAGGGGGACCCACTCTCTGAAGGTCTTTTTATGACAAAGCTCGCCGTGATGGGTCAAGATTGGACTCCTGTTATGTTCAGAGTCCTGCAGCAGGAATGGCAAGTCTGCATTTGTTTGCAGTTTCTCTTTAAAAAAAAAAAAAAGAGCGAAATCTGACTGTCTGTTCTTCCGGTGGCCACTGGGAGCAGTGTGCCATTTTAATAAAGGATTATTACTCACGTGGACTGCGATTTATCCTTCAGCCACTAGAGGGCACAGGCTCGCTCAGTATGGACTATTTTTATATAGTAAAAGTGGAAGGGCAACAGGTTCAGTTGGCCCCTGGAGACATAGCAGCAACCTAAAGGTACTAACAAAGTTTGAGTACTTACTATGGGAGAACTATGTGAAGACAAGTCATGATTTTATGCTGCATATTTACTGCTTATCCAGGGGGACTGTACAACTGAAAGTTAAAACACCCCTGGATGGTTAGCGGCTCACTTTAACCACCTCAATATTGGGCACTTTCAATAAGAATTGCGCAGTCATTCTACACTCTACCCAAATGAAATTTTTATCATTTTGTTTGACATAGCAGGTGTTGCAGGGGGTTACGCCTTTGGACAATTTGTTGGACACTCCCAATCCAGCAGAACCTGATGGCCTTGAGTCCTGTATCTCAGCACTGTTGAGCCTTTGGAAGCCAGCTTCGGGGAACTTCAATTACAGGACTTGAAAATATTTATGCCTGGCGTAAAGCCAGAAAGTGGCACCCGCAGAAATATGTGGGTGGGAGTTTTTTTTTTTTTTTTTTTTCCTTTCTCCAATCGGTAGAAGAAAGGAGTTTGGCCCTAAGTAATGTTAAGAGTCAGGGTTCGTCCCTATCCATTTTTTTCCAGGGGTCGTTTCTCACTCCTTGTTTCATACTTCATACAGTATGGAACTTGGACAGTCCCGCCTGTCAGGCCATTCTTGTGTCCTTGGGACTTGAATTGATCTTGACTGTTCTTGCAGAGGCCACTTTTTGAACCAGTTAGGGGATTCTGTTGGTCCTTTTATCTCAGAAGGTGCTGCCTTTGGTTTCTATCACTTCACGAGGTGGAGTGTCAGTATTGCCGGCTCTTTCATGCAAGGAGCCATTCTTGGTCTCGCATCACAAGGTGATGTTGCGTCCTCCATTTTTTATTGCTTAAAGTGTTTTCTAGTTTTTCACTTGAATCAGGACAGTGTCTTGCCTTTTTATATTTCTCATAAATCCACAATCGGCAGGAGAAAGATCGCTACCTATTCTAGAGGTAGTTCAGATGCTCAGGGTCTACTTGAGTTGTCGTCACAAGTCAGGAATCCTGGTTATGCTGCCAGAAGAACCCAGGAAGGGCAGGTGGCATCCAGGTCGAACATTTAGCAGTGTATCTGCCAGTTTATCAATGATGCTGGGGAGATTCTCTACCAGGAGTATCTTGGGCCAGCCATCAGCGGATGTCGGTGGCCCAGGTGTACAAGACCACTATTTGGTCTTTGGTTTATACATATACAGGTTTTTTACCAGGTCGATGTCAATCACGTAGAAAATACTTCCTTTTTGGCCTCAGCGTATTACACATAACGGAGTAGGTCCTCCTTTGGTGTCAGTTTCTATAATGGTGTCTCCCTCCCCTCAGGGGCATTGCTGTAGGATATCCCAGATAGTCATTATTATGGTTCTCTGTGTCCCATGATGTACGATCAAGAAAAGGATTTTACAGGTAAGCTGTATCAAAAAATCCATTTTCTTTGAGTACATCACAGGACACAGTGGTCCCTCCCCTCTTTTTTTCTTAGATTTTCATTGCTTGCTACAAAAACCTAGGTACTTTCTGTATGGGAGGGGTTATATGGGGGGAACTTTCTGTCTATCGGTTGCCAGTGTCCAATTACCTATAGGTGGCGTATAACCCAGATGGTCATTATTATGGTGCTCTGTGTCCCGTGATGTACTCCAAGAAAAGGATTTTACAGGTAAGCTGTATTTAAAATATTTTTTTTTAGAGAAATTGCAAAGAAAGCCAAGGTGTCACTTGGACATTGGTGAAAACTCTGACAAGAGGTTGTCTGGCAGACCCAAAGCCAGAACAGATTTAGAAGACAAGTTTCTGAGAGTCAACAGCTTGTGTGGCAGGTGGCTCACAGGACAACAGATTAAAGTGATTGTTAATTTTTTTTTTTTTTTTTTAAAGGTTGTTTTGCACAGAGCAGCCCTCGAAGCCACTTGCTGGGGGCGCTCCTGCGGGTTTGATTCCAAGCTGAGCTCTATGTGGATTGCCCCCAACATTCCTTTGCCTGGCAATTAATGCTGATCATCAGATTTCAATCTATAGACTGATTAGAAATAGCATGGAGAAAGTGAAGTCAAAATGATGTCAGAACTCCCAAAATGTATACTTGTGGCAAATTGATTACACTTAAAAAAGAAGTGTCTCCTTGTTCTTTTATTAGACTGGAGATATGTACTGTGCTGTCAATCCTAACAAAATTGTAAATACCTCAGAATAAACAGTGATCTAAACATAGAACTTGGTTACTAAAGGCACACTATACTTTATACTGCGATTACCATGTATCGGCCATCTAGTACATGGTGACCACAGCCATCAGATATTCATTGAATTAATTCCACACTACTGGACTAGATGCGGTATGCGTGGTATTCCAGACTGAATTTGTATAGACCAGTGTTTCTCAACTCCAGTCCTCAAGGCGCCCCAACAGGTCATGTTTTCAGGCTTTCCATTATTTTGCACAGGTGATTTTGATCACTTTCACTGCCTTAGTAATTACCACAGCCGTTTCATCTGAGGGAAATCCCTGAAAGCATGACCTGCTGGGGCGCCTTGAGAACTGGATTTGAGAAATGCTGGTATAGACCATATTGTCTGATGGTTATAGAATGTGGTTTCCAAAATAGCCACTTGTGGTTATTACACAGCAAACAAAGTGCCACATACAACTGAAATGAAGAGAAATGTACCAAGTGAATAATGCCTTCTAGTACTTTGCAGTGATAAACAAACAATTGAAGTTTATATTCCCTGATAACTTCTGTAACATGCATACCTGCAGGAAACCTTAGCTGGACATATTCTAGTCTCTACAAATGCCATGTACACAAATGCTCGTGTTTTAAGACCTCCTCCTATCAACTGATTCTCCTCAGTACAATGCACTATTACTTTTAACCAGATTATAATTTGAACTTCTCCCATGAGACATATATAGTTGCCATCATCCCTGCAAGTAATACATTCAAAACGAAAACCTCTAGAGAATGGGATTTTCAAGGCAACCAATATAATTTTTGAGAGTGAATACATTTATTGATACGTTGGACAATAATATTGGACAATTCAAACCATAGATCATACAAAAGTGAAAATCGTTTAAAAACAAACGTTACATTTCTTGTTAAAAAACAAAAACAAACGTTACAGATGATACTGGTAAACATGATGATACTGTATCCAACGCGTTTCAATGAGCCATATTTAGGCAATCTTCATCAGGGAATAGTATCATTGTCTATAGACTATATCAAAAGACAACATTTATTAGGACAGTGTTAATATCTGTTTTCCTACCAAGTAACCCAAAATATTTGGGGTTACATGTAGGAGTCCATAACACCCATCCCACATTAGACCAAAAATATCATATTACAAATACTTACATTAACATAATAAACGTGATATTTGCATTCCCATGGGTACCAGCCTTTAATCTCAATCCAAGAATCTGTTCTAGGAGGGATCCCCAATAAACTCTACAAGATGGCCCGGATGAAAATATCCAAGTAGATATTGGTGTTTCTAAAGAGTTTTGAACACTGTATAAAATGATATAGTGTTACCAAATGAACACAGGAGACCGAAAAGGGAGGAAAGAGGACTCGGCCTCAAATATCAAACTCACCATGGTGTTTAGAAAAGAAATCCTTCCACGTCCTGGTTTGATAACAAGTCCCAGATCGCATGCGTGCCCCATTTAAAAATGAACCTTCAGCAAACTGCTGCGGAGGGTTAATGACGCCAAACGCCATCCTCGGCGTCCTCTTTATGGCGTGTTCCGGGTTCCGTCCCACCCAATTGCGTGATCCCGATGACACGGCACGCACCCGCGTACCGCGTCATCAAGAGCCGCCGTGCCTGGAGACAACCTGTGTCTCCGCGTCTTGTTGCTGGGGCAACCAGGGTAAGCAGGGTGGTGGCGTCTCCCCGTGTAATCCCGATGACACGGCACGTGCTAGCGCACCGCGTCATCAAGTAAACAGCGCAATCCGTGGGGAAGGGGGGTGGACTTGACCAATGATGGATGTATCATGGGCCTGGTTCTATATACATATACTTGTTCATATTTTCTATTCTCCTATTCTTTTTCTGCTGTACCTGGCTATTAGAATTGGGTGGGACTTGCCAGCATCCCGATCACTGTGAGAACGGGTTGTATGGATACTTGGTACCCAATACACATTGCGTGGATCACATGTGAGGCGCTGTCACTTATGTATGGACACTTTGTCCAATACACATAGCGCTCTGGATGCGGGTATACACTGTGTCCAGTGCGCGCTGTTTACTCGATGACGCGGTGCGATAGCACGTGCCGCATCATCGGGATTACCCGGGGAGACGCCACCACTCTGCTTACCCTGGTTGCCCCAGCAACAAGACACGCAGAGGCACAGGTTGTCTCCACGCGCGGCGGATCTTGATGACGCGGGTGCATGCCGCGTCATTGGGATCACGCAATAGGGCCGGACGGAACCCGGAACACGCCATAAAGAGGACGCCGAGGATGGTTTTTGGCGTCATTCCCCCTCCGCAGCAGTTTGCTGAAGGAGGTTCATTTTTAAATGGGGCACGCATGCGATCTGGGACTTTTGTTATCAAACCAAGACGTGGAAGGATTTATTTTTTAAACACCATGGTGAGTTTGATATTTGAGGCTTTCCTCCCTTTTCGGTCTCCTGTGTTCATTTGGTAACACTTTATCATTTTATACAGTGTTCAAAACTCTTTAGAAACGCCAATATTTACTTGGATATTTTCATCCGGGCCATCTTGTAGAGTTTATTGGGGATCCCTCCTAGAACAGATTCTTGGATTGAGATTAAAGGCTGGTACCCATGGGAATGCAAATATCACGTTTATTATTTTGATGTAAGTATTTATAATATGATATTTTTGGTCTAATGTGGGATGGGTGTTATGGACTCCTACATGTAACCCCAAATATTTTGGGTTACTTGGTAGGAAAATAGATATTAACACTGTCCTAATAAATGTTGTCTTTTGATATATCATATAGACAATGCTACTATTCCCTGATAAAGATTGCCTAAATATGGCACATTGAAACGCGTTGGATACAGTATCATCATGTTTACCAGTATCATCTGTAACGTTTGTTTTTAAACGATTTTCACTTTTGTATGATCTATGGTTTTGAATTGTCCAATATTATTGTCCAATGTATCAATAAATGTATTCACTTTCAAAAATTATATTGGTTGCCTTGAAAATCTTTATTCTCTAGAGGTTTTCGTTTTGAATGTATTACTTTTAACCAGAACAGAACAAAATCCTCCAATTTTACACAAGTGGCATAACCCAGTACAGCTGATGGCAGAGGACTTTGAGGAGACGTTCGTGTCCTCTGTTATATCATCAAAAGGCAAACTGGTACAATTCATGCTGAACCATCAAATATACAACACCCTTCTGCAAACGTAAAAATTAGCTATTCCCTACTCTGCTTCTAAGCCTGTGGTGAAAAAAGCTGATTTATTTCATGCACTATGATCCTACCCCCATATACAATAATTTTGGGCACAGGTCAGATGTTTCATTGAAACTGCATTGGGCCTACCTGACCTCTGATACCCCAAAGTATGTCTTATAGGGCTGATAGAGGAACTACCCCTTTCCCCAATACCAAATTACATACTCTGAGGGTACTCCCCAGAGGTTTGTCAAAGTTTGGGGCCTGTGGTCTCAGTCACTGTTACTACATAGACTGCTGATGGTTAGAACCAGGAGACTGTATGACTTCCCCATTCTGCTTTGATTTGAATGTTGGTCTACTTTACTTTAAGCACCATGACTATTGATACTGCAATGCATTTACCAGGAAGTGCACAAGTCTGTATATATTTTCTGAAAGCGTCCCGGAAGAATAAAATGGTGGTTGTAGCACTTTTTTATGTCCCACAATGTTTGCGCAGCCGTTTATCAAAAGTAATTTGTCAGTTAAAAAAAATACACTTTAATGAGTTTTAGTGCACACAAACACACAATACCCAGTTTTTGGTAAAATATAAAATTATGATTTTGCGTCGAGTGTATATAGATACCAAACATGTGGACATATAAAATTGAGCTTACTTGTGAAATGGCGACCAAACAATGGTATCTAAAATTGTCCCTCGGGACAGGTTAAGGGCTTTTTTTTTAAATTTTTTTTATTTCTTCTAGTTATATTCTTTTATTTTATTTTTTTTTATTTTTAAGTTTTACAAACATTTAATCTTTTACATTCATAATTAACATGCAATTATTCCCTTCCCTAAAAGGTTAAGGGATCCCTACAGTGCTGATCTCGACTCGTTTCATTTCTCACTTTAAAAAAGAAATAAAAATTATGAACTTTATTGAAATGTCACACAGACAGTTCTTTATGTTCAATTAGCCACTGCATAGTGTGAGGCAGTGACACTGTCTGCACACCTCCACAACACAGTGATGTGAAGCAGGCATATAGGAGACAAAGCATTTGTTTTTCCATGCAGTGGGACTGTGCTGGAATAGCTGCCCAATGCAGTCTCATCGCACCTAGTGTGAATGGACCCTGAACATCTTCACAGTTTATCCGCTTACAATTAAACATGTTATGCCACTAGAATTATTGCTCTCACTCCAACGTTTGCAGTGATACCTCATGTGTGGTGTAATCACTGTTTACATTTTTGTGTCTGACCTAAATGTGCGTATACATTTGCACAGGAGCACAGAGGGCAGGGGTGCTTTAATAACCTTTTATTTTATTAAAATAATTTTTTTACGCTGTATGTAATCAGAAGGGGGAGAGTGACAAGTGGTGGGGAAATGGGTGTAAAGGGATGATATATTTACAGTCCCTGACAAAAGTCTTTGTCGCTTCTCTATTTTGTAGAAACTCATGCTATTAACCTGACTTTTAATTAATCAATTGGTGTTAGAAATGGCTCATATGAAAAGCTAAATCCCTCCCAAATGATGTTTAATGCACTGAAATAAATTAGTTTCACTGAAAAAAGATTTATCATTTAATCAAGACAGGCAGGTCAAATTTTGGCAAGACAAAAGTTTTGTCGCCTATACAGAAATTGAGCAACTTTACTGAAAATCCCAAAATATGTCAGCAAATTAAGTAGTGGTGCTGTGAGATCCAAATTTAATATCTTGTATGACTTCCATGAGCTTGAAGGACAGCATTCATGCGGTTTGGCAAGGATTCATACAATTTATTGATGAAGTCATCAGGAATAGCAAAGAAAACAGTCTTGCATGCCTCCCAGAGTTCATCAATATTCTTTGGTTTCGTCTTCCATGCTTCATCTTTCATCCTACACCACATAAGCTCAATGATGTTGATGTCTGGTGACTGGGCTGGCCAATCCTGGAGCATCTTGATCTTCTTTGCCTTAAGGAACTTTGATGTGGAGATGGAAGTATGCCATGGAGCACCATCCTGCAAAATTAGGCCTTTTTTATGGTTGGGAATATAAGAGGTAGCTAAGATTTCTTGGTATTTTAGACTATTGATGTTGCCTTCCACCCTGCAGATCCCTTGCACACCCCCATACTGGATGTAACCCCAGACCATGATTTTGCCTCCACCAAACTTCACTGTTTTCTGGGTAAATCTTGGCTCAATGCGAGTTCCAGTTGGTCTCCTGCAATATTTGCCGCGACTGTGGTGTATTTCAACAGAAGATTCATCTGAAAAATCCACCTTCTGCCACTTTTCCAGAGTCCATCCTTTTAGCAGGCTGTGGCCCTTGGCAAATGCCACACGGTTTTTCAATTGTCTTTTGTTTAGTGCTGGCTTATGGGCACTGATTCGACCATGGAGGCCATTTCGAGACAGAATCCGACAAACTGTTCTGGTTGACACAGGTACTTCAGGTGACCAGGTCTCGTGGAGCTCTGCTGCAGTGGAAAATGGGCTGGCCTTGGATTTTCGAGCCAACAAACGGTCCTCTCGAGCAGTTGTCTTGCGGGGTCTGCCTGACTTGGCCTTGTCCAAAATTTCTCCAGTCTCTTCAAATCTTTTTTTTATCCTCTGAACTTGACGCTGAGACACATTGAAGGTGTCTGCCACATCAGCAGTGGATCTGGTCTTCAGCCTCTTGATAATCGACACTTTAGTCTCCGAGTGAATCTTAGGCATGTTTGCAGAGGTCTAGTTGCAGTTGAGAAGGTCTAGTGTACTGGTGTTATTTTTATACACACCTGAGACCTAATTGATCCATTATTAGTCACAGGTGAAGCTCATATAACAAGGCGACAACACTTATGTCTTGGCAAAAATTGACTCAATGGGCTTTACCAAGCTGTGAATATTAGAATACTTTTTGTCAGTTTCAATTTGCACTGAAACATTATTACAAAAGCTGTTGGGATTAAAATGACCCATTTCTTGTAACAAAATCTTGATTAGAAATATATTTTAGCGGCACTTCAGGTCAATTTGGACACAAGCGACAAAACTTTTGTCAGGGACTGTAGGTATCAATAACAAATCCAAACGTTAGTCAATGTACTGATGCTAGAATGCTGAGCATATAAAAGGCAGCCAGTCTATGCAAGCAAGAAGAAGCTCTGGAACACAAAAAGAGAAAGAAAGACAGCGCCCTCTAAGTGCAGCAAATGTTAAAAAATATTTATTACAAGTGAATTAAAAATACTCACAAAAGAGATGTTTGTTCAGGCATGTCAAGGGTAACTTTTCATCCGTTGTTTCTCCCGAGTGAAGCGATAGTCACAAGCTGATCGAAAGGGTCCTGTGTCTTTGTCTCTTTGCTTCCCCGGTGGTGGTGTGGGTGCCCAGCATTTCCGGGTGGCTGGAGCACAGACGATGGATGCTGTGTGATGCTCCGCTGTGTCGTACTGCGATCACTTCCGGGAACGGGGTCAAATGGGTGGCGCTTCGGAGCATGCATGCTCCTTCATCAGGCTGAGTCGCGATCAGCTTGTGACTATCGCTTCACTTGGGAGAAACAACGGTTGAAAAGTTACCCTTGACATGCCTGAACAAACATCCCTTTTGTGTGTTTTTTAATTCACTTGTAATAAATATTTTTAAACTTTTGCTGCACTTAGAGGGCACTGTCTTTCTCTTTTTTTTTGCATTCAATAAAGAGTACCTGTCACCACTGCCCAAAGTTATCACAAGGGGTGAAGGAGACCCCTTGTGATAGCTTTGGGCAGTGACAGGTACTCTTTATTGAGGTCTATAATACCCCTGACATCTCCCCCGCCCTTCAAAGTATCTGATGAAACACAGATCTGTGTGATCTGATGCTTCCCTGGCTGTACTGGCCAGGAAAACAGAGCTCTGAAACCGAAAGTGACGGAATCCTCATCGCTTACAACTTCATTCATCACAGAAGAGATTGGGTTACAACAACTCTATGGGCAGCTGACCTGACCTCTTCTGCTCCCCTGTGGAATGGGAGAGCTCGGGAACAGCTGTGGGGGAGGGGAAGAGACTCTGTAGCGCTGTAAAATTGATTTGGGTGGCTGTACAGCTGCCCATATCACTTTTACATGAAAGCCCTTTGGCTGTAGCCATTATCTTGGTATTACTACTTGCCGCCCAGCATGTTAATATACATACGTTGGTTAAAGTGTTAAAGAGACACAGTCAGCAGTTTAAAATACTTGATTTTTAGGCGCTTTTCACCTGAACTTTTTTTTAACGCGTGCTTGTGGTGTTTTTCCTTCCCATGATTAATATTTTTTATTTACTTTCTCTGTGCTTTTGAACTTGATAGCAGATTTGATTTTTTCAGAAAAGTCAGTTCCTTAACACAGCTTCCCCCTTCCTTATATGTTGTAATCCCTTCCTCCTTTGGGAGTGTGTAATTTCTGTCTGTGTTTGCAGCTCTCCTCTCCTTGCCTACATACATAAGATTTGATGTAGCAGCCAGGGTGAGGAGTGAAAATGACTTTTAAGTAGGGTTTCTTAACCTTTTTTCAGTCAAGGCACCCTTTAAAATTCCACACAATCTCGACGCACCCCATTCTAAATGGAAAAAAAACGAAATTAATAGTTTTGCATAATGCAGCAACATCCACATGCGTTGGATACCCAACATTAGCAGTGATTTATTCTTCCAAAGCAAATACACCTTTGCACGCTGGTACTAATTAGTGTTTCAATGTTTCTCTTCTCCCTCGGTTTCCTCCCTCACTTAGCTTATGTGACCCTGGTGCTGATGGAGAGGGGCAAACAAGGATGCGGTGCAGGTGCCCGACATCCTTATCAACCGATGGCATCATTGGTTGTTGGGACACCTAACCTGTGGCTTTGTGTAACTAATGGGAAGGCTTGATCAATCCACTGGAAAATTCTAGGTGTTTTGTCAAGGCACAATGGGAGACACCAGGAAGCACCCCAGAGTGCCTAGGCACCCTGGTGAAAAAAGGCTGCTTTTGAGTGTCCCTTGAGTTACAGCTCAGAGTCGGCTGTGGTTGCTGATATCCTTTCCAAGATAGTGGTACCCAGCAGCAGTCTCAGGGCTTTTGGATGTCTACCCAAGGGGTGTTTTTAACAGGTAAAACCCATGCCTAAAAAAATGTGAACTGCACATAAAATCTTATGGGAATTTTGTTGTTAAAATGAATGGTCCAGCAACAGGGTCTCTCTTTGTTATCAAAAAGAAAGTTATTTTTCGTAAACTACATTCAAGTTTGAGGCCAGTTTAGATGCAGAGATTGAGTTACAAGATTCTACAAACTTTCTGACGAAGGTAAAGCACACAGAGAGCCAAGAGAATGAAAAATGGTAGATAAAAATAAAATCCTACTGTTATATACCGTAGATTTAGATGTGCCAACTCTAGAAAGTAGAAAGTTTGTGTATTATATTTGTGTTAGTTTATTTTTGTTTAGTAGGTCAAATTATAAAATATATGAAATTATTAGACTATATAATGTATTAAGGCAATGTATTTATCTGTTAGGAGCCACAAAAGCCATCCCAGAATTTCTTTAAACCTGGATTAAAACTGGAAGCTGTGGACAAGAAAAATCCTTTTTTGATCTGTCCAGCTACAGTAGGTGAAGTGAAGGGAGATGAAATCTTTATAACGTTTGATGGATGGAGAGGAGCATTTGATTACTGGTGCAGATATGACTCCCGTGACATCTTTCCAGTTGGATGGTGCAGTATAACTGGCGATTCTCTGCAGCCTCCTGGAAACTATGGTAAGTAAAATTTAAAAGAAAGGTTAAAGTGATTGATTGTAAACCCTTCCATATACTGAGTGAAGTGACTGACCTCAGGTGATACACAGAGGTTAAATAAATCCTCCTACATAAGTTGTTCCTATTTATCTGCAGCCTTCTCTTTGCAGTGCAGAACTGATACAGCTTGTCTGAGTGTTCAATAAGCAGGGGGCTGTCAGAAGTGACTCATGTGGATGGCAGAGGAAGGAGGCAGCAGAGAGCAATGACCTTTAGTGCTCTGGATTGTGACAAGTACACAGTATATAAAGATATACTTTGTTCACATTTCATATCAGAGGTTTACAACCACTTTAAGTCTTTTTAATGCTCTTTTCAAAAACATTTTATAGAGATCAGCATGATGTAAATAATTTTACAATGTGTGTTCATGTTTGGAAAAAAAGTTTTTATATATATATATATATATATATATATATATATATATATATATATATATATATATATATATATATATATATATATATGTATATATATATATATATGTGTATGTGTGTATGTGTGTATGTATGTATGTGTGTGTGTATATATATATATATATATATATATATATATATATATATATATATATATATATATATATATATATATATATATATATATATATATATATATATATATAATATATATATATAATATATGTGTATATGTGTACTTTTTGGGAAGGTATATTCTTATTTTATAAGATGGTGAATCTTTGCAGACCTCAGAAAGGGTTGTTCTTTACTGCTTATAACCATGCCCATAAATGCAGTTAAACAGGTATTGCATTCAAAATTAAACATGATACATTGCAGCTTACCAATGTGTAAAAGATAGTGGCTTCATTCATTTATTTTTATAGGCAATTTTTTCCTTTTATTTTCACTTGGTGATCCATCCAATAAGTCTTTAATTTTTTAATTTTCCTTTTTAACAGACCAACTTCTCCAGCAAAAGTGGCAGGCAGAAGGTTGAGACAAACTATTTAACACTGACAGGGGTGCTTGCAATGGTCCGCTTTTATTCATTTATGTAAAAGGAAGAAAAAATTGTTTGCTGTAACTGCTTAAAAAGTGTTAGCTGGAGTTCAGCTTTAATTTGTTACTCAAGCCCATCTAAATCTGCTAGTCTGTCTAATGCAGATTGATAAATGATGCTGTCCAAAAGTCTACTCCATTGCTCCTCCATTGGAGAAGATGGAACCTAATGCGCCATACTCACTATGAGAAAATAAGGCGACCGATTGGCCCGTTTTTCCTGGTTTTTTTTTTTTTTTTTTTTTGATGCTTCTGATCATTCGCAGCCTTTTGTATCTGATATTTCTCATACAAAAATCATATGAAAAGGGTACATATTAAACGAAAATTGTTCGTTCTATTCATGTACGAGAAAAATTTGGGAGTTTTACCCTTCAGAAATATTAGTTCGGAAGGTCAGAATCTGCTGTCATAAAAGTTGTGTATACACTATTGGAAAATCGTATGATCGTTCCTCGGACTAAAATGTTTGCCGATTTTCTTAGTGCAAGACAGAAAGTGTGTTACTGCCCAGATCACCCAGTGAAAATAAAGCCAATAAAAGCCTAAAAAGGGGAACAAATGTAGCCATTACATTTAAGGATTGGTAAGCTCCAATATTTTAACCACTTCATCCCCTTAGGACATACTCTTACATCCTTGAGTTGAAGTGGTTACACTGGGATGATGCCTGCATTTTTAGCCAGCGATGGGCTTTCTTGTAGAAGTGATCGGAGTGGCTATATAGTGGCTCAATCACTTCTACAGGACGCGGAAGGGGGTCCCGCCACTGCCTTTAGGGGATTGCTGCCCCTCGGTGTGCTGAGGCATGCCTGCCTCCCCTCTGTAAACTAAGAAACCAAATGCGCACAGAATCTGATCAAACCAATCTCATGCTTTTGAGGGCAGAGGCGAGATCTGGGTTCTTATAGACCAGAGAGCTCTCTTTAAAGAGGAGCTGTCATACTTATTGCTGTCGCAAGAGATGTTGTTCATTCCTTGTAATAGCGATGATGTTGATAAAAAAAAAAATAATAATAAATTAAAGGGACAGTGTAAAAAAAAAAATTTCAGTTAAAACAAACAAAATTGAGAAAATGTAAAGCACCTAACGCCCCCCGCCATTCTCACACGACAATGCAAATGCATACATAAGTCTTGCATACATATGTAAACAGTGACCGTACTGCAAGTGAGGTAGCCCTGTGAATGTCAGAGTGAGGGCAATAATTCTAGTGCTAGACCTCCTGTGTACCTCTTTAAACTGGTAACCTGTAAAGACTTTTCAAAGAGTCACCTATGGAGATTTTGAAGTACCGTAGTTTGTCGCCGTTCCATGGCCATACCCAATTTAAAGCATGACATATTTGCTATATCTTTTACTCTGCATAACATCAGCTTTTATGTTTTTAACAAAAAGCGGGGGATTGTATTTATGTGCAATAAAATGTAATAAAAGTGTATAATATATATTTTTTTTTTTTTTACATTTTGGCTGTGCAAATATCATGCAACATAAAAAAATTGTAACACCATTTTTCTTTCCAGGGTGCTTTCAAACAATATATAATGTTTCAAGGTTCTAAGTAAATATCTAGCAAAAAAAAAATGCTGATTTTTCTTTCTTTCTTTTAGAATTAGACTGGGGGGTAAGGTGGTTAAATTTTTGGTTTTGGGATTTAATTCTACTTTTAAATCAAAATCACTTAAAGCTGATTTTCAGGCTTAGTGTCTAACTAGTTTGTTTAGGTGGCCTAAACAAAACTATTTTCTACACCTAACAAGTGTGCTCACTGGTTGCACTGAATAAACTATGTGTAGCGTTGGCTACGTACAGTATCAGCCTTGTGTTCCGGCAGTGAGACTAGAGCTTCTTGTCTCACACCATGCACAAAATTGAGTCAGGCTGAGCAGTGCTCCACCATTTTTTAGGCTGCTTTGTATTCTCTAAACCAATAGAAATCTTCATGTGATTTGCAGAGTTGGAGATTGACATCATCCACCGCCTTTCCACCTTTTGTACTTACACCTGTTTTGGTATTTGATAATACAAATTGGATTTTAACTCTTAGCCCTCTAATGTGGCCCGCAATCTCAAACCAGGAAAGCACATGCCCATGCTCTGTGATGACGAGTCGGCAAGTCCTGATCGAGATCAACAGGTTGCCGACCAGCCGCCCCAGAGCATCTGAGTGCATGGAGCCAGCGAAGGAAGTTGGTGGTAGCGGAGGAAGCAGAAGCCGCATAAGCTGAAACCGCAGTGCATCAGTGTAAAAGCAGCCTTATTGGGGGCTCGGGGAGGTTCACCGTCTGTTTGTGTGTACCATATTCGCCAACATTTTTTATTAAAACCACAAAATTTGGGTTTTCCCCATAACCGTAATGGAGGGGAAACCTTCCAATGAGGACAAAAGTTTAGGTGGCCCTGGTGAGCACTATTAGTATCATTATCTCAACATTATCTCCTATTTTATGTTTGACATTTTAACAAACAATTTTGTAAATCAAACATTATATTGCATAAAGGTCAAGCAACATAAGTATCTGATATCATCTTTCTATTCTACAGTGCCTCTTCTTTCAGGAAATATGCAATATTTTGGGTGTTCAACATAATTTTCAAGACAAATATGAGCATTTTAACGTGTGCAAAAAAAATCAAAAAGTAATTTGGTCTGGCAGCAATACATGGCTCTGCTTAAGCTGCAGTATTTACAAGAAAACTTTTTTTAGTTAAATATTTGAGAAAAAACAGATGCTCTAAAATGTAGCTTGGGTGACCCAGAGCTGTTTGTTGGCTGGCTGTTATTTGACATCCTGTGAAATCTCTGCAGCAAGCAGCTTTGCTAAAATGAACTGAGACTTCTCAGTGGGGCTGTAACAACCTGACAGGTTGTGTTGGAATTTGTGTTTTAACTTGTGATCAACTTTATATGGCTGCTGAATGGATTGAAGCTGAAACTGTAGTAGGCCTTCCATATATGCCCTGTTATGTAAACCAATATGCATGCTTTATTGCAACTATGTTACATATACTGTAGCTCTTGTTCTAGTTTCCAGAAATAAGTGAACCATATTTGTGAAATACATGCTTTGATAAATGTGTGAGATTAAAATTTGCTTCAGGTAAATGCTATAATTCTTGTACATTTTAGGACCTGTTCACACCTTCTTCTTCTTTTTTTTTTTTTTTTGATGCGATTTCCATTGAAATCAATAAAAACACATTAAATGTGTTTTCACCCCCAACACTTACCTTACTCCTGTAACAATTCAGCTTTGTTCCTGGCTGCAGGTCTTCTCTCCCTCTCTTATTGCTCTCACAGACTTTAAGCACAACAAGAGGCTTCTGCTGCTATTGGTCAAATCCAGTGAGTAGAGCGTGACAGTGGGGTGCAGTCCAAGCCCCACTGTGTGTCTATAAACATATGTCTGCTCCCAAAGTAGGTAGCTATGTGGGCAGACACAGAAGAGAAGGAGTGAAGATTTCTGGTGGGAGACCCCAGAAGAGGAGGTAAGCAACAGCTCTGTGCAAAACCATTGCACAGAGCAGGTAAGTTTAACCATGTTTATTATTTTTAAACATAAATATACTTTACAATCACTTTTAAGATGCACATTGAACATCCATATATGTTAAAATTCAGTAGAAAGTGCATTGCAATGCATAAATGCACGATGAAGCATGTTCACATGTGTTTTTGCACATTGATTTGAATGGAAACACTTCAGAAGAAAAAAATGATATGTGAAAATAGGCACTAAGACCAGCTTCACACATTTGCATTGCAGTAACACAGCAAACACACTTGCATTTCGGCGCCATTCAAAACACTAACGCAGTGATATTTAGTGCCAGGCAGGCTGGTTTGAGTATAACTGTAATTGCTGGTGTTTTGGCATCTTCATACATAGAGGGTAGTTTAATCAGAATGATGGGAAAATTTAAAAAACGAGTGTGAGCTCTACAGACCTAATCGCCTTGTTGGTTTAAAGCGGAGTTCCACCCAAAAGTGGAACTTTCGCTTCTTTGTTTCCTCCCTCCGGTGCCACATTTGACACCTTTCAGTGGGAAGGGGGGACGGGAACGGTTTTTGACAGGTCCTTTTCCCCACTTCCGGAGTCGGCGCTGTGGCGAAGCTCGGCCCCCCCTCCTCTTTCCTCCACTTCTGGGCCAATCAGAAACCGCAGCATGCTTTGCGCATGCGCAGTAGGAAACCAGCTGGGAACCTAAAAGGCATAACTGCTTGGTTCCCTTACTGGCAATGGCGGCGGGTGCACTCGACAGCCGATCTGAAGATCGGCTGCAGTGCAGACATTGCGGGTTCCCTGGACAGATAAGTGTCCATATATTTAAAAGTCAGCAGCTGCAGTATTTGTAGCTGCTGACTTTTTTTTTTTTAATTTTCGTGGGGTGGACGGACCTCCGCTTTAAGGTCAGAGGAGAATGACCAGACTGGTTTAAGCTGACAAGCTCTAGTAACTCAGATAATCAGTCTTTACAATTATGGTGAGCAGAAAAGCATCTCAGAATGCACAACACTTAGAACCTTGAAGTGGATGGGCTACAACGTCTGAATACTGTTTGTTTGGGTTCCATTCCAGCAGCCAAAAACTGAAAGCTAAGGCTGCAGTTTTCAGAAGCTCACCAAAACTGGACACTTTTTTTTATTTTTATTTTATTTTTTTAAAGCAAGAGCAATCTTGACCTTCCTCCTTGAACATGACAATGAGTTCAGTGTTCTTTTGTGGCATTCCCAATGACTGGATCTGAATCCCAGAAGAACCCCTTTAGGATGTGATAGAAGGGGAGATTTGTCAGCTGACAACTCTCAGTAAATTGCATAATGCAATAAACCACATGGACCAAAATATTAAAGGAATATTTGAGAAATAAATGCCACAAACAATTGAGGCTAGGTTCACTGGAGAGAGGACACCTTGGCACATTTGAATACCTACCAAGCAGTTTTTTTGATTGCATTGAATACCCTGTGTATTGATTAGAAGCACACTCAATCGGCACATGAGCACTTTATTACGTGTGATATACATTTGTGTGTTTTGTATGTTCTATATACTTTTGGTATCCAATTATTGGGTGTATATTGCATATTACATAGCACAGCACTTTTCAATTCATTTATTTTACAATTTGTTCAGATTTTAGCTGCCGTTTCATATGTTGATCCTATTACCTTTTACATATTTTTATATTTTTGATGAGATCATATTTATAGAGCGGCGTAGTATTTACTCATTTATATTTGCACGAATTGTGAGACGTATTTAACGCCAGCAGCTTTTTCTTTCTCTGTACATTTAATGGGCATCTGGTCAGTGGTGGTTCGCAGGATTCTTTGTTTTCTAAAGAATTGAGGCTGTTGCCACAATTTCAGGAGGAAGAATAGAACGGCTGCACACCACAGGAACGTTCCAACAATTTTATTACGAAAAATAGAAATAAACAGCCAACAAAGACAGTGTGTCCGAACCCAGGCGGTGGCGTGTGTGTTTCACACTGACCTCAGTGCTTCTTCTTTCAATTGATTTTTTATTAAGATTTCAAGCATAAACAAAAAGGACCTCAGTGCTTCTTCAAACTTCTTCGCTGAGGTCAGTGTGAAACGCATGCGTCACCGCCTGGGTTCGAACACTGTCCTTGTTTGTTGCTATTTTTTTGGAATTGATATTTTGGAACGTTTCTGTGGTGTGCAGCCGTTCTTTTCTTCCTATTAATCATCGGTAGTGGGCCGTGGCTTGCACCCAATGCATTTGGACTGTAGTGACTGCTCGCCTGGAGCGGTGTCTTCTTTGTTTGAATCTTCTGCCACAATTTCAGACAAACCTCCATAGCAGATTTGCCAATGCTCTCTGGCCAGGTGTGACAGTGTTACGGCATCCAGAAGGTAAACAAATGATCCAGGGATTTTGGTAATGTCACTAACCCATCATCCCCAGACCCAATGGTCAAATGATGTTCGAGGAGTGACCTTGTAAGGTAACCCAACACCTCCTTTGTTTACTTCTGTATGACAGGTATAGCACTCTCATATGTGGCCACACTACAATGAGGTTTGGCAGACCAGCTATGAAGGTTTGCCTGACATCATAGGACCATGTTTTGTGAAAAAAAGTGAAAAGTAAAAAAAAAAAAAGCACAAAAAATAAAATACTTTTGTTGTGCTAGTCTTTTTCTGTGTTCTTTGTTAAAATGAGGGGGTTACTATGTAGCCCTACTATGTACCCCTTGCTCATTCATATTGGGGAAGGGGCAGAAATCTGGGAGTCCTCCTATTCTAAAGCAGGGGCGCAGATGGCCCGCAACCTCCTGCTCTGGGATGGCAGGTCGACAAGCCCAGATAGTGGCTTGCCAACCCACAATCCTAGAGCATCAGTATTGTAACTTTAGCAGTAGAAGAAGCAAACGGCTGCATAAGCCGATGTTTCCTGTATCGCTCTAGCTTCTGTCACAGGCGGAGTGATATCAAATGGGGACAGCGACAGCCATCGATACCTGAATGGAGGACTGTTGTTAAAAGGTCAGTTTGTTCCTAAAATCAGTGCATATATGGGCATATCTGTTCTGCAGTGGTTACTGGGCTTCTTTTAAACTGATCCGCAGGTGCAGCGCAGTGCACCTGTGGGTTACCTGCACAGAGCCATAGACTTCTGTTTTTAATTGCGAATTTGGTGTTTTTTTTCTGAAGGCGCACACCAAAACTCTAGAATGCAGATGTTTTGGGGCACATTCAGAAAGAATTCTATTTCAAAGTGCAGCTAACCAGCAGGAAAGACACAGGTAAACCGCAGTGCATCAGTGTAAAAGCGGCTTTAGGTGCCTTTCACACGATCGGTTTCATTGGGTCTGCCTTTTAGGCGGACCCAATCATATCCTCCATTCACCTGCTATGGAGCGGCAGATGTAAAAGAACTTGTATCCATTTACACCCTAAAAGAACAGAAGAGGATCTGTCCCCTTCTGTCTGGGCAGATCGGATCTGAGGCCCTATAGAATAGAGCGAGCTGTGTCCATGTCCGCTCATATGCAGAGTGAACAAGGACCTGTCATCCGCCTGCTCCCCTTATTGTGGCCCACAACCGGTTACCAAGTCACCGAAGTGGCCCTCGCTCTTTAAAAGGTTGGGCATCCCTTTCCTAATGGGAGCTTCCAGATTCTGATAAGCCCCTACCAATAGACCCCCTCAACCACAATGCCAAGGACTATGCAATTCCGTGAGCCCCATGATACCTTTTTTAAAAGTTTTTTGTTGTGTGGTCTGGCTTTAAATCCATACTAGACTTGTAGGGTCTTGTTTGGATTTTTATGGGGAGCCTACACCATTTTTTATGGGCTACATTTTCAACCTGGTGTTCACATTCAAGATCCATTGCACACCTTCTTGCAGGATAAGTGTCTTGGATCGATTTTTGAGGGAAGTAGAACTTCAAAATGCTTATCAAGGGTCGAACATTAACCACTTGACCTCTCAACGGTTTTACCCCCTTCATGACCAGATAATTTTTTGCTATTCAGCATTTTGCTACTTTACCTGGCAATTACTCTGTCATTGCACCCAAATTAAATTTATATATTTTTTTCCCAGACAAATAGAGCTTTCTTTTGATTAGTATTTGATCACTACTGTTGTTTTTTTTTTTTTTTTTTTTTTTTTTTTTTTTATTATATAAACGAATGCCAGGGCAGTACAGACAAATTACCCCTTTTTGGAAAGTAGAAACCCCAAAGAATTTACTAAAGTATGTTAAGTCCATGGAAGATTTTTAGTTTTCGCAACAAATTTTTGGAAAATGATTTTTTTCACACATGCCATGAGTATATGTGAAATTACACCGCAAAACATATGCTGCTAGTTCTCTTGAGTATGGCGTACCACACGTTAGACTTTTTGGCAGCCTAGACATGTACAAGGTTCCAAAATCCAATGAGCACCTTTAGGCTTTAAAGGGGCGTTAATTATGTATTGGATTTTCTGACTACCTATTACATTTTCGGAGGCCCTAAAATGCCAGGACAGTATAACCACACTCCAAAGTATTTGCTGAGAGGCCTGCTGAGTCTTGAAGATCTAATTTGATGCTACAAATTTTTAGAAATTGAAAAAAAAAAAAAAAAAAAAAAAAAATTTCTTTTCCCTTTTTAATGAGGTTTAACCACTTCAGCCCCGGAAGGATTTACCCCCTTCCTGACCAGAGCTTTTTTTTGCGATTCGGCACTACGTTGTTTTAACTGACAATTGCGCGGTCGTGCGACGTGGCTCCCAAACAAAATTGGCGTCCTTTTTTCCTCACAAATAGAGCTTTCTTTTGGTGGCATTTGATCACCTCTGCGGTTTTTATTTTTTGCGCTATGAACAAAAAGTGATAATTTTGAAAAAAAAAAAAATCATTATTTTTTACTTTTTGCTATAATAAATATCCCCCAAAAATATATAAAAAACCTTTTTTTTCCCTCAGTTTAGGCTGATAAGTATTCTTCTACATATTTTTGGTAAAAAAATTGCAATAAGCGTTTGGTTTGCGCAAAAGTTATAGCGTCTACAAAATAGGGCATAGTTTTATGGCATTTTTATTAATTTTTTTTTTTTTACTAGTAATGGCGGTGATCAGCGATTTTTATCGTGACTGCGACATTTTGGCAGGCACGTCGGACTATTTTGAAACATTTTTGGGACCATTGGCATTAATACAGCGATCGATGGTATAAAATTACATTGATTACTGTAAAAATGGCACTGGCAGTGAAGGGTTAACCACTAGGTGGTAGTGTAGGGGTTAAGTGTTCCTAGGGGTGTGTTAATAACTTTATGGGGGCGTGGCTGTGTGTGACACCACACTGATCGCTGCTCCCGATGACAGGGAGCAGACGATCAGTGTGCTGTCACTAGGCAGAATGGAGAGATGCTGTTTACATCAGCATCTCCCCGTTCTTGAGCTCCGTGACACGATCGCGGGTGTATCCCCGTGACGTACGGGTACGTTACTTTGCCCAGCCGTGCCATTCTGCCGACGTAAATGTGCAGGAGCTGGTCGGGAACCGGTTAAATGCACCCTTAATACTTACCCGCCCCACTGCCTTTGCCTCTAATCTTCGCTGCCTTGAAGAGATACAGCTTCTGAATAATCTTCTGCATTGGAAACACTTCAAGTGTGCCAGATGTGTGGTCCTCCATTGCGCGTTATGGTTCCATTGGTGAAAACTGGTGGTGCAGTCAGCAAGACAGGTAAGTAATAAAGCAGGACTGTAACGAAAAATGTATATGTTAAGTCTGTCCTGTAGTCTTTTTATTAAACTTTATACTGATCTATGTCATCTTCAAAATTTCCCTTTTTCCTTTTATGTATACGCTACTATATAGTATTTAACCACTTCCATACTGGGCCTATTCTGGCACTCCTCTCCTACATGTAAAAATCATATTTTTTTTTTTGCTAGAAAATGAATCAGAACCCCCCCAAACATTATATTTGTTTTTTTAGCAGACACCCTAGGGAATAAAATGGCGATCATGGTAACTTTTTATGTCACACAGTATTTGCGCAACAATTTTTCAAACGTGTTTTTTTGGGGAAAAAAACTTTCATGAATTAATAACAAAACAGTAAAATTAGCCCAATTTTTTTGTATAAGAGATAATATAAGATGTAAAGCTGAGTAAACATTGAACGGCGTTTACATATGTGGGTGGGACTTGCGTGTGTGTTCACTTCTGTGCGTGAGCACACGGGGACGCTTACCATTTTTTATTTTTATATTGTAATCTTTTTTTATACTTCTTTTTTTTTTTTTTACATTATTTTTAATTTTATTTTTTGATGACTTTTATTCCTATTGCACCGAATGTAAACATCCCTTGTAATAGGAATTGTGTGGGACAGGTCCTCTTTATGGAGAGATATGGTGTCTATAAGACCCCTCATCTCTCCTCCAGGCTGGAAAGCATCATAATGTTGCGCACGGGCCTCCAACCGGAAATCTCTATGGTCTGCGGCAACGGATTCTTTCTCCAGTTCCCCGATGGCACGGAAGAGCCATGAGAAGCATCGTAGGGTGGGGCGAGGGGGGGGGGGGTGTCCCCTCCCTGCGGGCATCATTCAGATATCTCCACTGAAAGTAAAGGACGTCATATGATGTCCTTGGGCTGGAAGTGGTTTTAAGCAGTGGGTACAGAGACACCAGCACCAGATTTGACCTCTTGCCTCTGTTCTCTTACTAAACACCACTTGTGGATCCCATGCATGTGTACCTTGCTGAATTGTTCTGACATAGCCCTGAAACAGTTTGATGCACATTCTGGCATTTTACTGGTACCAATATAGGAACTCAGTGATGCATGTGCAGTAGGCAAACTGCCCTGAAAATCACAAACCACAGATGCTATGCTTTTTTTTTTTTTAAAACTGAATATACAGCTAGAAATGTGAGTGAAAGGATTAGATGTTGCTTTTTATGTAAACTTGCCTCTGGGATTAAGTTCCACTTTAGGAGGCTTCTTTTACAGGCAACATTTATTATTTTTTATTACATTAATGTGGCGGGTTGCTTTATTTCTTTGTTACTTTTTTCTATGCTTCTATGCCCTCTTCTGTTTTTTATGTGTTTTTTTTTTTTTTTTTTTCCCTCTAACCTGGATCTTGCTGGGATGAACATTAGTATGTGGCACTGGTAATTTTTATAAAAGCCTGTAGGGAACACAAATGTGGGGTCATTAGTTTAATGGCTGTGATTCTTAACAGTGTCCTGTAGTATGCTTATAATTGCTGATGTAGCATGCCTGCAGTCTGATTCTCTTGTAGCATGCCATATATTGTTTGTGTGACCTTTTTGGCAATGTCATGGGCTGCACTTGAGACCTCCACTATCGATTGATTACCCTAATCTAAATTCCCACTCTTAAGGCTGAACTCTAGCCCCTGGTATACATATGTAAAACACACATGGGTGAAACACCTTGAAAATAGGCTTTTGTTTTTCTTTATTAATAAGGTATTGGGCCACACTTTGTTCTTAATACGGCTTCTGTTCTTCTTGGAACATATCCATACAACTTTTGAATAGTCTCCAATAGAATGTTATATCATCCTTCTATTAGAAAATCTGCTTTAGGGATGCTTTCCAAAGCTTTGTGTACATGCGTGGGTAGGAGATGGTAAAAGCAGTGGTTTAAGCCATGTTTTTACAACTCCCCAACCACTCACCAGAACCAGGGTACGCATCCACTCAGGGCAGTATGCAGCCACTCAGGGCGGTACACATCCTACGGCTGTGATGCTGTGCTTCGGGTTTAGGGCAAAAATTAAACCAATTTGTGGCATTCGACGACACGTGTTACCGTAGCTGAAGGCAACCCATGCAAGTCTGTGTGTCAAACTGCAACTGCCTTGTCATTCATTGTTTTCGCCCATTCTACTTCTTTTGGCGATTTGTCTTGTCATTCACTGTTTATGCGGTATTAATCGTGGAGACTGTTGCTTTTGAAATGGTTTCCAGTTTGACTAATATGGTTAAAACATGTCTCAAACCGTTGCTTTTACCATCCAAATGGGCACTGCTTTGCAGAGAGCATTAAGGCAAAACATTTTTATGTGCAGCTGCCCTCCAAGCTTCCCAAGTCCTTACCTGAGCCCAATCTCGATCCATTGCTGTGCCTGAAAGCAATGGCGCTACTCCCTCCTCTTTTTCTTCAATGACCCCAATGAGAGCAGCAGGAGCCATTGGCTCTTGCTGCTGTCAATCAAATCCAGTGACAAGGGAGCGAGGGAAGGGGCCAAGACGCACTCCGGGTGTCTGTAGACACACACAGCTTGCACGTCTGCGACCGTAGGATGCAGTTTCCTATAATGGAACACAGAGAAGAGGAGGAGCACTTAGCCACCGTCACAGGATCCTAGAAGAGCAGAGTCGGGGCTGCTCTGTTTTTTTGTTAAAGCGGAAGTAAACCCATCGATTTAACAGTCTAAAAAAAAAAGGCATGCCGTGAATGCTAACTGCACATTAGCTGTGCTCTCAACCAAACAGTCAAACCATCCAATGGCTGGTGTCATAACGGATCACATGTGCAGCACTGTGGAAGTTGAAGATTAAACAGAGGCAAAGATGGCAGCTTCCTTGGCTGAAAACGATAGGGGGGTTTACTTCCACTTTAAGAATAAACCTGTTATACTTACAAACAACCTTTACAATCGCTTTAATCAATTACCAGACTGGTCGATAATTGCAATAACAAGTTACATAACCTAGTTCATATAATTACAAGTTTTGAAGTATCAGGTCTTAAGCCGGCCAAATACGGTTCGAATCTCGGCTGGTCCAGCAGGAACCGCTCGAGATTCGAACCATTAATGGGCAGGCTGAATGTACCAAGTTGATCGATCATCTTGGGTACAACCAGCCTGCTGGATTCAATTGTGATAATCGCAAGCGGCTGCCCCCTCATTGGGAGGAGACAATGTGGCGGTAGGAGGAATTCCCCCGTCAACACTGTGTTGATGGGGAATTGTATGATTTTTTTTTCCCTGCAACTTTTGGTTGCTGGAAAGAAATTTGCACTGTCAATGGCCTGCCTTACAGTTTACTGTACAAAAGTAATACTATAATGCTTATAAGGTAGGAGAAGTAGAAGACGCTTTATGGAATTATGTGTTGACATTCTTGTCTCTTGTAATGAAAAATGTACAAAGAAAAGAGCGCAAAGCTGCCCTAATGTAATATTGTTTAATACCAAACAATGGAAATTCAAGTAAAAAGGATTTCACTCACAAACATGGTTCCAAAAATCGCATGTACTGCAAGATTAATGTCTCCTCTCCTGGCCTGGATGAATGGGTTGGCTCCCAAAAGCGAGTGATGTGGGTATAAGATGTTAATAGAGTGGACTCTGCTTCCTCCTCATGTCAGGCTGTGTTTGCTGTAAAACACACGCACGGACCAGCCGTCACTGCGTGACGTCACTCGTGGCCGTAAGAGACTTGGACTCACGGCTGCAAATGACGTCACGCAGGTTTTATTACATTGGGAATTTATCGAAGCTGGAGCAGACAGAATCTGGACCAATTGGTTGCCATACACAATCGGCTTCTATCTTTCAATTTCAAACCAGGCTGAACATAGAAGCTGATTAGTTACTATGCCCAACTGCTCCACATTCTGTGTGCTCCAGATTTGCTATGTTACAATTTTTATTTGTGTTAGTTATAAACAATGTATCTGTTATCCCTTCTAGCAGGTGGGCCTAATGGGGTAATACCATTTTTGGTGGAGTGGCTAGCAATTATTTCACTCTTTGAGAACCTCCTAAGTTTCCTTCCACAGTAGCAAGGTGCATTTTCATGCCCGCTGATATCACTGCTTGTCCCAGTATAGTCTAATGCTGTATACACACGATCGGATTTTCCGCCAGCAAAAGTCCGATGTGAGCTTTTGGTTGGAAATTCCGACCGTGTGTATGCTCAATTCGACATTTGCTGGCGGAATTCCCGCCAGCAAAAGATTGAGAGCAGGTTCTAAATTTTTTGGTCGGAAAAAGTTCAGTTCAGATTTGGACATGCAAAATTCCTACGCATGCCCGGAAACAATTCAACGCATGCTCGGAAGCATTGAACTTAATTTTCTTGACTCATCGTGGTGTTGTTCGTCACCGTGTTCTTGACGGTCGAAAGTTCAGAGAACTTTTGTGTGACCGTGTGTATGCAAGCCAAGCTTGAGCGAAATTTCGTCGGAAAAACCATCCAAGTTTTTTCTGACGGAAAATCCGATCGTGTGTACGCGACATTAGGCCAGCTCTGTCTTTTTAGAACTACATAGGGGCTTTAACAAAATGATGACATTTTAGATATTCATATTACTAATTATAATGAATATTAATTTGGCTGGTTTTATTTAGATCTACTTCATTTATATCAAGTAAACCTGTTAGGTGGGCAGAATTTATCAAATAAGATACCAACAAAATCAGGTGCTTGTCTAAAGATTGTGTGTTAATTGAGCTGCCTCTTAAGGCCCCATTCACACCTATGCAGTTTGCTTTTTAGCGTTTCTGCAGTGCTTTTTTTTTTTTTTTATATATCTTTATTTATCAAAATTTTCCATTAATACAAATCAACATACATTTACAATTATATGAAAGGTGTCATCCTATTCCTTGTACATTCATATACATAACCGTTTACATCCTTGTGTCCTCATAAATTTACTAACCCCTTTCATCTCCCTAATCTATCTCTATCTATTCCATAACTACCAACTCATTCACTCAAAAAAAAAAAAAAAAAAAAAAAAAAAACAGAAAGAAAAGAAAAAATAAAAAAAAAAAAAAAAAAGGAAAAAGGGAGGGGAGAGAAGGGGAAAGCAAGGGATCCCCTATCTCTCTCTTATTAAATCCTTCCATTCTGGATATAATATTTTAAATCGTAACCAGGTCTGCCAAGCATTGTTTGCTTCCTCTTTATTTACCTTTTCTTTTTCCATTCTTGTCTCCAGTTTACACATTTCGTCCATCTCCCTTTCCCATTCTTCTATATTAGGACTACTACTATTTTTCCATTTCCTGGCAATAATAGTACGTGCTGCTGTTAGAAAAAATTTCAGAGTTCCCTTTCTCACCCTTTTTACCGATCCCATATTCATGGAGATTACCGACATCAAAATGTCAGGTTTGAGTTCTATTCCTGTCATCAACGCGTTTGTTTTGTATATCTGTTCCCAGAAGTTGTATACTCCGGGGCAGTCAAACCATATATGTGACATTGTTCCGACGGCTTGGAGGCATCTCCAACATATATTACTGTTCTCAGGATCAATTTTATTCATATCTGTTGGGCATCGATACCATCTTGTCAACAATTTATAGTTTCTTTCTTGATCTCTGCTGGATTTAGATAGTTTGTGAATAATTTTAAAGGTTTCCTTCCATTTTTCTTTAGGGATGTCTATCTCTAATTCTTCTTCCCACCTTTTTATATATATGATCTCTTTTATATTGTTATTTTTCATTAAATATTTGTATACAGTAGACAGGTTATGGGTCGATTTCTGTTCTTCTATTAGTATTTCTTCGAGGGCTAATAACGGTCTACTTATTGCATCTTCTTTTGCTATACAGGAGATGTATTTATTTAATTGCCAATACTGAATCCAGTTGTTTTCATAATCTATACCCATATCTTCAAACCTCATTAACCTATCTTGCTCAATTATGTCTCTTATTCTGATATCTTGTTCTTTCTTCCATTTTAGGAAGGTTCCAATTTTCATTGCTAATGGAAATTCAGGATTATCAAATAAGGGGGTCATTGGCCCTATATATGTTGTTCCTTTGCCTAGTCTTATTAGTCCGTCCCATACCTTCAGTACCCGGCCTGCAAAGTACGGCATATCTCGGTCTGGTGGACGTTTCTCTTTTCTAATCCATGGCAAGGACTTTAAGCTAATAGTTGAGATCTCTTTTTCCAGACTGACCCATTCTTTAGAATCTTCATTTTGGAACCAGTCTATTAGTCTAGTTATTAAGGCCGCCTTTAGATATGTCGAGATATCTGGAAGTGCCAGTCCACCTTCCTCCTTAGGGCGGGTCAGTATTGACCTGCTTATTCTAGCGGGTTTACCGGCCCAGATAAAGCTTCCTATAATTTTGCGTATTTGATTTAAGATTTTCTTTATGGGGAAGAGAGGTATAGCCTGGAATATATATAAAATCTTAGGTAGGATATCCATTTTTATTATGTTTATCCTCCCTATCCAGGAGTGGTTCCCTTTTGCATATTGTTGTAGTAGGTTACTTATTTTATTTATGATTGGAAGGTAATTAAGTTCATATAATTTATCTAGATCTTTGGGGATATAAATTCCTAAGTATTTTACAGCTATAGGTTGCCATTTAAAAGGAAAATTAACCCTAATTATTTCTATTTTATTTTCAGGGAGTATAATATCCATTATTTCGGATTTATTGTAGTTTACTTTGAAATTACTAACTCTGGCAAAGTTATCGAATTCTTGTATTAAGTTGGGAAGTGTTATTACCGGATTTGTTATATATACCAGTAAGTCGTCTGCGTAAACAGACAGTTTGTACTCTGTCTCCCCTACCCTTAGCCCCTGTATGTCTTTATTGTTCCGAATGGCTATTGCTAAATGTTCCATAACCAGAACATATAGTAGGGGAGACAGAGGACAACCCTGTCTAGTTCCGTTAGTTATCATTATAGGCTCAGAGATCTCTCCTGCTGCTCTAATTTTAGCAATGGGTTTTTGGTATATTACCATTATTTTTTCTAGTAACTTTGGTCCTATTCCCCACTGTTTTAGTGTCTCTTCGAGAAAACACCATCCCACCCTGTCAAACGCCTTTTCGGCGTCTACCGTCAATAGACAGGATGGGATGGTGTGTCTCCGAGCATAGTCAATGAGCGTTACCGTTTTGGAAGTATTATCTCTTGCTTCTCTCCCCTTTACAAAGCCCGCTTGGTCTAGGTGTATATAACTTGGAAGTATGGGGGTTAGTCTGTTGGCTATGATTTTTGAATATATCCTGAGATCAATGTTTGTCAGTGAAATGGGTCGGTAACTGCTACAACTAGTAAGATCTTTTTCGGGTTTGGGTATTAAAGAGATATAGGCCTGCATTCCTTGTGGGACGAAGGGTTGATTAATTGTTACTTCATTAAATAAGCGCTTCAGGATTGGGACTAGTAGATCTCTGAGCATTTTGTAAAATCTTGGGGTAAAGCCATCCGGGCCTGGGCTTTTCCCTATTACTAGAGAGTCCACTACCATTTTAATTTCGTCTTCTGTTATTTCCTCTTCGAGCTGTTCTTTTTCAGACATTGTTAGTGTTTGTATCGGGGTGTTTTTTATATATTTTTGTACCTGCTGTTGATAGTCTTCAGGATTCCTTTCTGCCAAAGGATTGGGGATATTGTATAACTTAGCGTAAAAATTACGAAAAGTATCAACAATCTCTTTTGGTTTATAAACATAGTTACCCGTTTCATCTTTAATTTTTACGATCGAGGTTAAATTTGTTTGCTGGTGTATCTTCTTCGCCAATAGTTTCCCCGGTTTGTTCCCTTGAACATAATTCAAAGACCGTAATTTGTCTCGGCTTAATAGTGTTTCTTCATCTAATAATGTTTTCAACTCGTTTGTTTTAGTGGTTAGTTCTCCTAGTAGCTCCTGCCCCAATTTTTGCTTATGTTCTTTGCCTATTCTTTCTATATCTTTTGATAATTGAACTATTTTATTGCATTTCATTTTTTTTAATCTGGACCCATGTTTGATAAATAGACCTCTTATGATACATTTTAGAGTTTCCCATTGATTGGGTAGGGAGGTATTGTCTTCCAAGTGATCTGCCAAGAAGTACGTTATTGCTTCTCTGATCTCTTTTAGGCAAGTATCATCAAATAACAAATTGTCATTAAGTCTCCAAGAATTCCTAGCTCTTTTTCCTTTGTCTATAGTCAGAGTGATGTAGATAGGTGTGTGATCTGACCAAATCGCACTGCCGATCTCTGGGGAAGAAAGTTCCGGCAACCCTTGTTGGTTTACCAGAAGGTAATCTAATCGGTGATAGGTTCCATGGACCTTTGATAGGAACGTATAGTCCCTATCTTCCGGATGGGCCATTCTCCATGTATCTACCAGATGGTATCTATTTAACATTTCTGCAAATTTTTTCCTTTCCATATTTTTATCTTTTTTTGGGGGGGCTGAGGTGTCTAATTCGGGGTTGAAGATAAAGTTAAAGTCTCCACCGATTATAGTGATCCCTTCTGCTTTATTCATTAAATCTGTAAGGAGTTTCGTACCATATTCAATTTGATCATAATTAGGCAGATATACGTTAATGAGGGTATATTTTTTGCCAAAAATATTGACTTTCAGCAGAAGCCCTCTTCCGTCTTTATTCCTATAAACTTCTAATATTTGATGTGGTACGGATTTGTGTATTGTGATAGCCACCCCTCTAGATTTTGAGTATGCAAAAGAGTCATGATACCAAGTTGGATAATGCCTATTTCGGATAGTAGGTATATGGTCTGTACAGAAATGTGTCTCTTGGAGCATAAGGATACCAATATTTTGTCTATGGCATGACTGGAGGACTTGAAGTCTTTTAGAGGGTGCATTTAATCCTCTGATATTGTATGAGCATATTTTTATCATGCTGAGGATTCCACCACGCTGGAAGGAGAAGCGAGAGAGAGAGAGGGAGGAGGGGGAAAGGGGAGGGAAGGGAAAAAAAAAAAAAAAAAAGAGAGGTATATACTTTCTAGGTTATATACCTTATGTCAAATTACACTCATTCCATTCACACTACATACATTTATATCCTAAATCTACGACTAATCTAAGTCAATCCTTAATAAATAAGGTCCCTATTTGGGGTACATGAACACGTCCCGGAGCAGATCAGTGCCCTCCCCAATCAAATTTATTGGTTGTATATACTTTATATTTATATAAACGAGAAGAAAAAAAGGGAAGAAAAGATAAGAAGTAAGGAAAAAAGGGCAATATCCTATATAGTCATAGTGAGGGGGAGAGAGAGGGAAGAAGGGGGAACAGAAGGGGGGGGGGGAAATATAAAAAAAAAAATAAAAAAAAGGAAGGGCTGTAGACAGAGAAAAAGGGACAAAAAATCTCTATTACATGATATGTTTTCCTCCATCTGGTGTATATATATACATAATTACATGTCTATAGTGTGTCTGTCCCGATAGTTTGAGTCTTATCATTATCCAGGTCCTTGACCCCCACCCAGAAAGAAGAAAAATAAATAAAAAAAATAATAAAAAAAAAAAAGGTGAAAAGTGAAAATTTATACATTTTACATATTTGTGCTATCTTTATTGTCCGTGTTGGACAAATAGGAAAGAAGAGAAAAAAAAAAAAAAAAACATTGAAAATTTCCTTTAGTGTTCATTTGTGTAGTGCCTTCTTTATTGTCCAAGATGGACAGTGCAAAAAAATAAATAAAAAAATAAATATTAATTTTTCTTTCTTTCTGGGAGGGGGACAACCCCGAAATGGATCCTCTTATTTTTGTTCTTATCTTTTACATCTCCAACGGTGGAAGGAAACTCCTACATAATATGTCTACAAATGTCCATTTTGTGTTCCTTCAAGTATATGTCCGTGTATATATATATATATATATCTCATTAATCATTTGGTTCTTGCAGTCTTATATTCTTATATTCATTAACCCTTATTTTAAGAAACCAGAAAACCGACCTAATAATAAAAAAATAAAAAAATAAAAAAAAAAATTTTTTGTGAATATGCTAGTGTTTAGTGCCATCCCAGTGGGCTTTATAAAAATTATTTTACACTTTAAAAAAAAAAAAAAAAAAAAAAAAAGGGGGGGTTTATTAGTGTTTTGATGTCATATTAAACCGTGAAAAGTTATTATACACCCCAAAAACCGGGGAAAAAAAAAGGGAAAATAAAGTAAAAAGTTTCTTGAGCTCTCCCCATCCTCCCCCTCCCCGCTCTTCTATATTCCATCTATCTTCCTCTTCTCATCAGTCCTTCCGAGATGTCCGAGTATGATTGTGGTCAAGGGTAGGTCGAGGTTTTTCAGAAAGTCTGGAAGATCTTTTAAGTCCCGAAAAGTATTCTTCTGACCATTTTGATGCACTATTATTTGGAATGGGGTGCCCCATTTATATAGGATATTCCTTTCCTTTAATATATCCAATAGAGGTTTTAAAGCTTTCCTTTTGATCAAGGTGTGTTTGGATAAGTCTTGCAAAAAGATCAGTGGGGCCCCCTCATATACGAAGTTCCTCTGTTTCCTAGCCTCCGTCATAATGTTTTCCTTTACTCGAAAAAAGTGTATTCTGGAGATTACATCCCTGGGTTTTGCTAGGTCTTTATCTTTTGGGCCTTGTGTTCTGTGTGCTGGATCTATTTCAATACCGGTTGTATTTGGTTGTTTTAGGATTATATTAAATATTGCTTGTAATGTGTCTTTCAATTTATCTTGTGTTATTGATTCTGGAAGTCCTCTAATTCTAATGTTGTTGCGTTTTAGTTCTGTTCTCCATTTCATCATTAGAATTAAACATTTGAACTAAGAATCTATCGGTCTCTCTGTTTCTTTCCTCTAGGCAAAAAAATTTTTGATTCATGTCTTCCATTTTTGTATTTATATTTTCCACCCTTTTTTGTGTCTCCATTACTGCTGCTTTCATAGTTTGTATCTCGGTTTTATAGGAAGTCTCTAATCTGTGCACATATCTGTCCATATCCTCTCTTGTGGGTATTGCTTTTATATAGGATTGTATATCCCAGTTTTGTCTATCCAGGATTTCCTCCGTATGTAGTATAGTATGTTGTTCACTATCCTCCATGGTGATACTAGTTGCTACCTCTAAGTCTGCCGAGGAGGTCCTAGAATCTATTGAGGTTTCAAAATTTTCAGGTGATGTTTGTGAGTTTTGATTTTTAAAAAACCCTGTTATGCCGATTTTGGGATTCGGACTCGGTTTCAGTACCACTGGTGGGTTTTTTTGCGTCCCTCCTGTAGACCCTCTTTTAAGTTTTGGAGCGTGTGTACTTTTGGGGGGCATTCCCCAAGAGAGGGAGAGGATAATTTTAGGGCTTCTGAGACTCGGGGTATGGTTCCCCCCAGCTCAGTATGGTTTCTTCCTTATTCCCTTCCTCACTCCTCACTCTTGCTCCTATTAGGTATTTCTCACAGTACCTTCAAACCGATATATGGGGACTTTATGGATACTTGCAGTTATATAAATTGCATGGATTGCGTTTTAGTCTCCCGGGTCTAAAGCGGGGTGTATCCTTCTCCTGCGTGTATCTGCTGTGAAGTATATAGAACCCCCCTGTGGAACTTATATGGAATGTATAGTTAAATTCTGAGCAATATTCTGTTCTTACCCAGGCGGAAAGTAAAGTGCGCAGAGATCAATGAAATATTCAAAAAATGAACCAAAAAAAAAAAAAAAAAAAAAGGAAACCAAGCAGAGAAATATCCGTTAGCAATTTATGGGGTTTTCAATTTAATATCTTGATCTTTTTCTTTCCCAGGATTAAGGCCTTCCAAATATTTTCCTGCAGAAAATCTTATCAGCCGACAATCTTATACCATGTATGGCTTTCAATGTACAGTCTATTAGGGTATTATATCCCTTACCCCAAGCTTTATCTCCGGCTTGTGTTTATATAGGTAACGTCCTGAAATACCTATAGCATTGCCAGTTATACGCTATAATTTAAGCAAAAAGAGTCTTACCTCCCATGTGTATTTGCCTTGAGATTAGATCGTTTCTGCCTGTGTTATCTCTATGCAGCTGCGCCTGTAATGCTCCCCGTTTAGTGTTTACTTTTTAAAAAAAAAAAATGCACGTCACCTTTGGGGCTTCGGTAGCTGCCGGGAATGCCCGAGCCTCTCTGTGTGAGTCACCACGCTGACGCTTCTCCACTCGGATCCCCTTCGGCTTTTTCCGCTGGGACAGCGAAACGATGGGGCAATGGAGCAGTGGATCGGAGTCCTTTAGCCCGGTAAGGTAGGTCCTTCCCTCCTGTATTCGTCAGCTGTGTCTCTAGATGTACGATGTCTCAGGATCTTCTAGCAGGTAAGCGTCCCTGATGCCGGCTTTCCTCCTCGAAGGTCTCGGTTGGATCAGCCTTGCCGTTTTAGGCTGTGTATGCCAAGAAAAGCAGAGCTATCCCCGGTGCTTTTGTCGGTTCGATAGTGGGGTTTGGGATAGCGATAGCAGGATTTGCTGGAGAGTCTGCCGGTCTGTTAGTCGTCTCGACCCAGTGTGATCAGGGTAATCAGAGTAATTGCAAACATCGCTGTTACGGCTCTCCGACTTTGCAGGCAGGTTGTGTCTGTCAGGTACTCGTCAGGGAACGCCCGCTCCCCATGTTCCTTCTCGTTAGCTTGTCAGTGTCTACAGCTGGGTGATTGGGGAGGGAGAGAGCAGCGCTCAGCACACGTCTGCCCCGGTCAGCGTCATCCCCCCATCTTCGTATGTCCGTTTTTCCTCTGCAGTGCTTTTTGCGTTTTTTTATTTTTTTGCTGTGATTTGCTCAAGTCAGCCATAGATGGAGACATTTTCTTTCCTGCAACCACAGGTTGTTAGAGTTGATGGGGGAATCCCTCCCACGGAGCCATTGTGTTTTGCCAGAGGGAGCCACAGTGATTACTGCTAGCAGCTAGAATAGGTGCTGGCGGCAATAATCACATGTAAAATCCAACAGGCTAATTGTACCCAAGTTGGTTGATCATCTTGGATATGTTCAGCCTGCTATACGTGGATTGAATCTTGGCTGGGCCCTGCTGAACTGGCTGAGATTCGATCCGTCTATGGCCAGCTTTAGTAAAAGATTTGTACCAATATTTTGTACCTCCTAATCATCTGACTTAGGATCGTTTTTAAATATCTTATAGCAGTTTTTTGCTTAACCACTTGCCATCCGCCCTATTGTAAAAAGACGTTGGCAAAGTGGTTGTAAAATCCTGACCGGACGTGATATGACGTCCTCCAGATCTTGAGCCGCTGCGCGCCCCCCGGGGGCGCGCATCGCAGCGATCGTTGTTGCGGGGTGTCAGCCTGACACCCCGCAACTACGATCTTGGTAAAGTGTCTCCGACGGAGACTCTTTACCACGTGATCAGCCGTGTCCAAACACAGGAAGAGCCGGTGATCGGCTTTTCCTCACTCGCGTCTGACAGAGCCGATCGGCTGCTCCTCTGTGGGGGGGTCTGTGCTGATCGATTATCAGTGCAGTCCCCCGAGGATGCCCACACTGGACCACCAAGGATGCCACCAGATTACCTGGGATGCCCAGCACCAGGTATGCCACCCTAGACCAACAGGGATGACACAGTGCCCACAATGGATGCCAATCAGTGCCCACAATGGGCACCACTTATTGGCATGCATTATTGTTTAGCACTGATTGGCATCCATCAGTACAAAATGCCACCTATCCGTGCCACCTATCAGTGCCCATTCATGATCATTCGTGCTGCCTATCCATGCCCATCTGTGCTGCCTATCCATGCCCATCTGTGCTGCCTATCCATGCCCATTTGTGCCACATATCAATGCCACTTCATCGGTGCCCATCAGTGCCGCCTTATTAGTGCCCGTCAGTGCAGCCCCATCAGTGTTCATCAGTGTTCATCAGTGTTCATCAGTGAAGGAGAAAACTTATTTACAAAGTTTTGAAACTGAAACAAAAAATAATTTTTTTTTCTCAAAATCTTTGGTCTTTTTTTATTTAGCAAAAAATAAAAACCGCAGAGGTGATCAAATACCACCAAAAGAAAGCTCTATTTGTGGGGAAAAATGATAAAAAAGTTATTTGGGTACAGCGTAGCATGACCGCGCAATTGTCATTCAAATGCGACAGCGCTGAAAGCTCAAAATTGGTCTGAGCAGGAAGGTGTTGAAGTGCCCTGTATTGAAGTGGTTAAGGTAGAGCACCCTAGTCATTGGTGAGATGTGTATTTTAAACAGTAGTTTGAAGAAGGGGGGGGGGGGGGGTAGTAAACTAGGCTGTTGTCTGTAAATCTGTCTCATAACAGAATTGCTGCTCCTATTTTTCCTAATTTGCCTTTTGGCAAACTTGCTAAATCTTCCTTTGTGTGAGGGGAATAAACTCATTGCAGTAAGTTTTTGTGCAAGTGAACCAGTTTAAAAATATACATGTACAGTAGTTGATTTGAAACCGCTTTCTAGGGCACCACATTAGGGCCCTGCTAGCATTTACTTGGTGGTATATTATTACTCAACAGTTCTCACCCTGATGATAAATCTTTTGCGCTTGTAAATACACAAATAGTCATTGATATCCTGTTTATCAAATGTATTGCATTGAAGCATTCTGCTCCCATATTTGAACTAGCTGTGCTTTTGTGCCGAAAACAGATGTCACTGTCTGCTGATTAGCAGAAAGTAACAGTTTATTTTTTGAACTTGTTTTTTTTTTTTTTTTCTAACAAGTCCTCTAGAGTCTTTTTAAAATAGTTTTCTTTCAGTTTTTCCTTTCCATACATTAGTGTTGGCTGTTATATGCTCCCCCCTCCTTCCTCACCCTCCCATCTTGATCTCTTTCCAGATCCGCTGACCCAACACAACCCTTGCTCTACCTCCCAGAGCTAGGGTGAAGGCAGCCAGGGCATGTGACAGATGATTACTGTCAATACAGATAGCAGACAATATAAGATTACTTTAGCAGTTTCCCTTCCTCTGTGTTTTTTTTTTTTTCTTCTTCTTTCATTCACTCTCCTTTCTTCCTTCATCCCTCCCCCCACTACCGGCTTTCTCCTCTCTCACCCCTCCCAGCATGTACCAAATGCAAATCTCTCAGTGCCCATTCGCCTGGATGTTTCAGGGCTGTACCCGGCAGCAGGGGGCTTTGTTTTACTCTAGAGTCTGTTTTGGTCCTAGTGTAACTGAGCAGTGCTGACTCTCAGGACCCCTTAATAGGCACAACTGCACGTTATTTAAAGGTAGGGAGATTAAACCACAAGGTAGTCTGTGTTGTACGCCGGGTGTGTATATTTACATATGTATAATGTGTCTGTGTGGTGTGTTCATTTATGCATTTTTACCCTTCGTATTTTCTCTTTCATGGTTGGTTTGACGTGTACCAGTGTTTGTAAAGCAGTATTCTTTAAGGGAGATTAGTGGAATGAATTGTGCATATAATAAAAGTAGTGTATGTGTGTGCATATGTATATACACTGTGCACACAATCCTGACATTCTGTCACGTTATCTATGTCCACAGAAGTAAATTGTGTATTTTTTTTTTACACAAAATGCTAATTCCACTTTATATAATGCATTGAATTATACTCCCTTTTGTAATGCATGTGAAAATGTGTGTTTTAAATCGTTGCAATTTTCCTTATCGATTTTTATTTTTTTATTTATTTTTTTTATTTCCACCACATGTGTTTTTAAATAATAAAAAAAAAAAAAAAAATGTTTCTTACTAGAATTTTTAAGGATGTTAATCCATGGCATATCAACTTTCATTTGGCCTTCTTGTCTGCACAGATTAAGGCCTGTATTTTTTTTTTTGTTATTCATGGAATATGTAAACCCTATTCACTTGATTTTCTTTGGCAGCTGATAATGGGCTGATATTCAGCTGTTCAGTTAGTTTACCTAACCCTAATGAACAGATTCAAATATTGTCTTGCCTTCTGTTGGTCCTAACAGATGTACTGTATGCTCTATTGATCAACATTGCTCTGGCCCTGACAATGTATGCCAGGGGTCTCCAAACTTTCTAAATGGCTAGTTTACTATCCTTTACACTTTAGAGGGGACAGACTGTGGCCAGTGGGAGTAGAAAATGTCCTGGCATTGGTATCAGTAGAAGGAATAGTGCCCGCATCGGCATAATGCCTGATCATTGGTGTCAGTAGAAGGAATAATGCCTGATCATTGGTGTCCGTAGAAGGAATAATGCCTGATCATTGGTGTCCGTAGAAGGAATAATGCCTGATCATTGGTGTCCGTAGAAGGAATAATGCCTGATCATTGGTGTCAGTAGAAGGAATAGCGCCCGATCCTTGGGGTCAGTGGAAGGAATAGTGCCAGATCGTTGGCATCAATGGAAGGAGTGGTGCCCGATCGTTGGTGTCAGTAGAAGGAATATTGCCAAATCGTTGGTGTCAGTAGAAGGAATAGTGCCCAATCGTTGGTGTCCGTAGAAGGAATAGTGCCCAATCGTTGGTGTCAGTAGAAGGAATAGTGCCTGATAGTTGATGTCAGTAGAAGGAATAGTGCCCCAAGGGCTGGATAAAGGCCACCAAAGGGCCGCATACGGCCCCCCTGAGCCACAGTTTGAAGACCACTGAAGTGCTTAAAAGAATTCACTCTGTAAAAGTCACTAACTTTGCTGTTTTGTTGTGAGAAAACTTAGTGATAGTAAGAGAAGAATTGACGTGACAGTAGATTGTGTTCTTTTCTTACACTGTTACCATAGGTTAAGAAAGTGTTCACATATTGTGGACCACCCTCAGCTGTTTACGTCTGTTGAGGTGTCTGGGCGAATCATAACTCCAATCTCATGTCTGTGGGCAGCTGCTAACAGTTCTGGTTGATCGATTGTGGGAAGGGGGGTAGGGGGAATGATCAATAGGTTAGAAAATCAGGTCCATATCATTTATTTCTCTGAGATAAACCTATGTTGGGCCTCTGCAGCATGCTTAAAGCATCTCCTCCTTTTTTCCTTCCACAACTGAAACAGAAACAGCCGTGCAGCCCAAGCCCTTTCTTTTTCTGGATGAAGCTGAGCCAAAAGGCAATATAATAGTCACATTGTGCTTATCCATCGGTTTGTCAGTATTGCCCTTCAGCCACCAATCAGAATCTATAGACAGTTCTGAGTCTTGCTGAAACTTTAAGCCTCCAGTATGGATATGTCTGAAGGAATTACCATCTCAGACACCTCATAGAAACCAGTCAGAAGAAAATTGTCACTGGAAAATTCACTTATTTCCTTTCCACACAGGTGTGTCTGTCAGTATGTGACCATCTGTCTCTCTTCGCCTCCTGCATTTATATGATTAATACTCCTTTGTAAATCTTTAAATCTACAATTTACATCAGGGTGTGTATTCTTGTTTTGTCACTAAGGGTGGCATGCACATTATAGTCTTGAAAGCAGTATATGTAGACAATATAGCATGCTGATATCTCCGGACAAAAATGATAGTATAAAGTTAATAGCCTTTAAAAGATAACATAAAAAGACAGCTCTTGATACAATATTAGCCTCCATTTTGTCCCGCTGTATGATCTCTTCAGATGGAAAATGCCAATCAAGCCACTTCCTCTGAGCCCAGGCTGTGACTGGACAGTAAAAAAGAGAGGCAAAAGACTAAGAAAGAGAAGACTTGCTTAAATAAATATATCAATTCAGTGGTACAGCTGCATTCATTTGTATCTTTTCTTTTTCATACATCATGGGACACAGAATTAGGCTAATATTCATTACCTACTGGGTTATACGCCATCTCTAGGTGAATGGACACTGGTAGACAAAGTCTTGGACAGGTAGTGATTCCCCTATATAACCCCTCCCATACTGGAAGTACATAAGTTTTTTACCAGTGTCTGCAAGGTGGATGGGCATGTTTGTTTGAGCTCTCTGGGCTCCAGGTCTATAGTCCCACAACTGGTTCTTAAATGAATAAAGGATTGACCTGTTCCATCCTTTTTGCCAGAAGTGGTGTTGGCCTTTCATTTAAATCAGGACATTATTTTGCCTTTTTTTTTTTTCTCTCAGCCTCGAGAGATGACTGCATTCCTTGGACTTTGTCCGGGCAGTCAAGGTTTATTTGTCTAGATCTGTAGAGATCCGAGGATCAGACTCCTTTTTTGTTTTACCAAAAGGACCCAAGAAGGGGCAGGCAGCTTCCAAAGCTTCCATTGCCAATTGGGTCCGTCAATTGGTCATTCAGACCTATGGCCTGAAACATGAAGCTCCTCCCTTTTTGGGCGAGAGCTCATTCTTCCAGGGGTGTAGGAACATCCTGGGCTTTTCGCCATCAGGTATCTTGGGCTCAGATTTGTAAGGCTGCTAACTGGTCTTCAGTGCATACTTTCACAAAATTTTATCAAGTGGATGTTCGAGCAGCCGAGGATTTGGCTTTCGGCTGCAGTGTACTGCGGGCTTCCGTATAAGGTCAGATGGCTATTGTTTAGCAGGGTGTCTCCCTTCCCTCCAAGGCTATTGCTCTGGGGCATCCCAGTAGGTAATGCATATTAGTCTAACGCTGTGTCCCATGATGTATAAAAAAGATAATGGGATTTTTTCTTCATACTTGCCTGTAAAATCCTTTTCTTTGAGTACATCATGGGACACAGAGATCCCTCCCCTCTTTTTTTTGAAGATTCAGGGCTTGCTACAAAACTGATGTTTTTCCTGTATGGACTATATAGGGGGTCACTGCCTGTCTAAGACTTTGTCTACCAGTGTCCATTCACTTAGAGATGGCGTATAACCCAGTAGGTAATGAATATTAGCCTAACTCTATGTCCCATGATGTACTCAAAGAATAGGATTTTACTGGTAAGTATGACGAAAAAAAATCCTATTAATTTTGGATTTGCTTAGAGTTCAGCTTTAAGGCTAAAACTGTAAAAGTAGGTAGTTAAACAAGTACTTGGGCTCAGTTCACATCAATGCGTTTTTAATGCTTTTTGCAGAAACGTGGGACATTATTTTTAACATGGGTTCTTATGGAATGTGTTCACATCAATGCGTTTTTGTGCCTCTGCGATTTTTGGAAAGGGTCAGGAACTCTCTTAAATGTAAAACTGCTTTTTTGGTTCAATAGACTTAAATGGAGAAGCTGCAGAAAAGCATGCAGCGTTTTGCGTTTTTTTAATCTGCCCAACAACAAAGCAGAAAGGCTTAAAAGCAGACTGCATAGACCTGAATAGAGCCTTAAAGTCCATGCACCTTTTTGTTCATTGTTGGCATTTTTCTACACTTCCTGTGTGCTGCCATTTTCAAAAATAAAGTAGTTAGCAGTTGGCTGCTTATTTTTCCCCATGTGGGCACACTGATTTGAGCCTCAGCTTGCAGTATTATCATTAGGGCTGCAACGATTAATCAATATTATCGATAATGAAAATCGTTGTCAACGTTTTTCATTATCGGTTAGTTGGTCCACACCTTCTTCCCTGTCCGTCCGTTAAATAAATCCTCCTCCTGTGTCCTCCTGTCTGTGTACAAGGCGCCGCCGTATGTTACAAGGCACGTCCTCGCCTCTCCTCTGACGTCAGCTCCCCACTGATCTTCTCAGCCCCTCCCACTGCTGCCTCGAGGGAACAGAGCGGCGAGAAGCAGCCGGGAGGGGAGCTGAGCTGGTGAGCTGCACAGTGTGCACACTGTCACTGACTGTGAAAGGTAGCTAACAGTAATATAATATAACAGTAAAACACACAGTACATACATTTTTATGACAAGTGCCCCATCCTAGTATTCCTGGGGGGGGGGTGCCCCATCATTGGTGTTCTGGGGGGTGGGTGGAATAGTGCTCCATCATTAGTTTTCCTGGGAGGGGGAGAAGAGGGCCCCCTAGGTGTTCCTGGGGGAAGGGAATAGTTCCCCACTATTGGTGTTCCTGGGGGGAGGGGATAGTGCCCCACCTTTGTTGTTCTTGGGGGGGGGGGGATAGTGCCCCATCATTGTTGTTCTTGGGGGGGGGGGGATAGTGCCCCATCATTGGTTTTCTTGGGGGGGGGGGGATAGTTCCCCATCATTGGTGTTCCTGGGGGGATATTGCCCCATCATTGGTGTTCCTGGGGGGGGGGGATAGTGCCCCATCATTGGTGTTCCGGGGGGGGATAGTGCCCCATCATTGGTGTTCCTGGGGGGGGGGTAGTGCCCCATCATTGGTGTCAGTTTGAGGAATACATAGACCTCTCCCTCCCACACTCCAGCCCGCTTTGGTCCGCTCCCTTGACCCAGCCCACCCACCCCCTTGGGGTCTGGTTCTTTGTCCAACCAAACTCCCTTTCTATCGCAACCCCCTCTGGTCCAGTTCCTCTCCCACATGCCTCTCTTCCATGCGTGGTCTCCAAACTAGCTAACTTCCTCCCACCCTCCAGTACGTTCCCCTCTCTCATTCAGGCCCCCCCCCCCCCCCACTGCATTGTCAGTAATGAATGAGGAATTTACTTTAATAGTTATGTTGTGATGCAGTTTGAGTGTAACACTCCGTTTTGTCATTATTATTTTAAATAAACAAAAAAAAATGTTTTGATGATTTTATCCGATTAATTGAAAAAATAATCTGCCGATTTAATCGATTTATGAAAATAATCGTTAGTTGCAGCCCTAATTATCATGCTACGCATGTGCAAGACTGAGACATGATGTCATGCATAGATGATTTCACATTTAGCATGCAAAGGTGCATGCCGTTTGTAAACTTTAGTGAAAGGTGGGAAAGGTCCACTTTAAGTTAATTCAGTATACATGTGGTCTCAGAAGTTCATGAAGGTTGACCTACTGTGGGCCTGCTGTCACTTTTCACATCAAGAATATGGATAGGTGCTATCATCTTGGCCATATGTGGAAAACAGCTGGTAACTTTTATAATTTGTGTGTTGGCCTTTTTTTTTTTTTTTTTTTTTTTTGCTTTTAGTTGTTTAGGCTGCTTCAGTTGAAAATCTAATTATTTTAAAAATGTCATAATATAAATAAGTAATTGAAGTGATTTCTGTGCAGATCTGATTTCATACATTCCTGTTTTGATTCTATTTCTGAAACTCTGATATACCTTTGGAAAAAAATGTTGGTTTGGTGTGTAATTAGATGAAATGGATGAAGATGGATTGGACGTGCCTCCATACGTCAAAAAATGGGAAGAAGAATTGGGGTCACAGTGTGGTAAAAATAGGTTGGAGAAAATATTTAAAATAATTCACAGCACGATATTTCCCATTAATTTAGTAGAAAATAATTTCAAATGTCTGTCAAGATGGTATATTACCCCCGATAAACTGAGCAAAATCCAGGATGGGGTGTCCCCGGAATGTTGGAGAGGGTGTAAATTAAGGGGTACGTTGGCACATATATTATGGGACTGCCCGGAGATAAAAAAATACTGGAAAGGAATATTGGACTTGATATATCTGATCACTGGGGATACCGTAGTGGAAGATCCATGGGTGTGTCTTTTCCATGGGACGGAGACACCATGGTCTCAATATAAGATCTCTCTGACCCCGATCCTCTTAAATGAGGCAAAAAATCTTATCCCGAAAAAATGGCGGGAAGCTGCGTGCCCGACTATTCGGGAGTGGATTTTTGGCGTCAATTCAATTCAAAGAATAGAAACAGCGGAAGTGAATTCGGGGGAGGACAAGGCAGACTCGAAGCATAGATGGATGGCCTGGGATAAATTTAAAGATTCCTGGAGATATTACCTTGAAGTTACGACTTAGATCCCCTCTCACATTTTATATTGTTAGGAGCTACTACGGGTAAGAAGAGATTGAGATGCGGACCCCCATAGAGAATTAAGCAAGGTTGGGAGGGGGGTGGGGAGGGGGGGGAATGGGGGAAAATAAGTATGTCAAAAATGAATTAAGAGATTATGAAAAGTGTTGTTATGATGATGTATTTTGGAAAACAATTATAAATAAAGATTTAAAAAAAAAAAAAAAAAAGAAAAAAAAAAAAAATAGATGAAATATAGTCATAAGTTTGCTGCGCAGTTTGATATTTTTTTTTCCTTTTTTTTCATTTTGTGGTTTTAAAAATGAAAGCTTCACTGTGATGTTATGTATACTTTGCATTGGCTTCATGGCTAGCTATGTTGCATGCAATATACTTAAATATATTGTTGGTTATACATTATTGATGTAATTACTTGGATCTGCCTTTTGTGGTTTAAATGAAATATATAAAAAATTAAGGGTTCAATATTTTATTGTATGATGAAATTTCCTTCCATGAATCAGTGTCAATGTCAGTTTGGATTAATTATCTGTGAAAATTAGAACTAGAATGCATTATTTACACGAGCTTTAAAATGTATAGTCTGTACTTGTTCATGACACTTCCTGTGCACCCACATTGCTTTTAGGGATTCTTAAAGTGTTACTAAACCTAAAAACGTTTTTGTTACCTTAATGCATTGCATTGCTTGCATTAAGATGAAAAAACATTTTCAGTGTCCCTGTGACCCCCCCCCCCCCCCCCCCCCCCCCCCGGGTGGAGGGGAGAAGAGATCAGCGTTAGGGGCACTGCATTCTAGCAGCAGCAGAGGAGCCATTGACTCTTGCTGCTGTCAATCGGAGGAAGTGGGGGGGGCGGGCTTAAGTACCGCTGTGAAAGTCTATGGAGCTTCGTTGACGCACAGCTCAGGTGGCTATGGTAATCCTGCATAAGAAGAGGAGGAGCCAAGATCGTTGGCGGAGACCCCAGAGGAGGAGGATCGGGGCCGCTCTGAGCAATACCACTGCACAGAGCAGGTAAGTATAGCATGTTTGTTATTTTATAAAAAAAAATTGAGTTTAGAAACACTTTAAGCACTTTGGGACTGCCCACCGTGGATATACGTTGTTACTTTGGCATTAAGTACCTTTTGTTATGGCAGCAGATAGCTGCCGAAACCCCAGTGTTTAGATTCATGGTGGTTGGTCTTCTTTAACCGCTCCCCAACCGGCGCACGACGATGTTCGTCGGCAGAATGGCACTAACAGGCATATAGGCGTACAGGTACGTCCCTTTAAATTTGCCGCCCTGCCATCGCGTGCGCAGGTCAGGACCTCCGCGAGTCGGATCGTGGGTCCCCCGGGCTCGATCGCAGCGGGGATACCCATGATTGTCTCACAGGGAGGAATAACAGGCAGATGCTAAAGTAAACAAGCATCGCCCGTTCTGCCTAGCAACAGTGTCACTGATCTCTGCGCCCTGTGAGTGGAGCAGATATCAATGATGTGTAAAACACAGCTACGCCCCCCCACAGTTAGCAACACGCCCCTAGGACACACTTAACCCCTACACTGCCACCTCCTGGTTAACTCCTTCACTGCTAGTGTCATTTACACAGGAATCAGTACATTTGTATAGCACTGATTGCTGTATAAATGACAGTGGTCCCAAAAATGTGTCAAAAATGTCCAATGTGTCCGCCATAATGTCGCAGTCACAATAAAAATCGCTGATCTCCGCCATTACTAGTAAAAAAAAAAAAATATATTAATAAAAATGCCATAAAAGTATCCCCTATTTTGTAAACGCTGTAACTTTTGCGCAAACCAATCAATAAGCACTTATTGCGATTTTTTATTTTTATTTTTTATTTTTATTTTTTTATTATTTTTACCAAAAATATGTAGAAGAATACGTATCGGGCTAAACTGAGGAAAATTTTATTAATTTTTTTTACATTTTTTGGGGATATTTTACCGTATTATAGCAAAAAGTTTTTTTGCGTTTTTTTTTTTTTTTCAAAATTTGTTGCTCTTTTTTGTTTATAGCGCAAAAAATAAAAACTGCAGGGGTGATCAAATACCACCAAAAGAAAGCTCTATTTCTGGCAAAAAAAAAGACGTCAATTTTGTTTGGGAGCCACGTTGCACGACTGCGCAATTGTCAGTTAAAGCGACGCAGTGCCGAATCGCAAAAAGTGGTCTGGTCTTTGACCAGCAAAATGGTCCGGTCTGAAAGTGGTTAAAATAAAAGTGGTCTCCGCCGCGTGATCACTTTTTATTCAAAATGAAAGAAAAATGAGGTGGAAACCGCGCTATTATTATTCGTCAAACAATGTGGGTTCCCACCGCTAGTTTGTACTATGCTGTGGTACCCCCACAAACTCTCAATCCCAAAAGTGCAGGTGCTAGCCTACTATTTTTTTTTAAATGCCGTATTCAAATGAAAAATTGAATTAAATTCAATCAAAGAACAAAAAACAAAAAACAAAAAAACAAAAATGTGTCAAGTGCCAAAGTGCTAATCTTATGCCTTAATAGGCTGTTTCAAAGTGCTTAGTGCATATGGGTATCATGGGTTACTAGTGTTTAAGCGTGATCTGTGCTAATTGCAGAGTTTAGAGCTTCTACTAGTAATAACAAATTTGTTCCATCAGTAGCCCATCTTCACTACCCAACATGGTGATACAATGAGACAAATATGACAAATATCTGTTACATGTGACCTAGGTTTTCCAATAGCATAATCAATAACATAGTCCCATCAGTTTACCCATATAAAAACAATTTTTCAATAATAAAACAAAAGACAGAGCAAAAAAGTGTATATAGAGTCCGTGACAACACCGCTTGTGCTTGGTAAAACTGTAAATTGTGCAGATTTCTTGCTTAGTGACCGTCACCACCTATGAAATGGATCACTTACCAAAACTTGGTAAGTGTGAAGCCTGCGGTTACTTTAGGATAACCAATCCTATCTATGGCCTCCCTCTTTCTCTCACCTCCTGGTGTAGATATTGTACGGATGGACTCCACAGCAGGTGTCCCCAAAAAATGAAATAATAAAACAGGGGGCTTCCAATGGTGAAGTACGTTTTTTACAAAGGTTTTTATTAAAAGTAAAATGTTAAAAAAGACTCACATGGTCCAGTGCCGCAGCTGGCACTAAGCATATCCAGCCTTGTGTTTAAAATCAGATTGGCGTGCGTCCTGAACTCCCTTCCTGGTGTGAGGTCCCTCTCCCGGAAGTGATGCAAGCGCGTACGATTACCCAGCAGCCTCTACGCGTTTCGCAAAGGTTATTGCGTCATCAGGAAGCGCTTGTAAATCAATGGGTTACGCATAGTTTTATACTATCCATTGAGTGTGCTTATTTGTTTATTGCTTTTCCACATGATTGACATATAATGTGAGGTTGCAGTATGCCATGGGCATGCTTAAATGACACAATGCAAGTGAACAAAAGCACAATGTATATAAAGATGCATAGATGCTCTTTGATGCTTGTACCATTGTAGCTTGACACATTATCTAAAACTGCAGAGTGCAAAATCTGGTGTAGCTTGGCATAGAAACCAATCAGGTTTTTTTTTGGCAAAGCCTAACTGAACGAGCTGAAGTTAGAAGCTGATTGGCTACCATGCATAGCTGCACCAGATTTTGTACTCTCCCCCACTTTTAGTAAAACAACCCCACTGTGTGTCATAGGGTAATGAATTTGGTTGTGTCTGTTTTAGACATTGGTTCAATAAAGTGTTTTTTGTTAAGTAAGAATTGTCATATTGTGTGTTACTTTCTGCATTAGACGTTCCCGGAACATTCTTTTTCCTCCTTCCATATTGATTAAATTAAGATCGCTAATTGACTAATGGCAGATATGTGAGTGGATACCAAGGCTTTGTTTACTTTTTAGTGCAGCCTGAGAGACCTTTTCGATAAACCAATTTAAAGAAAAGTGTCGCAAATGGACATATGTTCAGCATGAAATTTGAGCACATTCTTTTGTTAAACCTTAATGAAGAAAGTGAGAGTTGAGAATGTCAGTGGTGAAGGAAGGTGCTTTTGTTGTATAAATATAGGAAATGTTTCCTATGTTTCTAGAAAACCATTTATGATGTAGTATTATTAATGCACTCTGTGTTAATCATACCAAAAAAGAAGTATAAGGAAGGAAATTCTGTAAGCGATTATCTCCGTTAACTAGAGCAGTTTGTGGTGCCCTCTCTCAGCTTCCTCTCTGTTTATGTCTAGCAGACTTTCTCTGTCCGAGAATAAGCAAAACAAGGTGGCTTGGAGATTGGTGCTTTTCTTGCAGTTCTGTCAACACTATGCCTTATTTGTTCTACTGCAATTTCATGGGGTGCTCTGGCGTTCTCCCAGAACCTAATATTGCCAATTCATTCAAAGCCTAGTCACATTGGTCACCATTTTGTGCTTGTAGAGATGGGACAGGGACTAACCCCCTGGTGGCAAGAACTCATGCCATTTATAGGGAAACCTTAGTGGTATTCCAGGCTTTACCTAACTAATCTTTAAAATGTTTCCTCCCCCTACCCAACACCTGTGCTTACTAATACTAACCTGTGTAAGAAAGATACTGCATCTCACAAAAGTGAGTACACCCCTCACATTTTGGTAAATATTTTATTATATCTTTTTCATGTGACAACATTGAAGAAATGTCACTTTGCTACAATGTAAAGTAGTGCATGTACAGTATATTAACTAAACCTAAGCTTTTAAAAAGCAGCTTCCCCTTTGGTTGAGGAAAATGTGCATTCAGTCGCTTAATAAAAAAATCATTCTCATTTTGCATTGTATTATGAATAAAAACATCTGCTTTGGTCTCCTTCAATGCAGAATGATGAACTGCAGTTCAGTACCTGTCTGTAGTATATACAGTATCTCACAAGTGAGTACACCCCTCACATTTTTGTAAATATTTTATTATATCTTTTTATGTTGCAACACTGAAGAAATTACACTTTGCTACAATGTAAAGTAGTGAGTGTACAGCTTGTATAACAATTTGCTGTCCCCTCAAAATAACTCAACACACAGCCATTAATGTCTAAACCACTGGCAACAAAAGTGAGTACACCCCTAAGTTAAAATATCCAAATTGGGCCCAAAGTGTCAATATTTTGTGTGACCGCCATTATTTTCCAACACTGCCTTAACCCCCTTGGGCATGGAGTTCACCAGAGCTTCACAGGCTGTCACTGGAGTTCTCCTCCATGATGACATCAGTGAGCTGGTGTATGTTGGCGAACTTGCGCTCCTCCACCTTCCGTTTGTGGATGCCCCACAGATGCTCAATAGGGTTTAGGTCATGCTTGTCCAGTCTATCACCTTTACCCTCAGCTTCTTTAGCAAGGCAGTGGTTGTCTTGGAGGTGTGTTTGGGGTCATTATCATGTTGGAATACTGCCCTGCGGCCCATTCTCTAAAGAGAGCGGACCATGCTTTGCTTCAGTATGTCACAGTACGTGTTGGCATTCGTGGTTCCCTCAAACTGTAGCTCCCCAGTGACGGCAGCACTCATGCAGCCCCAGACCATGACACTCACACCACCATGCTAGACTGTAGGCAAGACATGCTTGTCTTTGTACTCCTCACCTGGTTGCTGCCACACACGCTTGACAACATCTGAACCAAATAAGTTTATCTTGGTCTCATCAGACCACAGGACATGGTACCATGTCCTTAGTCTGCTTGTCTTCAGCAGACTTTTTGATTGCTTTCTTGAGCATTATCTTTAGAAGAGGCTTCCTTCTGGGAATACAGCCATGCAGACCAATTTGAGGCAGTGTGCGGCGTATGGTCTGAGCACTGACAGGCTGACACCCCATCCCTTCAACCTCTGCAGCAATGCTGCCAGCACTCTATACGTCTATTTCCCAAAGACAACCTCTGGATATGACACTGAGCACGTGCACTCAACTTCTTTGGTCGACCATGGCGAGGCCTGTTCTGAGTGGAACCTGTCATGTTAAACTGCTGTATGGTCTTGGCCACCGTGCTGCAGCTCAGTTTCAGGGTCTTGACAAACTTCTTGTAGCCTAGGTCATCTTTATGTAGAGCAACAAATCTTCAGAGTTCTTTGCCATGAGGTGCCATCTTGAACTTCCAGTGACCAGTTTGAGAGAGTGAGAGCGATTTAACATCAAACACCTGCTCCCCATTCACACCTGAAACCTTGTAACTAAGGATGAGCTCCGGCGTGTTTGCACAGCCCACGCGCAGAGCCCGCCGGGAAGTCGGCACTGCGCTGTGCTAATCACAGGCAGTGAGACATTGCCCCGATGCGTGGCTGCAGAGATTGGGAAATGTCATTGCTTGTGATCAGCGCAGTGCTGATTTCCTGGCGGGCTCTGCACGTGGGCTGTGCGAACACGCCGGAGCTCGTCCTTGTAACACTGAGTCACATGACACCGGGGAGGGAAAATGGGTAGCTAATTGGGCCCAATTTGGACATTTTTACTTGTGAAACTCACTTTTGTTTCCAGTGGTTTAGACATTAATGGCGCTGCGTGAGTTATTTTGAGGGGACAGCAAATTTACACTGTTACACAAGCTGTACACTCACTACTTTACATTGTAGCAAAGGTGTAATTTCTTCAGTGTTGTCACATGAAAAGTTATAATAAAATATTTATTCAAAATTAAGGGGTGTACTCACTTTTGTGAGATCCTGTATATGTACTTACCTATTTTCTGGCCAGTTCAGTCAGGTGATCTTCCCTGTGGCAGCTTCAGGCGAGAGGAAAGAGCGCTCAACAACAGCAGGAGAGCTTGGGAGTGGTGATGTCCCCTGGAGACAGATCACATACCGTATATACTCGAGTATAGGCCGACCCGAATATAAGCCGAGGCACCTAATTTTACCACAAACAACTGGGAAAACTTATTGACTCGAGTATAAGCCTAGGGTGAGAAATGTGCAGCTGCTGTAAGTGGAAAAGAGGGTCAACGATGCCCATTTGCAGCCTCACTGTGCCCATGCAGATGGACACAGTTGACCGATTTGGGACCCTGTATCTCAGGGTCACTTAGTGCTAGGAACCCCATCTTTGGATATGTTGTAGTGCTAATTCCACTGGGTTGGAATACAACATTTGGGGTTCCTAGCACCAAGTGTCCCCGAGATATGGGGCCTCAAATTCGGGTCAGAAAATCTCAAGCACTTTTCTGCAGCAGAGAATGACATTTTCTGAACCGACTTTGGGGCCCTGTATCTCGGGGCCACTTAGTGCTAGGAACCCCATCTTTGGATATGTTGTAGTGCTAGTTCAACTGGGTTTGAATGCCAAATTTGGGATTCCTAGAGATACGGGGCCCCAAAGTCGGGTCGGAAAAATTGTTTTTTGCTGCAGAAAAGTGCTTGACTCGAGTATAAGCCGAGGGGGGCACTTTCAGCACAAAAAAATGTGCTGAAAAACTCGGCTTATACTCGAGTATATACGGTAACTGGACTGGACTGGACCAGCCTTTAATATAGGTAAGTATATACATCTTTCTTAAATAGGTTAAAGTGGAGCTCCAGCCCCCTCACCAAAAAATTTTAAAATACAAATACTGTAGCTGCTGACTTTCAATATTGCCTGTCCAGGGATCCCGCAATGTCGGCACCCCAGCTGATTTTTTTCAATTGCCTCTCTGGTGCTGCCGCCGCTTTCCTCGTGAGGGAGACCAGCAGTGAAGCCTTGCGGCTTCCCTACTGTGCATGCAGCGACATGCCTACTGCGCATGCTGGGGCGAGTTCCCCTGGAAGTGGGAACGGGTACCTGTCAAAAACAGGTACCCGCTCTCTGCTCGAAAGGTGCCAAATGTGGCAGCGGAGGGGTGGGGGAAGAAGCAAACAAGTGGAGCGTCCCCTTTTGGGTGGCATTCCGCTGTAAGGGCATCAAAATTCGACTGATTCTGCAGATATCCGCCGAATTTCGTTGCATCTACGAGCAGGCTGGTTGTACTGCAGGCGATCCATTGATTAACCGAAGCACAACCAGCCTTTCAGGGTTTTTTTTTTTTTATGTAGCCACCAGCAGTGATTATTGTATTATGCCAGTAGGGAAGGCTCCCAGAACATAATAGCTCTGTGGGAGAGCTTTCATTGAAAGAAAATTGGTTGATTCCCCCATCAACAGAGTCACTACCTTTTTGATTGTTTTAACATGCAGTTTTCTCTGAGGGTACTGTCATTTATTTCATTACTTGGAAGAAAATAAATGACCATAGTGCAGACCAGTGTTGACCACACTTGTCTTTAACCACTTCAATACCCGCCCATTGTCATATGACGCCCACAAGGTGGATCTACCATCCTGGGTGGGCGTCATATGACGTCCTCGGGTTCCCGGCCGCCTGGGGGGCGCGCGCGCGCCGCCGGCGGCGCGCGCGCGCGCCCGCGGCATCGCTCGGGACCCGGTGCGAGTGCCCGGCGGCCGCGATGTCCGCCGGGCACCCGCGATTGCCCGTTAAAACAACGGGACCGGGGCGGGACCGTGGAGCTGTGTGTGTAAACACACAGCTCCACGTCCTGTCAGCGGGGAGGAGACCGATCATGTGATCCCAGTACAGAGGATCACATGATCGGTCTCCTCCCCTTAAGTCCCCTCCCCCTACAGTTAGAATCACTCCTATTAGGGACACACATTAACCCCTCCAGCGCCCTCTAGTGTTAACCCCTTCCCTGACAGTCACATTTACACAGTAATCATTGCAATTTTATAGCAACGATCGCTGTGTAAATGTGAATGGTTCCAAAAATGTGTCAAAAGTGTCCGAAGTGTCCGCCGCAATGTCGCAGTCACGAAAAAAAAATCGCAAATCGCCGCCATTACTAGTAAAAAAAAAAAATAATAAATTCAATAAATCTATCCCCTATTTTGTAGACGCTATAACTTTTGCGCAAACCGATCAATATACGCTTATTGCGATTTTTTTTACCAAAAATATGTAGAGGAATACGTATCGGCCTAAACTGAGGAAAAAAAATTGTTTTTTTTTAAAAAAAATGGGATATTTATTATAGCAAAAAGTAAAAAATATTGTGTTTTTTTTCAAAATTGTCGCTCTTCTTTTGTTTATAGCGCAAAAAATAAAAACCGCAGGGGCGATCAAATACCACCAAAAGAAAGCTCTATTTGTGGGAAAAAAAGGACGTCAATTTTGTTTGGGTGTAACGTCGCACGACCGCGCAATTGTTAGTTAAAGCGACGCAGTGCCGAATCGCAAAAAGTGCTCTGGTAAGGAAGGGTGTTTAAAAGCCCTGTATTGAAGCGGTTAAGCCCACCAACTGAATATTTTGTGCAATCAGAAAGCATAGCTTTCTCTCTACTCTCTGTACTGTTACTTGCAAAGCATGCACTGTTGGTGGGACGGATTTAAGAAACCACGTTGGTAAGTGGTATCTGCAACTGTATATATAAAAATAAACTGCTGCATTATCCTCACTTATCACAAGGCAGAGGTAATATAGTGTTAATTTAATCAAAACTTATTATTTAATTTCTGATTACCCTTTTCATACTTTGTGTGGCTCATTAGATCCTTTTTGCAGCTACAAAGAATTCAGAATGTGAGTAACAGTTAACCCCTTGAGTGCCCCCTATTGTTAACTCCTTCCCTGCCAGTGACATTTACACAATAATCAGTGCATTTTTATAGCATTTTTATAGCACTGATCGTTGTATAATTGCCAATGGTCCCAAAAATGTCCCGATTAAAAATTGCTGATTGACTAGTAAAAAAAAAATAATAAAAAAATAATAATAATGCCATAAATCTTTCCCCTATTTTGTGGATGCTATAACTTTTGTGCAAACCAATCAATATACCCTTATTGCGATTTGTATTACCAAAAATATGTAGAAAAAACATATCGGCCTAAACTGAGGAAAAAATTTGTTTTTGTTTTTTTACAAAAAAAAATTGGATATTTATTATAGCAAAAAGTACAAAATATTGTGTTTTTTTTTTTTTTCAAAGTTGTCTGTCTTTTTTTGTTTATAGCGCCAAAAAAAAAAAAAAAAAAACGCAGAAATTATCAAAAGAAAGCTCTATTTGTGGGAAAAAGTTATGTCAATTTTGTTTGGGTACAACGTCGCACAGCCGCGCAATTGTCAGTATCGCAAAAAATAGCCTGGTCATTGAGAAGCCAAATCTTCTGGGGCTCAAGTGGTTAAAGAACATGGCCAGAAACACAATGAAAAGAAGTCGTCGTACACTGGCAGCTTTCCCTTTAAGGTATAGAGATAATGCATAGTAATGACATTGCAGCTGCTGCTAATGGACATTCCTAAATCTCCAATGGTACAACAGGGTGAATTCCCCTAGCACCAACAGATCAATCTTCTTTCATTTTTGTTTTTTACTCTGTCAAACGCCAGTAACAAAAGAGTACTGTGGAATTGAAGCAAGTACCTAAAGTATTCTAAATATTTTGAGTTGAACAGAGAACAAAACAGTTTAGCCGAGCATAAAAGGTACTTGTCACATTCCCACAAACCTCAGTCAGCGAAGACCTTGTGCTAAGCAAATGTCTCAAATTTCCATTATTTGGTTAGTAATTAGACATAGCACAACTGTTAGAATGTCTAAGAAGTAGCATTTACACATTGCCACATAGAAATAGGTATGCTCACCAGAGCCCAACACCAATCCAATCTATTAAAATGTTTGTATGTTTGCCATATTTTATAGAGGACACTAAACTGCTACATTGGAAACTATTTGTAATGTTTGGCCACATGTGTGACCACCTAAAATCAAAACGAAACACTAAAACTCCAAAATTACTTAAGGGTTCCAGTCAAAAAAAAAAAGGGGGGCTTAAAAATCATAAAAAAAAATCAAAAAAAAATAATTGGAAAAAAAAAAATGTTTTACTCACCTCCAAATGCCTGTTGCTATGGGGTCCCTCGTAGTCTGCCACCTTCAGTGCCTGGGCTAAACGTCACTTCCTCCTCGGCGCCGCACAGTCATCTGGGACCTGTCACGTGTCCCAGATGACTGAGCGTCAAATCACGGCGCACGGTGCCGCTCGCGCATGCGCAGTGGGTGCCCGGCTGTGAAGCCACAGCCGGGTTCCCACATTAGGAATGCCGGCGCCGCGAGCGGCTCGTGGAACGAGGGGGGGGTCTCGTTCCCCCGCATCGCTGGACCCTGGGACAGGTAAGTGTCCGATTTTTAAAAGTCAGCAGCTGCAGTATTTGTAGCTGCTGACTTTTACTTTTTCCCCAGGACGGAGCTCCACTTTAAGTTAATTAAAAGACAGGTATGTCATGACCATAGACACACTCCTAAACCTTGTGGACAGCCTTCCCAGAATAGTTGAAGCTGTTATAGCTGCAAAGGGTGGGCCAACTGAATAGTGAACCCTACGGACTAAACTCCATTAAAGTTTGTGTGTGAAAAGGCTGGTGTCCCATTACTTTTGACAATATAGTGTATATATAGTCATGGCCAAAGATATTGCCACCTCTGCATTTCTGTCAGATAATGCACCCCTTCGCCCAGAAAATGTTTGCAGTTACAAATGTTTAGGCATTCTCATGCTTATTTCTTTTGTTTGTATTGGTATGACACAAAAAAGTGGAGAAACAAAAAGCCAAATCTTACACATTCCACACACAACTCCAAAAATTGACTTATTATATCTGCTCATAGCCTATTTCAAGCATCAAACTACTTTCTTATCAATATCTTTTTGTAAGTGAGGTCTCCAGAACTGGACAGCATTCTAGGTGAGGTCTATACTCATAATCAGGACCTCTTTCCTCTAGCTGGTCACCCCTCTAGTGATTAATCCTAGAATTATTTTTGCTTTTCCCACTGTATGGCCACACTGTTTGCTTCTCATCTGAAGAAAGTACTCCCAAATCTTTTTCCTTTTGTAGTGCTGGCCAACATTGTAATCTGTCAATGGATTATTTTTCCCTAGGTGCAATTTCCACTGCTTTGACTAATCTACCAGCAATCCCAAATTTTTATGTTCCATGTTAAACACCTCCAGGGAAATTAACCCTATTGCATGCCATTGTATCATCAGCAAAAATACATACCTTGTCCACCAAACTTTGTTATATCACTTACAAACTCATTAAATAGAAGAGGACCTAATACAAAGCCTTGTGGTTCACTTTGTGCTACATCAGATCGAGGATGCATAGGTGGTGAATATAAATGTTTGGTATTTTTGAATCCTGCACTTCTCTTTTAGGCTTTAACCAAGTCAGCTTCTATGCCACCTCTGTCTCTAGACATCCTGAAAATGAACTACACTTTTTTTCCTTTTAATCTCCTATACAGTATTTCACAAAAGTGAGTACACCCCTTACATTTTTGTAAATATTTTATTATCTTTTCATGTGACAACACTAAATGGCTGTGTGTTGAGTTATTTTGAGGGGACAGCAAATTTACACTGTTAGGGCTCTTTCACACCAGCAGACCGTATGTCCGTATTTCATCCATCCATTTTCGGATGAAATACGGACATACATGCATCCCTATGGGATAGCGGGTGTCAGCGGATGAACATCCGCTGACACCCGATATCCTCCGCCTCCGCTGTGGTCCGATTCTGCTGACGGAGGAAAACCCTATTTTTCCATCCGTCTGCAGAGCGGATCGGATGAACACGGACAGACGGTCTGTGTTCATCCGATCCCCCATAGAGGAGAGCGGAGATCTGACAGGGCGGCCCCTGTCCCAGTGTGCAGGGACCGCCCTGTCATCTGCCGGCTCAGCGGAGCGATCCCCGCTGAGCAGCGGATCTTCACGGGGTGGATCATTACGGATCCGTCCCGTGTGAAAGGGGCCTTATACAAGCTGTACACTCGCTACTTTACTTTGTAGCAAAGTGTCATTTCTTCAGTGTTGTCACATGAACAGGTATAATAAAATATTTACAAAAATGTGAGGGGTGTACTCACTTTTGTGAGATACTGTATGCAATTTATTTTCTCCTATACTATCCTACTTGCCTCTTCGGTGAACTTTATTGGATTTTCTTCCACTTACTTTTACTAATTTGCCTGACCTATATTGCCTCCGGAAAAGTAGACTTTATCAGTGCTCGCTGATTACTGACTTTTACAGCCTTTAATTTAATTTCTTAGAAATTCATAAATTTCTGCAAATTTTGTTTTTAAATATGATTTTCCTTTTCTTGTTTTAACCACTTAAGGACCAAGCCTCTATTTGAGATTTGTTGTTTACAAGTTAAAAACATTTTTTTTTTTGCTAGAAAATTACCTAGAACCCCCAAAAATTATAAAAAAAAATTCTAACACCCTAGAGAATAAAATGTCCATGCCCGGCCGGGGTGGCAATGGAGGCGCCAGCGGAGAGGAGGGGGAGAGGAGCGACGCCCAGTTCGGCCACATCGCTGGATCATGGAACAGGTAAGTATCTGTTTATTAAAAGTCAGCAACTAAACTTTTTGTTGCTGCTGACTTTTAATACATAAAAAGCCTGGTACTTCACTTTAACCACTTCCCGACCGCCCCCTGTATATTTACGTCGGCAGAATGGCACGTACAGGCAGAATCACGTACCTGTACGTGACATTCTTCCGGCGGTTGGGGGGTCCGATCGGACCCCCTCCGCCGGCGGGGACGGTCGGGATCGCTTCAGGAGCGATCCGGGACGAGGGGACGGCCAGTGGTTTCTGGCCACCCCCTCGCGATCGCTCCTGGCCAATGAGAAACTTCCCCTTCCTGTCTATTGTATAGACAGGAAGGCGGAAGTGATGTCACGCTCGGTGCGCCGGTCTATGTGACCGGAGACGCCGAGCGGCGAACATGTACAGGTTAGTGCACAACACTACACTGACACCAGTACAGTTAGGCACATATTCCACCCCCCTGTCACCCCCTGATCACCCCCCAGATCACCCCCTCCCCCCCCCAGTCACAGTGTCACTAATTGCAGTGATCATTTATTTACTGATCACTGCATTTAGTGTCAGTGTGACTGTAATAACTGTCAGGGCAGTTAGTTTTAGGTCCAAGGTAGCCCCCTACCCCCCCCTAATAAAGGTTTAACCCCTTGATTGCCCCCCAGGTAACCCTTTCACCCCCTTTTGCCAGTGTCACTAAGCGATCGTTTTTCTGATCGCTGTATTAGTGTCACTGCTGTCGCTAGGTAACCATTTTTTTTTTTTTAGGTAACCGCCATGTTTATATAGGTTCATAAATAGGTTTATAGGTCAGGTACCCCCATATTACAACCTAAATAAAGGTTTTAACCCCCTGATTGCCCCTAGAGTTAACCCTTTCACCAGTGATCACTGTATAACTGTCACTGGTGACGCTGGTTAGCCAGTTAGTTATTTCGTTATTTAGGTTCCCCGTCAGGTTTTTATATAGCGTCAGGTACCCCCATATATTACCTAATAAAGGTTTTAACCCCCTGATTGCCCCTAGTTAACCCTTTCACCCCCTTTTGCCAGTGTCACTAAGCGATCGTTTTTCTGATCGCTGCATTAGTGTCGCTAGGTAACCATTTTTTTTTTTTAGGTAACCGCCATGTTTATATAGGTTCATAAATAGGTTTATAGGTCAGGTACCCCCATATTACAACCTAAAATAAAGGTTTTAACCCCCTGATTGCCCCTAGAGTTAACCCTTTCACCAGTGATCACTGTATAACTGTCACTGGTGACGCTGGTTAGCCAGTTAGTTATTTCGTTATTTAGGTTCCCCGTCAGGTTTTTATATAGCGTCAGGTACCCCCATATATTACCTAATAAAGGTTTAACCCCCTGATTGCCCCTAGTTAACCCTTTCACCCCCTTTTGCCAGTGTCACTAAGCGATCGTTTTTCTGATCGCTGCATTAGTGTCGCTAGGTAACCAGTTTTTTTTTGTATTACTGTTACGGGTGACGCTGGTTAGTTAGCTTGTTTTTTATACTGTCAGGGGACCCGCCATTTATTACCCAATAACGGTTTAACCCCCTGATCGCCCGGCGGGTGATATCAATTAGGTTTTAGGGTCAAATAAGGTCTGCGTCGCCCCAGGTTAGTGCCAGTACCGCAAACACCCACGCACAAAGCATACACCTCCCTTAGTGGCACAGTATCTGAACAGATCAATATCTGATCTGATCAGATCTATACTAGCGTCCCAGCAGTTTAGGGTTCCAAAAAAAACCGCATTGTTAGCGGGATCAGCCCAGATACCTGCTAGCACCTGCGTTTTCCCCCTCCGCCCAGCCCAGCCCACCCAAGTGCAGTATCGATCGATCACTGTCACTTACAAAACACTAAGCACACATAACTGCAGCGTTCGCAGAGTCAGGCCTGATCCCTGCGATCGCTAACATTTTTTTTGTGGTAGCGTTTTGATTCAGTCGCTTCAGTCAGGAGCTTTTTTACCTGTGAATCTCAAAAAAAAAAAAAAAAAAAAAAATAGTTGTCGTTTTATTGTTCTCTCTCTCACTCTATTCTCTCTCTATTGTTGCTCTTTTTTTTACTCCATTCTATTCTGCAATGTTTTATTATGTTTTATCATGTTTTATCATGCTTGCTTTTCAGGTATGTAATTTTGTTTACTGTGTTTTAGTGTTGAGCATTTTTTTGTTTTCAGGTGCGCCATTCAGTTGCAACGCGGATTTATTTATCTTGACAGCAACAGCGTTTGCTCCCACGATACATAAAGCCGCGACTCCAACGCTGTAGGAGGTGATTTCACCACCACAGTTAAAAAAAAGAGCATATATGCCGAAGCATGGGGGCAGCAGGGGGGGGGGAGGAGCGATTGGCTCCTAATGCCACGTACATACGGTCGAAATTCCGACCGTGTGTACACGGCATAACTTTTGCGGGAGGATGCCCCCATGCATCGGCATATATAAATGGTGCATGTATGCCCATCATTAGAAGTGGGTGGATGAAGGGAGGTATTCTAATGGTGGGCATACCCACCAATCAATCTCTTTTTTTCGTTCAGCCAAGAGGCTGCATGAAAAAAAAAAGAGATTACAATATATGTCCAGTATGTTGCTGGACTTTGAATGGTTATACCAGAATGATGCCTGCAGGTTTAGGTATCATCTTGGTATCATTCTTTTCAGCCAGTGATCGGCTTTCATGTAAAAGCAATTCTAGCGGGTAATTAGCCTCTAGACTGCTTTTACAAGCAGTGGGAGGGAATGTCCCCCCTCCCGGATATAAACCGCGCCATTGGGAAATTGGGAAAGCATTTTATCACACCAATCTTGGTGTGGTCAGATGCTTTGAGGGCAGAGGAAAGATCTAGGGTCTAATAGACCCCAATTTTTTCAAAAAAAGAGTACCTGTCACTGCCTATTGCTATCATAGGGGATATTTACATTCCCTGAGATAACAATAAAAATCATAACAAAGAAAAAAAAATGGAAGGAACAGTTTAAAAATAAAATAAAAAAGCTAAATAAATAAAAAAAAAAACAAAAAAAAAAAAAAAAGCACCCCTGCCCCCCCTTCTCTTGCGCAAAGGCGTACACAAGCGTTGGTCTGGCGTCATATGTAAACAGCAATTGCACCATGCATGTGAGGTATCACCGCGAAGGTCAGATCGAGGGCAGTAATTTTAGCAGTAGACCTCCTCCGTGAATCTAATGTGGTATCATGTAAAGGCTTTTAAAGGCTTTTAAAAATGTATGTAGTTTGTCGCCACTGCGTGTTTGTGCGCAATTTTAAAGCATGTCGTGTTTGGTATCCATGTACTCGGCCTAAGATCATATTTTTTATTTCATCAAAAATTTGAGCAATATAGTGTGTTTTAGTGCATTAAAATAAAAAAAAGTGTATTTTTTCCACAAAAAATGCGTTTGAAAAATCGCTGCGCAAATACTGTGTGGAAAAAAAAAATGCAACACCCACCATTTTAATCTGTAGGGCCTTTGCTTTAACATTATATATAGTGTTTGGGGGTTCAACGTAATTTTCTTGCAAAAAAAAAATATGTTTTCATGTAAACAAAAAGTGTCAGAAAGGGCTTTGTCTACAAGTGGTTAGAAGAGTGGGTGACGTGTGACATAGGCTTCTAAATGTTGTGCATAAAATGCCAGGACAGTTCAAACCCCCCCCAAATGACCCCATTTTGGAAAGTAGACACCCCAAGCTATTTGATGAGAGCAATGTTGAGCCCATTAAATATTTTTTTTTTTTGTCCCAAGAGATTGAATAATGAAAAAAAAAAAAATATATATTTTTTTTACAAAAAGTTGTCACTAAATGATATATTGCTCAAACATGTCATGGGCATATGTGGAAATACACCCCAAAATACATTCTGTTGCTTCTCCTGAGTACGGGGATACCACATGTGTGGGACTTTTTGGGAGCCTAGCTGCGTACGGAACCCCAAAAACCAATCACCGCCTTCAGGCTTTCTAAGGGTGTAATTTTTTTATTTCACTTCTCACTGCCAATCACAGTTTCGGAGGCCATGGAATGCCCAGATGGCATAAAACCCCCCAAAATGACCCCATTTTGGAAAGTAGACACCCCAAGCTATTTGCTGAGAGGTATTGTGAGTATTTTGCAGATGTCGCTTTTTGTCACAAAGTTTTGAAAATTGAAAAAAGAAAAAAAAATTTTTTTTTTCTTTACTTTCTTCATTTTCAAAAACAAATGAGAGCTGTAAAATACTCACCATGCCTCTCAACAAATAGCTTGGGGTGTCTACTTTCCAAAATGGGGTCATTTGGGGGGGTTTTGTGCTATTTTGGCATTTTATGGCCTTCGAAACTGTGATAGGTAGTGAGGAGTGAAATCAAAAATTTGCACCCTTAGAAATCCTGAAGGCGGTGCTTGGGTTTCGGGGCCCCGTACGCGGCTAGGCTCCCAAAAAGTCCCACACATGTGGTATCCCCATACTCAGGAGAAGCAGCAAAATGTATTTTGGGGTGCAATTCCACATATAACTATGGCATGTGTGAGCAATATATCATTTAGTGACAACTTTTTGAAAAAAAAAAAAATCTTTTTTATTTTTGTCTTTATTCAATCACTTGGGACTAAAAAAAAAAATATTCAATGGGCTCAACATGCCTCTCAGCAAATAGCTTGGGGTGTCTACTTTCCAAAATGGGGTCATTTGGGGGGGTTTTGTACTTCTCTGCCATTTTAGCACCTCAAGAAATGAAATAGGCAGTCATAAATTAAAAGCGGTGTAAATTCCAGAAAATGTACTCTAGTTTGTAGACGCTATAACTTTTGCGCAAACCAATAAATATACGCTTATTGGCATTTTTTTTACTAAAGACATGTGGCTGAATACATTTTGGCCCAAATGTTTGACTAAAATTGAGTTTATTAGATTTTTTTTATAACAAAAAGTAGAAAATCTCTTTTTTTTTCAAAATTTTCGCTCTTTTTCCGTTTATATCTCAAAAAATAAAAATCACAGAGGCAATCAAATACCATCAAAAGAAAGCTCTATTTGTGGGAAGAAAAGGACGCAAATTTCGTTTGGTTACAAAATTGCATGACCGCGCAATTACCAGTTAAAGTAGTGCAGTGCGAAATTGAAAAAAGACCTCTGGTCCTTTGGCTGCCAAATGGTCCGGGGCTGAAGTGGTTAACTATGTAGACACCGTCTGAACTGACTGATCTTGGGTAAAGATTTGCTCAACCAGTGTTCACATGACATAAGGATGTGTTGGCTGCATTTTAGTAGTCTTCTGTAAGCTTGTGCTAGGATCGTGGGATGTTCAGATTCTCCAAGCCTCTTAAGTCCATGGGTATCTATAGACAATGTATTTCTCTGCCTCCGCACCACTTGAAAATTACTTGTCAGAAAGGCAGTTTATTTTCTGCTATATAGTATAGCATGTCAGATGACTAGTTTATTTTACTGTTTCGCGTTTCGGGGGCGCAATCCCTTCCTCAGCTAGGCTCATATAACCTTGCTCCGAGGTAGGGGGTTCGCCCCCAAACGCGTCAGGTTTACACCCCTATGCTGTAATTGGAGTACATGAGCTCGCACTGTGTGGCATCTTGAGGCCCATACACCAATAAAGCCGACCATAGATGGTTTGAATCTCGGACGGTTCAGAAGGGGTTATTGGTGTATGGGTGTTATGGATGCTGGCATGTTGGATTTTTCATGCAATCATTGCCAGCTTCTATAGGGGCTAGCAATAATCGCTGTACATGCTTAGGCAGTACAGTGGTGTAGTGGGTAGTACTCTCGCCTAGCAGTAAAAAGGGTTGCTGGTTCGAATCCCAACTACAACACTACCTGCCTGGAGTTTGCATGTTCTCCCTGTGCCTGTTGGGGACCTTGGATTGTGGGCTCCTGTGAGTGTGTGATGTGTGTTTGTGTGTATATATAGAGCGCAGCGTAAATTGACGGCACTATATGTTTACCCTAAATAAATGATATAATAGATGAGCATCTTAATGAGACACAATGTACAGGGACAAGTGTAGACACTCAGGTTGAACTGGATGGACTGGTGTCTATTCAACCTTACTAACTATGTAACTGTAACGGCAAAGCGTCCCATTGGTTATATAATTAAGCAGGGATGCCTTCACTTTGTGTTGTGCAGTCTATATGATTGTTTCATCTGGAGTAGTATTGGATGTAAGATCAGAATATTAATGTAATGACAAAACCATGTGTACAAGAAGGCACACGTACCTAGTGCATTATCAAAAACATTTTATAGTGGTAAAATACTAAAACAAAGTAACAACTGATAAAAGCCAATTAACCGCAAGATGCCATACAGTGCGGATGCATGTACTCCAATTACAGCATAGGGGTGTAAACTGAAGCATTTTGGGGGCGCACCCCCTACCTCGGAGCTAGGTTATAGGAGCCTAGCTCTGAGGAAGGGATTGCGCCCCCGAAACACATCAGTTTGACATTCCTATGATGTAATTGGTGTACGTGCATCCGCACTGTGTGGCAGCTTGTGGTTCATTGGCTTTTATCAGATGGTACTTTGTTAGATTCTATTAGTATTTTACCGCTAATAAATGTGTGTGATTATGCACTAGGTGCGTGCACCACCTTGTTCATTTGTTTTTGTAGTTTTATTACATCTGAGGAGGGCTGCATCCGCCTTGTGCTTGGCTTTGCTCTTGGTCGTTTCGCTTCCAACCATAGAAGACCTCGTATCGCTGGAAGGGACTGCTTGCTGGAGTATTCATGCAATGACAGCGAATGGGTCTGCTTTTTTAAATTCCTATGATCGGTTATTTTTATAGATGTATAACTAAATTGATTATTTTGACAAGAAAATTATATATGGTTTATGTGGTGCCTTTAAAGCCTGGGGGATCCCCAAAGAATTTCTTCTCGTTTCCGGTTTGGCTATGTGACAGGAAGTGAAGGGAAATCTCTGCATTGGGATAAAGATGGTGCAAAAAATTGTTTGGTTATAACCCTCCTTTTGCTCTATCCAAAATGGGGGGGGGGGGGGGAAGTTGTGCCTATAGTTCTACTTTAGAAATACAAATCTTTTTCCTTCCTGTACTTTTAAGGACTGGTTGCTTTTGCTTCCTAAACCTGTAAGTATGGCTCCTGTGCATGAAGAAGGGTGGTGCGGAAAAGTGGAGAACAGCACCAGCTTGTTTTGGAAAACCATCCTGATAAGCCATTCTTCCTCTAGCAATATCTAGAGGATTCAAAGACCTTCCTTATTACATATTTGTAGGTACCTTGAAATTCTAGGTGCATAGCCTGTGGACTATGACTCCACCTTCCCTATTAAGATCTCACAAACTGCCAAGCGCCTTGGACAATTAGACTATATTTATAACCATATTATTCTAAACAAATTTCTGGTTTGGTATCCAAAGTCAAGGTAATAGTTTTGGTGTTCTTGAGAATGTTATATATTACACAAGAAAATGTAATGAAGGGCAGATTGTACTACTGAGAAAAACTAACTATACACGCATGCTTAATAAGAGAATCCATTACCCCCCCCTCCATTTGCGCTAAACAGCATAGATGGAGGAATGTATACAAATGGAAGCTTCTCAAGATGGGTGGTGTCGAAAAGGCCATTCACAGCTCGAGTTTCAATGTAGGGCTAGCAAAACTGCTTACAGCAGTTCATATGTACGTGCAGATTTCTAAGTCCTAACATGCTTCAGGCATTGGTGGTTGGAAGGGGAGTAGGTTTACAGAAGGATTAAAAGCCCAGAGACCTTGTTAGTGTGGTGATTCTGTGTTCAGTTACCAGAGTAAAAATTTTGCAGTGGCAAGAAGTTTCAGAGCTGATTAGTGCAGAACCACTACTGTGGCAATTTTTCTGCTATATTTAGTGGCAGCTGCAAAGCATAAATTGCTTTCAAAAATAATTAATCATTTTGAAAACTGACTTTTATTGATTTTCACAAAAGTGCCTTTACAATAAAACAATAAATGCTGAGTTATATATGTTATACGAATATAGAGAAAAAAAAACAATATGTGATTATATGGACCCACAATTTTACAAAAAAACATAGGAGAAAGATATATGTAAAAAAGTAGTAATACAAATTTTAGAGTTAAAGACAAAACCATGGCATGGCAACTAATACACCAATAAGAAACAACATGGATACATAGGATTGCATAAATTAGTTGGCCTCATGGGGAGTGAGGCAGAACCATAACCTGAATAAACCTATATTAGGTGAACTCCACGCAAAAAAATATATAAACAAAACTATTGTGAGAAAGCTGCTCCCCTCAAAGTGCAAAATTACTTTGTGAAATTGGGGGGTTGTTTGTGATAAGGGGGCGCTATAACATATTTTTTAACCCAATATAAAGTGCACTAGTGCCGTGTAAACAAAATGCCTAATTACACCATTAAGACATAATTAATAACATCAAATATAAAAAGTGAATTGTTAAAGAAAGTCCATATAGTTGAAGAAAGATTCCTTTGCCTTTAAGTGAGTAGATTTATTAGACTGTCATCACTTGAAGAGGAAAACAACAATAATGCTTTACCAGGTGGCAGATAGTAGGTATCCTACTTACCAACTCACCATGAACCCTTTAATTAAAAAGACAGGTCTGCTGCAGCTTTGGCAGTTTAAGGAACTGCTGCCTTTGATGGGAGATTTCTGTTTTGCATATGCCAGGGAATGATGACTCCATCCACAGATGCTCCTAAAAAATACAAGCAAAGTGGGGCCATAGCGTGATAACGTTTTAATAAAAATTGAGACATACAAAATAAAAACGGCCAAATGGCCTCTTAATTTTAAAAGTGCCTGGCCTCGGCACTAGAGGAATCAAGCGTGTTCAGCCGGGTGTGCTGTGAACTGACCGTTTGCATGATCAGCTTGCGTTCCACCGCTGCAGGACCCAGAAGTTCCGATGTGTATAACGTGACCTCCAGTGGTGGAACACGCTGATCGTGCAAACGGTCCGTTCACAGCATACCCGGCAGGATACGCTTGATTCCTCTAGTGCCGAGGCAAGGCACTTTTAAAAGTAAGAGGCCATTTGGCTGTTTTTATTTTGTATGTCTCAATTTTTATTAAAACGTTATCACTCTATGGCCCCGCTTTGCTTGTATTTTTTCTGAGCATCTGTGGATGGAGTCATCTTTATAGCGCCCCCTTATCCCAAACAACCCACCAGAACCATAACATGAACCGAACACTGACACTGTCGATTCCTTCTTCAGGGGGTTAGTAGCGATGAGGTAAGTATCTGTAGTAAGAAAAAAAAAAATTTATATACCCATAGACAAATGTATAAAGTATACATGGAACTAGACCAGAGAATCAGCTGATCCAAACGGAGAGCCAACTTCTCATGTATTCAGATGCAATTAACTTCCCTGTCCTTATAAGGTGTGAGAATCCATGCAACATCCACAAGGACAAGCGACATGCACTATAAAAGCAGGGAAGTAGGGATTCCTAAAAAAGAGTGGGGGAGCTGGAACAAGGACCACGAGGTCTCCTAAGAGCACCCAGAATAGGGTGGTCTAACCAAGCATCAGGATCTAAACAAAAATATAGGATAGCCAAGTATCTAGAAGGAAGAGCTCAAATAAATTCCCAGATAGTATATAAAATGCTTATGCCCAGACTTGAGGACTCATGCTAAATGAGAAGGTACTAATGCTGTAGAAACAGAGAGAACTTGCCCGCAAAAGCTGAATGCTGTAAGTGAATTGGAGAGGCCCACATTGGTCTCCTCAATCCCTGTCTGAGAAGCAAGTGGAGGAATAGTGGCTGCACAGCCGGTTTCTTTTTATATACCCAAGGGGGGGTCACACCAAGCGGTCTCTAATATCCCCTGGGTAGCTGGCGTGCATTCCAAGACAGTCCCTTAGATGTGGGGTGCATGGCAGAGACCACACCTCCCAACGGGGTGACGTCATGCGCCAAGTGGACATAGAGTACACCTACATGCGCACTGTAGGTACTCAAGGCTATGCCGCTGAATGAGAGCACGTGTGACACGGCCCCGCCTAGATGGTGGGATGACTTCATGCGCCAATCACCCAAGTGAGTTCCAAGCTATTCCTCTGGGATACAAAGCAAGACTAAGCACATCGACGGGACACATGGTGGCCTTACTGCATTAGCAAGGTTTCCCACAAGCAGCTTTTTTTTATAGGAAGACAGATGTTTCCTGATGTGCTGTCCAGGCTCTCCTGCTGGAACACAAAGGAACAGGCAACATTGATGAAAATAGTAGTTGGCCAAGGAAACGTATTGCAGTAGCTGACATCCCTTCAGAATCGGAGTATGTCCAGTGGTACCAGTAATGCCGCGTACACACGAAGGGACTATCCCGCGGGATTATCCGCTGGACCGAAGTCCAGCGGATAATCCCCTTGTGTGTGGGCGCCGGCGGACTTTTTGGCGCCAAAGTCCGGCGGACTTTTTGGCGCCAAAGTTTTAAGTTTGGTTTTAAAATTATCCGCTGGACTTGGCAGTCCGGCGGACAATCCCGCCGTTAGTAGGCAAGTCCGCGGGACTTTTGAAATGAACGGACTTGCCGCTCATCGGCAAGTCCGTTCAGTTAGCACGTGACTTCAGGTTACGTAGCTAGCGTAGGCAGTACATGCCGCCGCGCTAGCTCCGTGACCTGGCATGGATTTAAAGGGACTCCCCACGCCGAAAAAACGGCGTGGGGGTTCCCCCCAAATCCATGTCAGACCCTCATCCGAGCACGCAGCCTGGCAGGCCAGGAAAGGGGTGGGGACGAACGAGCGCCCCCCCTCCTGAGCCGTACCAGGCCGCCTGCCCTCAACATGGGGGGTGCCCTGGGGAAAGGGGGGCCGTGCGGCCCCCCCACCCCAAAGCACCTTGTCCCCATGTTGATGAGGACAAGGGCCTCTTCCCGACAACCCTGGCCATTGGTTGTCGGGGTCTGCGGGCGGGGGGCTTATCGGAATCTGGGAGCCCCCTTTTGTAAGGGGGCCCCCAGATCCCGGCCCCCCACCCTATGTGAATGAGTATGGGGTACGATGTACCCCTACCCATTCACCTAAGGTGTAAAATGTAAAGTACAAAAACACACACACTTTTGAAAAAATATTTTATTGCACTGCTCCGGGGGTCTTCTTCCGTCTTGGGGGTCTTCTCGCCGGACTCCCCCGCCATTTACCAAGCTCTTTTACCGAGCGGGGGAAGTCCGGCTACCTTCTTCGTCGTCGCCGCCGTCGTCGGGGGTCTCGATCCGCCTTCGGGGGTCTTCGGGGGTCTTCCGGGGGTCTCTTCTGTTCTTGCGGCGATCGTCGTCTTCCGCGCCGCTGGCGCCGCCTTCTTCTTCTTGTCCTTCTTCTTGTTCTTCTTCCGATGTTGACCCGATGCTCTCTCTGCCCGGAATGCCTGTGCCGCGCTGCACTGGGACTTATATAGGGGTATGGGGACAGGGTCACATGCTCATGTCACATGGTGACCCCGCCCCCTTGCGATGTCACAGTCCCAGCATCCTCCGGGACTGTGACAACACAAGGGGGCAGGGTCACCATGTGACATGAGCATGTGACCCTGTCCCCCATGTCCCTATATAAGTCCCAGCGCAGAGCGGCACAGGCATTCCGGGCAGAGAGAGCGACGGGTCAACATCGGAAGAAGAAGAAGAACAAGAAGAAGGACAAGAAGAAGAAGGCGGCGCCGGCGGCGCGGAAGACGACGATCGCCGCAAGAACAGAAGAGACCCCCGGAAGACCCCCGAAGACCCCCGAAGGCGGATCGAGACCCCCGACGACGGCGGCGACGACGAAGAAGGTAGCCGGACTTCCCCCGCTCGGTAAAAGAGCTTGGTAAATGGCGGGGGAGTCCGGCGAGAAGACCCCCAAGACGGAAGAAGACCCCCGGAGCAGTGCAATAAAATATTTTTTCAAAAGTGTGTGTGTTTTTGTACTTTACATTTTACACCTTAGGTGAATGGGTAGGGGTACATCGTACCCCATACTCATTCACATAGGGTGGGGGGCCGGGATCTGGGGGCCCCCTTATAAAAGGGGGCTCCCAGATTCCGATAAGCCCCCCGCCCGCAGACCCCGACAACCAACGGCCAGGGTTGTCGGGAAGAGGCCCTTGTCCTCATCAACATGGGGACAAGGTGCTTTGGGGTGGGGGGGCCGCACGGCCCCCCTTTCCCCAGGGCACCCCCCATGTTGAGGGCAGGCGGCCTGGTACGGCTCAGGAGGGGGGGGGCGCTCTTTCGTCCCCACCCCTTTCCTGGCCTGCCAGGCTGCGTGCTCGGATGAGGGTCTGACTTGGATTTGGGGGGAACCCCCACGCCGTTTTTTCGGCGTGGGGAGTCCCTTTAAATCCATGCCAGCTTACGGAGCTAGCGCGGCGGCATTTACTGCTTACGCTAGCTACGTAACCTGAAGTTACGTTCTAAATGAACGGACTGCTCCGTGTGTGGGCAAGTCCGTTCATTTTCAAAAGTCCCGCGGACTTTTGGCCGGCGGATTATCCGCCGGAGAAGTCCGTGCGTGTGTGGGCAAGTCCACACGCTCGGAAAGTCCAGTGGACCCAGCTGGAAAGTCCGGCGGGATTGTCCGCTGGACTAAGTCCGCCGGCAAAAGTCTGCACGTGTGTACGCGGCATAACTCAGACTTGACAGAAAACCTTAGGAATTGGGATTTCCATCTACAGTCCAAGGAAGTCTGGTATTTTTGAAAGAATTTTATATAAAGTCATTATAGTGGGGGATTTTAATTATGCAGACATAGACTGGGTGGAAGGAACCACGCATTCATCTAAGGCTCGCCAGTTCCTAAATGTCTTGCTGGACAATTTCATGGGTCAATAAATGCACCAACTAGAAACAAATCGTTACTAGACCTACTGATTACCAACAATACAGACCTGGTCACAGATGTTGAAATACGGGGCAATTTAGGGAACAGCGTATCACAGGTCAATTAATTTTAGTATAAATCACACAAATAGGAAACATAAGGGGAATACAAAGACACTGAATTTCAAAAGAGCCAACTTCCCTAAACTATGATTCTTGCTAGAAGATAATTGGGATAAAATTTTAGAAGCAAAGAAAATGGAGGAAAAATGGGTATGCTATAAGAGCATATTAAATAAGGGCAATAGCCAGTGCATCCCAATGGGAAATGCATTTAAAAGATCTAATAAAAGTCCTGGGTGGCTTAACTCCAACGTAAAAATGCATATAAAAGCAAAGGAGAAGGCCTACAAAAATACAAGGCTGGGGAATCATCAGAATTCCAACTTTACAAAAAAATGCAACAAGAAATGTACGGGTACAATCAGGGCGGCTATGATAGAACACGAAAGGTACATAGCGGAGGAGAGTAAAAAAAATCCAAGAAAGTACTTAAATAGTAAGAAAGGGAGGTCAGATCATATTGGTCCCATAAAGAATTATGAAGGGAATCTGGTTACGAAGGATGGAGAGGTGGCGAAGGTTTTGAATTTATTATTCTCAGTCTTCACGAGGGAATCGGGGGGGCTTCAGTAACCAAAACTGCTATTCTTATTATCAGCGCAGCCCCCCGAGGATGCCCACACTGGACCACCAGGGACGCCACCAGACCACCAGGGATGCCCATCACAAGGTATGCCACCCTAGACCACCAGGGATGACACACAGTGCCCAGAATGGATGCCAATCAGTGCCCACAATGGATGCCAATCAGTGCCCACAATGGGCATCACTGATTGGCATGCATTATTGTTTGGCAATGATTGGCATCCATCAGTACAAAACAATGCCGCCTATCAGTGCCTATCCGTGCCTCCTATCAGTGCCTATCCGTGCCTCCTATCAGTGCCTATCCGTGCCTCCTATCAGTGCCTATCCGTGCCGCCTATCAGTGCCTATCCGTGCCGCCTATCAGTGCCTATCCGTGCCGCCTATCAGTGCCTATCAGTGCCTATCCGTGCCGCCTATCAGTGCCCATCAATGCCGCCTATCAGTGCCCATCAATGCCACCTCAGTGCCACCTCATCAGTGCCCATCAGTGCAGCCCCATCAGTGCCCATCAGTGAAGGAGAAGACTTACTTATTTACAAAGTTTTGAAACTGAACTAAAAAAAAACATATTTTTTTTTCAAAATTTTCGGTCTTTTTTTTATTTGTTTAGCAAAAAATAAAAACCGCAGAGGTGATAAAATACCACCAAAAGAAAGCTCTATTTGTGAGAAAAAAATTATAAAATGTCATTTGGGTACAGTTGTAGCATGACCGCGCAATTGGCATTCAAAGTGTGAGAGTGCTGAAAGCTCAAAATTGGTCTGGGCAGGAAGGTGTTTAAGTGCCCAGTATTGAAGTGGTTAAAAAAGGGCCAAGATACATGCCTGGGAATTACAGACCAGTTAGCCTAACATTTGTATGCAAGCTCTTGGAGGGGATGATAAAGGACTATATACAAGATTTTTAGTAATGACAACGTTATCCTTAGCAGTAATCGGCATGGATTCATGAAGAATCGTTCTTACCAAACCAATCTATTAACCTATGAGGAGGTGAGCTGCCATCTAGATAAAGGAAGGCCCGTAGACATGGTGTATCTGGATTTTGCAAAAGCATTTAACACAGTTCCCCATAAACGTTTCCTGTACAAAATAAGGTCAGTTGGCATGGACCATAGGGTGAGTACATGGATTGAAAACTGGCTACTAGGGCAAGTTCAGAGGGTAGTGATAAATTTGGAGTACATGGAATGGTCAGGGGTGGGTAGTGGGGTCCCCCAGGGTTGTGTCCTGGGACCAATCCTATATAAATTTGTTTCATAAACGACCTGGAGGATGGGATAAACAGCTCAGTCTCTGTATTTGCGAACAATACTAAACTAAGCAGGGCAATAACTTCTCTGCAGGATGTGGAACTTTGGAAAAAGAGCCGAACAAATGAATGGGGTGGGTAACTACATGGCAAATGAGGTTTAATGTAGAAAAATGTAAAATAATGCATTTGGGTGGCAAAAATATAAATGCAATCTACTAACTAGTGGGAGATCCTCTGGGGCAATCTAGGATGGAAAAGGACCTGGGGGTCCTAGTAGATGATAGACTCAGCAATGGCATGCAATGCCAAGCTGCTGCAAGCAAAGCAAACAGAATATTGGCATGCATTAAAAAGGGGATTAACTCCAGAGATGAAACGATAATTCTCCCACTCTACAAGACTCTGGTCCGACCACACCTGGAGTATGCTGTCCAGTTCTGGGCACCAGTCCTCAGGAAGGATGTACTGGAACTGTAGAGAGTCCAGAGAAGGGCAACAAAACTAATGGAGACTGGAGGACCTTAGTTATGAGGAAAGGTTACGAGCACTGAACTTATTCTATCTGGAGAAGAGACACTTGAGAGGGGATATGATTTCAATGTACAAATAGCGTACTGGTAGGGGGAATTTAATAAGACACGCTACCATTCACTAAAATTGGAAGAAAATTTAGTAATTTTACTACTTCCCGCCTGCCCACTGTCGTATGACGGCGGGACGGTGCAGCACTAGTTCTGGGCGGTCGTATGACGTGATCGCCTTCCCGGCCCCCCCAGGGGGGACGCGCACCCGCCGCATCCCTGGGGATGCAATGCACGTGCCCGGCGGCTCAATGTCCGCCGGGCACCTGCGATTGCCCAATAACAGAGCAGGACCATGGATCTGTGTGTGTAAACGCACATATCCATGTCCTGTCAGGTGAGAGGAGACTGATGGTGTGTTCCTTGTACAGAGGAACACCGATCAGTCTCCTCCCCTTGTGAGTCCCCTCCCCCTACAGTTAGAATCGCCCCTAGTGTTAACCCCTTCGTTGCCAGTCACATTTATACAGTAATAAATTCATTTTTAGCACGGATCGTTATATAAATGTAAATGGTCCCAAAAATGTGTCAAAAGTGTCCAATATGTCCGCCGCAGTATTGCAGTCACGATAAAAATCGCAGATCGCAGCCATTACTAGTAAAAAAAATAAATAATAAAAATGCTATACATCTATCCCCTATTTTGTAGACGCTATAACTTTTGCGCAAACCAATCAATATACGCGTATTGCGTTTTTTTTATTTTTATTTTTTTACCAAAAATATGTAGAAGAATACGTATCGGCCTAAACTGAGGAAAAAGAAAGCTCTATTTGTGGTAAAAAAAGGATAAAAATGTAATTTGGGTACAGTGTTGCATGACCGTGCAATTGTCATTCAAAGTGCGACAGCGCTGAAAATTGGCCTGGGCAGTAAGGGGGTATAAGTGCCCTGTATTGAAGTAGTTAAACTGTGTAGAGGGTTCTTTACTGTAAGAGCGGTTAGGATGTGACATTTTTTTCTTCCACAAGCAGTGGTTTCAGCGGGGAGCATCGATTAATTTCAAAAAACTTACAGGAATATACAATGTAATAATGACAAACAATCACAAACATAGGTTGGACTTGATGGACTTGTCTTTTTTTCAACCTCGCCTTCTATGTAACCATGTAATAAATAGCCATACCTCTGATACGAAAAGAAATCCAAGTGTGTTTCCTATGCACAAAAATGCAAGAACTGTTGTGCAGACTATTGGAAGCAGGAGAGGTGCTGGACTGATGGGTTTGAATTTGGCAAACAAACTGCCTTCTGTTCCAGCCAAATATGTCAAAGGCCTAGAGAGCAGTACAAGGAGTTACAGGTACCAGTGAGGCATTGTGGAGATTCCTTACAGGTTTTGGGGCTGCATTTCTCAATATGGAGTTGGAGATTTGGTCAGTTTTTTTGGTTTCCTCAATAATCAAAGGTACAGGCCTTTACTTATACATTGTGCAATGCCATCAGGGAGGCATCTGATTGGTCCCAAATTTATTCTGCAGTAGGGCAATGGTCCAAAAACTTACAGCCAAGTCATAAAAAAACTCTTCAGCTAAAAAAACACATTGTGGACGAGATAATATTGTCCCCCCAAGCCACGATCTCAACATTATTTAAGTGGTTGTAAAGGTAGAAGTTTTTTTTACCTTGATACATTTTCTGCGTTAAGGTAAAAACCCTTCTTTGTGCAGCACCTATTGTCTCCTGCTGCTGTCAATCACAGCTATAGAGCGTGGTAGAGCTACTCTTTGTGTGTTCATGAACATTTAGAGCACAGCTCGAGATTAATCTTGCACAAGTGCCCCCATAGCAAGTGACTTGCTATGGGAGCACTCGGCAGGGGAAAAGAGCCAGGGCCGCCGGTGGGGGACCCAAAAAGATCAGGGCTGCTCCCTGCAAAACATTTGCACAGAGCAGGTAAATATGACATGTTTGGCATTTAAAAAGAAAAAATAAGTTTACAATCCCTTTAAGTCTGTCTAGGATTACATTAAAATGCAGAAACAAATGAGACGGCCTAATCCACAGAAAAACTGTGGTTCTCCTAGATCAGGGGTGCCCAACCTTTTGAGGAGCGAGGGCCACTTTAGCGACTTGGTAACCGGTCGCGGGCCACAATGAGCGTATCGGGCGGATGGCAGGTCTGTGTCCATTCTGCATATGTAGAGCAGACACAGATGCAGCCCGCTCTACCCTAAGGGCCCTCCTATCTGCCCAGACAGAAGGGGACAGATCCCCTTCTGTTTTTTAAGCAGATCGGATTGCAGATAGGCGTCTGTTTACATCTGCCGCTCTATAGAGGTGAATGGAGGGTCTGATCGGTTCTGCCTGTCTGTTTTTCAGGCGGACCCAATCGGACCGATCATGTGAAAGGGGACTAGGCTGCTTTCACACTGATGCACAGCGGTTTACCTGCTCCTCAACTGACCTCAATCTTCACTTCTTCCTCAGGATTCCTGCAGCTGGTTGCTGCTGTTCCCCAGGTGGTTATAACTGGTGGCTGCTGCTGGCTGTCCTTCAGGGCTGGTACTGCTGGCTGGTACTGCTGTTGGGTACTGCCTGCTGGTACTGCTGACTGGTACTGCTGGCGGGTACTGGTACTGCTGGCGGGTACTGGTACTGGTGGCTGAAACTGCTTGCAGCTACTGGTACTGCTGGCGGGTACTGATGGGTACTGGTGCTGCTGGTGGGTACTGGTGCTGCTGGTGGGTACTGGTGCTGCTGGCTGGTACTGGTACTGCTGGCTGGTACTGCTGACTGGTACTGGTACTGCTGACTGGTACTGGTACTGCTGACTGGTACTGGTACTGCTGACTAGTACTGGTACTGCTGACTGGTACTGGTGACTGGAACTGGTGGTTGGTACTGCTCGTGGGTACTGGTACTGCTGGCTGGTACTGGTACTGCTGGATGAAACTGCTTTCTGCTACTTGTACTGCTGGTGGGTACTGGTACTGCTGGTGGGTACTGGTGCTGCTGGTGGGTACTGGTGCTGCTGGTGGGTACTGCTGGTGGTTACTGGTGACTGGAACTGGTGGTTGGTGCTGCTGGTGGGTACTGGTACTGCTGGCTGGTACTGGAACTGGTGGCTAGTACTGGTGGTTGGTACTGCTGGTGGGTACTGGTACTGCTGGCTGGTACTTGTACTGATACTGCTGGCTGGTACTGGTATTGCTGGTGGGTACTGCTGGTGGGTACTGGTACTGGTGGCTGGTACTGCTGGTGGGTACTGGTGGTGGGTACTGCTGGTGGGTACTGGTACTGCTGGTGGGTACTGATACTGGTGACTGGTACTGGTGGCTAGTACAGCTGATGGGTACTGGTACTGGTGACTGGTACTGCTGGCTGGTACTGGTACTGCTGGCGGGTACTGATACTGGTGGCTAGTACTGCTGATGGGTACTGGTGGCGGGTACTGGTGACTGGTACTGCTGGCTGGTACTGGTACTGCTGGTGGGTACTGGTGACTGGTACTGCTGGCTGGTACTGATACTGCTGGTGGGTACTGGTACTGCTGGTGGGTACTGATACTGGTGACTGGTACTGGTGGCTAGTACAGCTGATGGGTACTGGTACTGGTGACTGGTACTGCTGGCTGGTACTGGTACTGCTGGCGGGTACTGATACTGGTGGCTAGTACTGCTGATGGGTACTGGTGGCGGGTACTGGTGACTGGTACTGCTGGCTGGTACTGGTACTGCTGGTGGGTACTGGTGACTGGTACTGCTGGCTGGTACTGATACTGCTGGCGGGTACTGGTACTGCTGGCGGGTACTGGTGGCTAGTACTGGTGGTGGGCACTGGTACTGCTGGCTGGTACTGGTGGTGGGTACCGGTACTGCTGGCTGGTACTGCTGGCGGGTACTGATACTGCTGGCGGGTACTGATACTGCTGGCGGGTACTGGTACTGCTGGCGGGTACTGGTGGCTAGTACTGGTGGTGGGCACTGGTACTGCTGGCTGGTACTGGTGGTGGGTACCGGTACTGCTGGCTGGTACTGCTGGCGGGTACTGATACTGCTGGCGGGTACTGATACTGCTGGCGGGTACTGGTACTGCTGGCGGGTACTGGTGGTGGGCACTGGTACTGCTGGCTGGTACTGGTGGTGGGTACTGCTGGCGGGTACTGCTGGCGGGTACTGGTACTGCTGGCAGGTACTTCTGGCTGGTACTGCTGGTGGGTACTGGTACTTCTGGCTGGTACTGCTGGTGGGTACTGGTGACTGGTACTGCTGGTGGGTACTGGTAGTGGGTACTGGTACTTCTGATGGGTACTGGTACTGGCACTGCTGGCTCTGGCACTGCTGGCTGCTGTGAGATCTCAGGAACCATGCAGCTGCAGTACACATTCCTGTCACAGGCGGAGTGCATTTGATATCACTCCGCCTGTGAAGGAGCGGCGCTATACAGGAAGCATCGGCTCTGCTTCCTTTAGCGGCGGCTCCGTTCTAGCTGATGCTCGGAGATGGCGGGTCGGGAGCCCGCGATCAGGGCTTCCCGACCCGCCATCTCAGGGCAAGACGTGGCGGGCCACCTCGGATGGCGCCGCGGGCCACATGTGGCCCGCGGGCCACGGGTTGGGCACCCCTGTCCTAGATGATTGTAACAATCTGGGAGCATTGATGCTGTTTGAAAAGGCAGAGTGTTTGTTTTTGTTTTTTAATGCATTTTGTAGATGTAATTTGGAAGTAAATTGTAGTGTGCTTAGCTGAGAACTCCCCCATGCCAATGAAAACTACTGGGATCACTTCATTTTGGTCTAGGCTAGAAACCCGGAAGCAAGTGAAGAAATGGAAAAGAAAAGGTTAAAGCAAGAAAATATAATATACATTCCTTTCTATTTACTAATGTTGGCAACATAAGGATTACAAATCGTTAATGTTGATTAAGATGTAATTACATTTTTTATGTATTCTTAAATAAAGTGCTACTAAACCCAGAACCTGCATTCATTATATCTGGTCTCCCACAGTACACAGAACATGGAAATGCTTTAGTGACTATAAACTGCTAAATACCCTTTTTTTTTTTTTGGGACTTCTGACTGTCCCTGGTTAAAGCTTGTATAGGGAGTTATCATTCTCCCACGATTGTCCTGTGAGAATGCAGGACCCCTGACCCTCTGTGTGGACAGTGCTGATTGGCCCTGTGCTAAACACATGCACGCTCCCAAGAAAAAAAAAAAAACTCTAGCAATACACACCAAACTGAGCATGTGCAAGCCTGTCCCTGGCTCTGTAAATATCAGGTTATTTTTTGGAGACAGTGGAAGGAGGAGATGATCAGAGACGACGGGATCGAATAGCCTTTTTATACAATACAGATGTCTAACCTTTTAGGTTCCACAGTGAGTATAACAAGCATGCTTTACTGCATATACACACTGATTTTACTGTTGTGGGTTTAGTAACACTTTAATTACGTGCCTACATTTTGCAGAGTACTGTGTGTATGAAAATATATAATGCATATTTTTTTCACTTCCTTCTTCCCCCAAGTGTGTTTGGCTGCTGTTCCGTTTTGAACTCGGATACATTTGTTACATGTTTTACTTTATGAAGCGAATCACATTGCCATAAGTGTGAAATGCTTTTTCTTTTGCAGTTTCATTTTCCAAGAACCCAAGTGCCTCAGTATCACCTGTAAAGGCTATCAGACGTTCCATGCAGTCCCCTCAGAAGCCTGGGCTGGCGCAGAAGGGAAGGAAGCCTGTGCGCGACAAGCCTCTCGAAGAAGCCCCCAGCCCATCAAGAAAAGGCAAGCGTACAAAAAATGCCACCCTGGCAAGAAATGTGGTAAACACTGATACCCTTAAAAGGAAGAGGGGATTAAAACCAGGAAGAAAGGTAAATACAAATCTTTAATTTTTTTATTTTTTTATTGATTGTATGGAATATACTTCATGCAGAACTTAGAAATGTTTTTCTCTGGCTTGGAGATTAGTAATTAACTTTTCATGGGGGAAAAGTGAATTGTTCCATTGTACACTACTTGAATATTTGTTTCATATATAGTTTCCACATAAACTGCTGCGTTAAATGTGAGAAATATCACTTATTGCATATCCAGAATTTTTTATGGATGTGTAGCAGGAAAATACTGTATATCAGGACTCTTCCTAATGTTAAAACAAAGGATCAGTAGTATCACCGCCTTTCAAAATTTAGAGGTGCTGGACTGTGGCCAGTGGGAGTAGAAAATGCCCACAATTAGTAAAAGTAAATGTCTCAGGCTCTATGGTCAGGCCCAGGCTCAATGATCATTGTGAGTAATGCCCCAGGCCTCATAGTCAGTGGAAGTAAGTAATGCCCCAGACTCAATAGTCAGTAGTACAAGTAACTAATTCCCCATATTAAATAGTCAATGGGAATAACTAATGCCCCAGACTCGATAGTCAGTGGGAGCAAGAGAAAAAATGCCCCAGGTTCAATGGTCAGTGGGAGTAAAAAATGCCCTTGGGTTAGTGAGCAGTGTTACAAAATGACCTTGCACCTGTGGTCCATGAAAGGGTAGTTGGTGACCACCGCTATATATACAATCACCAGCCACTTTATTAGGTACACTTTGCTAGTACCAGTTTGGACTACCTTTTGCCTTCAGAACTGCCTTCATTCTTCATGGCATAGATTCAACAAGGTGTTGGAAACATTCCTCAGAGATTTTGGTCCTTATTGACCTGATAGCATCACACACTTGCTGCAGATTTGTTGGCTGCACATCCATGATGCAAATCTTCTGTTCCACCACATCCCATAGGTGCGCTATTGGATTGACATCTGGTGACTCTGGAGGCCATTGGAGTACAGTGATCTCGTTGTCATGTTCAAGAAACCAGTTTGAGATGATCTGAGCTTCGTGACATGGTGCATTATCCTGCTGAAAGTAGCCATCAGAAGATGGGGTACACTGTAGTCATAAAAAGGCGAACATGGTCAGACAGGCCGCGGCGTTTGTATAATGCTCAAAAGGACCCAAAGTGTGCCAAGAAAATATCCCCCACACCATTACACCACCAGCCTGAACCATTGATACAAGGCAGAATGGATCCATGCTTTCATGTTTATGCCAAATTCTGACCCTACCATCTGAATGTCACAGCTGAAATCGAGACTCCTCAGACCAGGCAACGTTTTTCCAATCTTCTATTGTCCAATTTTGGTGAGCCTGTGCAAATTGTAGCCTAATTTTCCTGTTCTTAGCTGACAGGAGTGGCATCTGGTGTTTTCTTCTGCTGCTGTAGCCCATCTGCTTCAAGGTTCAATGTGTTGTGCATTCAGAGATGTATGCTGCATACCTTGGTTGTAAGGAGTGGTTATTTGGTTTACTGTTGCCTTTCTATTATCTGGAAACAGTCTGCCCATTCTCCTCTGGTATCAACAAGGCATTTTCGTCCACACTATTTCCGCTCACTGGATATTTTCTCCTTTTTCTGACCATTCTCTGTAAACCCTAGAGATGGTTGTGTGTGAAAATCCCAGCAGATCAGCAGTTTTTGAAATACTCAGATCAGCCCGTTTTGGCACCAAGAACCATGCCACGTTCAAAGTCACTTAAATTGCCTTTCTTCCCTATTCTGATGCTCGGTCTGAACTTCAAGTCATTTTCACCACGTCTAGATGCCTAAATGCATTGGGTTGCTGCCATTTAATTGGCTGATTAGCAATATGTTACCAAGCAATTGAACAGGTGTACCTAATAAAGTGGGCTGGTGAGTGTATATGTTCGCCATGTGCAACTCAACATTCTGATTTTGTTATGAGGCATAAACAGTTGAAGGAAAAACTAAAGTCTGAGATCTTTATACTGCATGTTGTATTGCCCTTAAACACTGCATTTTGTAAAGTAATGGGAAAGCATGCATGTCACCTTTGTTTACTGATTACAGTACTGTATGGGTTAATTAAAAAATGGTCATGTTATAACAGATTTATAGATTTAGGGACAATTCACATTAGTGCAGTAACAGCGCTTTTCCACACTGGAAGAATTCCAGTCAGCGCTAGCACACACAGGAAACAATTGTTTTCTATGTGTCAAGTTCACACGCAGCCCAGAGCTTTGCTGCAATGATCTGCAATAACATGCAGTCATGCTGCATTTAATTGCAGTGCACTAGACTGGACTGCATGCCACTATACAACAGTGCACCCAGCTGTTTTAGTGACAAGTGTCAAAGTTTGTATAAAAAAAAAACTGCACTGGATTGCACACCGCACTGCCCCCTTCCACCAGAACAGACAGCTGTTGCACAATAAACTGCTGCAGTGCACTGTGCAGCTTCTGACCATTTACATGTCAAGGTGTTCCATGGTGTGTAAACTCAGCACTAAAGTTTGCAGGCTATTTAAACTGGCTGCAAGTGGTAACTACAAAGTTTATAAACATCTTTTAATGTATTTGGGGGATTTTTATTTTTATTTTAGCTTTTAGTGCTATGAAAGAAAATGCTATACATTCCTTTTAACATTTCTTTGCAACTTCTGGACCAAAACTTTCTGTAGAACTTTTTAATTTTTCCTTTGCCAGAAGTCAGATGTTGGCATTAAGCATTTCTTCCATGCAGTTTGTGTGCTCATAAATGTAATGTGCAATTTTCTACCCACAGCCATTTTATAAAGACAGGAAGCCTAATTTTTATTTTTTTTTATTTTTTTTAGAAAGAAAGTCTGCCATTGAATCAAATTCTTCCTGCAACTGAATCTAATGGAGACATCAGTACATCCCAAATGATTAAAGATGCTGTGAGCGTTATAAATTCTATAGCAGTAATTTCAACAGGTATCTGTCCCTCAGGCCTCGCTTTCTCACTAACTTCTAAAATGTGTTTCAGGTATCACAAGACCGCCAGATTCAAAACCTTCAGTAAAATCGAATCATTTCCTTATGACTGAAATGCCAAGATCTTCATAAGCCCCTGGTTATAGTTCATGGGTGCTATGGTAAAAGTATTTAGACAGTGAAAAGGTGATTATTTCCCAGGATTTAGTGAGTGAAATCTAATGGTGACCTATATAAGTGTAGATATAGATGTACTTTTTAGAAGCACCAAAGCCCCTTTGCAGGACATCCCAAAGGAATCCAAAGCCACTTTCCTCCCTGCTAACTTTATGGTTACATTTAAAGCCTATGGACAGTGCATTCGCTTTAGCTAGTTCTCTAAATAGACAACCTTGCGATACAGTGCAATGTCTCCAATGCATTGCAGCTGAGGCAAGACTGATGAAACTGAACAGAGGAGGAGCAGATCATGAAAGGTCATCTTTGTGCCATGTCCTCAAATCAGCAAGCGACATATGTAAGATTCACGGCATTGTCCAATATAGTAAAGCATGAATGGCTTAAAGTGCTGCCCTGAACTTTCCTAGTCTGAATGTTGGTATGTAGTCAATGTTACAAGGCTAGCATAAAGGCAAATTGAAAAAGAAAAATATATTTAAATGTAAGTACTGTTTAGCCAAACGCTTTTTTGGCTGGGGATGGCTGGGGAATCACAGGAGTGCAGTTCATTCTGCTGTTTTCAGCCGACAGCGGGCTAATGCCACTTAGCCGGGCCAGGCTCTGGATAGATCCCGACTTTACAGTTGGGATCCACCCTGATACCTAGACCAGCAGCTGGCTCAGCCTCCTAGCAAGCCCCTGGGAGACTGAGCCAGCACTCCAGACCCTCCACAACCTAGCGCTCCAGTGAGTGCTGGAGGGGCAGAGCAGAGAGCCAGTGACTGACAGTCTCCGGCTCTCTGCTCACTGAAGGCTGAGAACGGAGCGTTCGGTGGCCATTGATCACTTAGTTCTCAGTCTTGGAAGCGGCGGGGGACAGATGCAGCATCGTATCAATGCTGCATCCACCTAGGTGAATAATATACATTTTTTTTTTTTTTTTTAAACCCATACTTCTCTTTTAGGTATATAATTTAATCAATTTGAGTCTTTTATATCTGCCTACCTGTACACTTTGAAATTGTGCTGAGTGTAGCCAGAGACAGAAGGGGTTTGGATTGGATGTAGTGGTTTTGACTTGGGTCAGGGATTGAAACCTTGAAAATAAGGACAAAATGCAAAACTCCATTGACACTGGCATGGCTTATGTACTAAGCAGTAAGCCAGGAGAAATGTTTGTGCTATGGAATTATGTTTTCATCACCACCATTCTGCTTTTTGAGATTTTACCTCATCTTTATTGTTTTTGTTTTTTCTGCAGTTTGTGTTTATGTGAACAAACATGGCAATTGTGGACCTCATCTGGATAAGAAGAAAGTTTTACAGCTTCCTGATCACTTTGGACCTGGCCCAGTGAATCTAGTGCTGCAGCAGGCAGTGCAAGCCTGTGTAGACTGTGCACACCATTGTAAAGTGGTGTTTGGCTTTTTGAAGTCTGGTCACCATGGAGGAGAGATTATAACTGGTATGTTTGTGCATTTCAGATGGATTTGTAATGTTTTCAGCCAGTTAGATTTAAATATAGAATCAAAAATGTAGAATTATTTGTATACATGATTTGTTATCTTTTCTATTTTTTTATTAATTAGTGAACTTTCATTTCTTTATCATACATCATGGGACACAGAGCCTTAAAGTGGAAGTAAACCCTCCTATTGTTTTCAGTCAAGGAAGCTGCCATGTTGGCCTCTAATAATTCTTCAACTGCAATAATGCTGCACATGTGATAAGTTATGACACCAGCCATTGTATGGTTTAAAAGTTTGGTTGAGAGCACAACCAATGTGAAAGTTAGCATGTCGGGAATGTAAGTGTTTTTTTGAAACTGGGTTTACTCCCGCTTTAAGTAATTAAGTAATGGGTTATAGCCTACCGTCAGGTGTTGACACTGGTAAACCCTAATTAAGGAAGTTTACTCCCCTATATAACCCCTCCTCCTTCCAGGAGCACATCAGTTTTTACCTCAGTCATTTACCTCAAGCTTCCTGATGTGGGGTGCTATACAAGGCCCAAGGCAGTTGGACCCCGTATTTACAGACCCAGTCCTTAAAGGTTTGCTAAAACGTACCCACCGTGATGGGTGAAAGATGGATTTTCTGTTAAATCAGCAAAATCTTGCGGCGAGGGCAAGGTAAGGAAAGAGATGCATTTCTTTCATTTAAGGAAAAATGTTGTCATGCCTTTAAAAATCTCCACTAGATGGAGTCTATGCACATATCTTACTCGGTTGTCTTTCACTGTTTGCTCAGTTCCGTGCCTGGCTGTACAGCGTGTGGAAGCAGATATTTACATTACCCCCTTACATTACCCCCCCCTCCCCCCGCCGTGGGGGAGACGGAGGGTCCCGCTATTATACCGCTGAAAGTTTGTTACTGCGGCTGTATTTTTTACACAGGTCTGTGCCTCACTGCAGGAGGCTCTGCCACCGCTTCACCCCCCCCCTTTTGTTGGGTCTGGGAGGAGGGGGCGGGGCTTAACGCAGGTGCCGTGAATCGTCCACGGACGAACGGCAGGCTAATAGATAAATACGGCTGTGTCAGTCTCTCCTCTGCTGATGAAGAGGAAACGAGCTGCCTGCACACAGGGACACACGGACACATGGGCTGTGGGCTGTGTTGCAAAACTGGCATTTCCTGATTAAGGAACGACACTTTTCCAGCACCAAGCTGAACTGTATAGCAATTTAAAAAAAAATGACTATTTTAAGTGATTTAGTGCAATGTGTACAGCACCTCTGTTTTTGTACTTAGGACTATGCCTGCCAAAAAAGACATCACAAAAGCCAAAAGAGTAAAAGTTTCACCCCCAGGCATTGGGATTTCAAGCTGTATTTCCATGCTGTCTTCCTTGCCTGAGTTACCAATTATGGCAACTGAGGGTGAGCCATTAGAGCAAATTGTTGGTCCAGCTGCCTCTCATCTCAGCACCTGCATACGTGACTGAAGAAACCCTTTCCTCCTCACTCCAGGGTCTGGAAGAAGGACTAGCGGCTTTAATTGCATCCTCCATTCAAATGGATAGCAAACGTACTAGGTCCCCCTCCGCCGCTTCAGATTTACAAGGGGAACAGTGGGCACACAATAAGGGTTTTACCCCCAATCAATCAAGAAGTGCCTACCGATGATTCTTCTACTGAGGAAACAACGGTAGAAACCTTTTTCAGCGTCTCAATCTAAACAATTGCTGATACAAACTCTTACAGAGACGTTCGTTCCTCCTTCATGCTGCCACTAACAGAGTCTCATGAAAACGTGGCCTCTTCCTTAGGTTTCTTAAAACCTTCCCATCCTTTGCATGCGTTTCCTGCATATGCATTACTTGAACAGCTTATTTTTTCGGAATGGGATAAACCAGAATAAACATTTTCTCCCTCCGAAGAGGTTCTCAATTCTCTATCCCCTGGAGGAGAAATTCTCCAAAAAATGGAAAGTACCAGCAATTGACGCTGCGATTTCCAATGTGAATAATAACTTAACTTGTCCTGTAGACAATGCACAGATACTTAAAGAACCAACAGATAAGAAGTTGGATTCCCTGCTAAAGCCTGCTTTTTCCATAGCAGGTGCTGTAACCCAGCCCGCAGTCGCAGCGATAGGCATCTGCAAATCCCTAAAGGACCAATTCAAACAGGCCCTTAGAGCGCTTCCTACACAACTAGCTCAAGATTTGGCTGAACTACCTAAGGCATTATGTTTAAAGACTATTCACCAGGCATCCCGCCTCACGCTTATACTTGTACATATGCGCAGAACCCTGTGGTTGAAAAATTGGTCAGCTGAAACACCATGCAAGAACCTCCTTATTGGATTCCCCTTTCATGGGGAGCGACTATTTGGAGAAGACTTGGATAAATATATCAAGACAATTTCTGCTGGGAAAAGTACTTTTTTACCAGTCAAGAGAAAATATAAACGTCCTTTATTTAAAAAGGACTCTTTCCCCTGCGCCAGGGGCTTTCGCCTCTAGGCAGTGGCGACGGCCTCCACCATCAGACTCTAGAGGAACAACTCGGGGTCAGACCCAGGCTCAAAAGAAGCCATGTGTTAAAAGGTCTGCAAAACAGAATCCTAAAGCCTCATCATGAAGAGGCAACCCCCCTCACCGAGGTGGGGGGAAGACTTTTGCAATTTTCAGAAGTCTGAAAAAAGAAAATTCAGGACAAATGGGTCATCACCACAGTAACGAGGGGATACAAGCTGGAATTTCGTGACTTTCCATCTCGTTTCCTAAGATCAAGCTTTCCCAAAGATCCAGAGAAAAAACAATCTCTCTCTGTTTCTGGCATTAGACCGATTAATATCTCAAGGGGTGATCATACAGATCCCCACCAAGGAGCAAGGTCGGGGGTTTTATTCAAATCTTTTCATGGTACCAAAACCAAATGGAGATCTCAGACCCATACTAGATCTAAGAAAGCTAAATCAATTCCTGAAGATCTGCTCCTTTTGCATGGAGACAATCAGGTCGGTAATTTCTGGCGTCAATCGGCATCAGGGATTCATATCTGCATGTCCCTATATTTCCTGCTCATCAAAAATTTCTGCGATTCGAGTTGGAACAGCAGCATTTTCAATTTGTAGCCCTGCCCTTTGGGCTAGCCATAGCACCTCGGGTGTTCACAAAGTGCTGGCCCCACCTCTAGCCAGGTTAATGGCACAGGGCATAACAGTCGTAGCGTACCTAAATGATCTATTACTTATAGATCAATCGGTGACTCGTTTGGAGCAAAACGTACGCACTACAACCAACTATCTGAAGAGTTTGGGTTGGATTCTCAACCTAGAGAAATCTTCCTTACTACCGCTAAAAAGGCTGGAGTACTTGGGTCTAATCCTAGACACAGCCCAGCAAAGGGTATTCTTGCCTCAAGCAAAAATCAACTCCATAAAAGGAACTGGGGCGGAGGGTCAGGTCAACTGGCAATCCCTCCATTCGCCTCTGTTTGAGGTTGCTAGGAAGTAGCTTCATTCTAAGCAGTTCCCTATGCCCAGTTCCATTCAAGACTGTTGCAGAACAGTATCCTGTCTGCTTGAAACAAAACAGTTCAAGCTTTAGACTTGCCAATGCGGATGTCCCCAAGAGTGGCCCAAAGCCTCACTTGATGGTCATTAATCCAGAATCTGCTGAAGGGAAGATCCTTCAAACCAGTCATCTGGAAAGTGGTAACGGATGCCAGCCTTTCAGGTTGGGGAGCAGTACTAGAAAAGGCAACTGTCCAAGGACAGTGGTCAAGTACCAAAAGAAGCTTGCCCATCAATATCCTAGAGATTCGGGCAGTTTGCCTGGCCCTAAAGGCCTGGACTTAAAGGTTACAGGATTGTCCTGTCAGGATTCAATCCGACAATTCCACAGCTGTGAGAGGTGAACCATATTCTAACTTGGGCAGAAAGGAATGTTCAATGCCTTTCTGCAATCTTCATTCCAGGAGTAGAGAATTGTCAGGCGGACTACTTATGTCGCCAGCAGGTATTCCCATGGGAATGGTCTCTTCACCCTGACATATTTCGGGCTGTTTGTTAAAGATGGGGGACTCCGGACGTGAATCTTCTAGCATCCAGGTTTAACACAAAGTTAATCAACTTTGTGGCCAGAACAAGGGATTCATTCACATGCGGAACGGATGCGTTAGTGACCCCATGGGATCAGTTTTCACTGATCTATGCATTCCCCCCTATTCAGTTGTTGCCTCGACTTCTTTGCAGGATCAAAGCTGGAAAGAAAGCCGACAATTCTGGTAGCACCAGCATGGCCCAGAAGGTCATGGTACGCAAAAATCATAAAGATGGCAGTGGAGGGCCCATGGTCCCTCCCACTACGGCCAGATCTGCTCTCTCAGGGACCGATATTCCATCCTTCCTTACGGTCTCTAAATTTAACGGCTTGGCTATTGAAACCCACATTCTAAAGAAACGTGGTCTTTCCGAGTCAGTTATCTCTACCCTGATTAATGCTATGAAGCCAGCTTCCAGAACTATATATTATAGAGTCTGGAATGCTTACGTTTCCTGGTGTGAATCCAAGGGTTGGCACCCTCTGAGATATATCATAGGCAGAATACTTGCCTTTCTACAATTAGGGGTAGAAATGAAATTGGCCTTATCCGTCTTATTTCAAAGACCACTTGCTACTCATTCTTTAGTCTGGGGCTTTATACAAGGGGTGACGCGGCTTAATCCGCCCGTCAAACCTCCCTTGATCCCTTGGGACTTAAACTTAGTTTTGTCTGTGTTACAAAAACAGCCATTGCAACCAATACAACAGATTCCCCTAGTCCTTATGACAAGGAAGTTTGTATTTTTGGTTGCTCTATCCTCAGCAAGGAGGGTTTCAGAATTGGCTGCTCTTTCTTGTAAAGAGCCATATTTGATTTTTCATTAAGACAGAGTGGTGTTACGCCCTCCTCCAGGCTTTTTGCCATAAGTCATTTTCAGGTTTTCACCTGAACCAAGATATTGTCCTGCCATCGTTTTTTTTTCCAAAACCATGTTCCAAGGAAGAAAAGTCCACTACATTGTCTTGATGTGGTGAAAGCAGTGAAAATCTTTTTTTTTTTTCCAATTAACGTTTTTATTTGTCAACATATTCAAACAGGTTATTTAACTTTACATACATTTTGGCAGAATAGAGCTCCCATAGGCAAGATATATGCTTCATGCGCGTTGTTATCAGTCCATGGGTATGCCCGTGGGTGCAACATTATTTTCTAAAACAGCGTTCCCACTACAAAAATGTAGGGGGTTAAATCTTTAGCATATAGCACCTATAGTGACGTTCATGTAAAACATGCAGGTTAGGTTTGCTTTGCAGATCGTAGGAAAAGGGAGGGGGGGGAGGAAAGAAAAAGAGAAGAGAGGATGAAGAGAAGGTTGGGAAAAGATGGGGGGAAGGGTATGGGGGGGGGGGGATAAGAAGAGAGGGGGTGTAGATACGTTCTCACCTCGACTGCCACGACGGCTTGCCTTAGTCCTCCCGCAGATGCCACCTCTCCCAGACTTCGTTGTGGTCGTCCAGTTTTTGTCGGATCCTGGCCGTCATCTTTTCCATGAGTTCAACGTCTTTAACCCTGGAGTATAGGGCCTCTTGAGAGGGTGGGATGGGGGATTTCCAGTTAAGGGCTATTAGGCACCTTGCGGCCGTCAATATGTGCCTGAGCAATTTCTTGCTAGGCTTAGATAATTTTGGTTGGGACAGGCCTAGCAGAAAGAGTTTAGGAGTGAACATTATGGGCGTCTCAAATAGCCGTATCATGAGCTGTCGGGTAGATTCCCAGAAAGGGGTTATAAGTGGGCATGCCCAATATATGTGGAAAAGTGTCCCTTTCTGTTGTTGGCAGTGCCAACATCTGTCCGGGGTGGAGGGGTATATTTTGTGGAGTATGGCAGGGGTCTGGTACCAACAGAAGAGAATTTTGTAGGAGTTTTCCTTATATAGAGTACATATAGAGGTTTTGGCTGCCTGCCTCCAGACCGCCTGCCATGCCTCCATTGGGAGCTCCTCGCCTAACTCCTTCTCCCACTTGCACATATATGAGTGTTTGCCTTTAGTTAGGAATTGGTATTTGTTTATAATTTTGTAAATGTCCGATATCAAACCCCTGCGGTTGCGTCCTTCTAATATAACCTGTTCAAATGGGGAGGGTGGGGAAAAGAGGAGTTGTGGAGCTATCGTTTGGGCAAAGTGTCTGATCTGCAGGTAACTGTAGAACGCTTGCTTTGGAAGGTCATGTTTGGCCTGGAGCTCCGAGAATGTGAGCAACCTGCGAGATCTGGGATTCACAATGTGACCAAAGTGGAACAGGTTCCGTGTGGCCCAAGGCCACAACATCTGATGTGTTAGGCTGGTTGGTAGTTTAGGATTGCATAAGAACGAGTTCATCAGGGAGTTTTTGGATTTGAGGTTATATTCGCGAGAGACCTTGCGCCACAATAGGCGAAGTTGCGACATTGAGCCTAGCATGCGTCTGGGGTCCACCTCCACATTTGCGCTCCATATTATACTGTTTGGGTGTACTGGGGCTAGCCAGATTTTTTTCTAGTTCTGACCACTTGCTGAAGGACCTCTGGGTGAACCATGAAGTCAGTGCGCGGAGTTGGGTCGCCTGATAGTACCTGACCAGGTCAGGGAATGCCAGGCCCCCATCCATCCGTGAGGCCGTCAGGACTGAGCTGGGCACTCTGTGTTTCTTAAAGTTCCAGACATATTTCAGGAGATCTTTTTGTAGTTTGCGTAGTTGTATGTAGGGAACGGGTATAGGTAGAGTTTGGAATAGGTATAATAGTTTTGGGAGGATGACCATTTTAACGGAGGTGATCCGGCCTATCAGGGAGATGTGATGAGCTTTCCATTTTTGGATCAGTTCCCGGATTGATCGAAATATCGGTGGGAAGTTCGCCTGGTACAGGGTGTGGAAGGATGGGGTGATGGATACCCCTAGGTATTTGAGTGAGGTGGTCGCCCATTTATAAGGAAAGATAGACTTAAGGTGGGTCGTTTCGTCTGTCGGGATATTGAGTGGAAGTGCGACTGACTTAGAGGTATTGGTCTTGTAGCCCGACAACGTGCCGTAGTGATCTAATATGGCGTGGAGGTTGGGTAGGGAGGTCCGAGGCTTGGTCAGGGTGAGGATGATGTCGTCCGCAAACAAGCATATCTTGAATTCCTTGCCCCTAACCGGAATGCCCCTAATGTCAGGGCTGTTCCTAATGGTGGCCACCAGGGGTTCTACACACAGTGCAAACAGCAAGGGGGAGAGCGGGCATCCCTGGCGGGTACCATTCGTAATCGGGAAGATGGGGGATGTGGCGAAGGGTGTCTTGACCTGCGATGAGGGGTGTGTATAAAGGTTCTGGACCGCGTTCAGGAAGGGGCCCTTGAATCCCATATGTTGTAATGTGGCCGTCATAAAGGGCCAGCTTAGGCGGTCAAACGCCTTCTCTGCGTCTAGACTAAGGACCAGGGATTGTGTGGATTCTCTGTTCGCTACGTCTATCAGGTCTATGACTTTTCTGGTGTTATCCCCCGCTTGTCGCATGGGGACGAATCCCACTTGGTCTTTGTGTATCAAGGTTGGGAGGATTGCGTTAAGGCGGGTGGAGAGAATTTTTGTAAATATCTTAAGGTCCGAATTCAAGAGGGCTATGGGTCTGTAGCTGGCGCATACTGTCGGGTCTTTATCGGGCTTGGGGATCAGAGTTAGGTATGAGCCTAGCATCTCATTCGGGATGGGGGTCTGTCGGAGGAAGGCATTAAATAGTCTGGTCATGTACGGACCTAAGATGTGTAGGTAGGTCTTGTAGTACTCGTATGGGAGTCCGTCTGGTCCCGGGGATTTATGTGCCGGTAAGGCCTTAATGGTCGTCGTCAGTTCCTCTGTGGTAATGGGGGTGTTCAGTTCTAGGAGGTCAGCCTCTTTTAGTTGTGGTAGTCTGGCTTGTTCAAGGTATTGGGTTATGCGGTCGGTTAGATCTTCTGACGGGGGGTTGTGGGGTATTTCGCGTTTGTTGTAGAGGTCTGTGTAGAACTCCGCAAATGTTTTCGCAATGTCCTGGGGGTGGGTCACTAGGTCACCTTTTTTGTCTTTGATCTGGTCGGGCGTGGATATATGTGCTTGGTCCGCGAGTTTTCTGGCTAGGAGTGATTGCGCCTTGTTACCTTTATCATAGTATAGCTGTCTCAATCTTATTATTGATTTTTCTACTGCCCCTAGCGCCAAGTCCCGGAGCGTTGTTCTGACTTGGACTATCTGCTTAATAAGCGTTAGGGAGGGGAGAAGTCAGCAGTTTGTTTTCAAGGTGTCGGAGGCGTTTTTCCCCTAGAATTCTGGCGGTCTGAGCGTCTTTTTTCATTTTTGAGGAGAGTGCAAGGCACCTACCTCTGATTACCGCTTTGTGTGCGGTCCAGAGGGTGGATTGGGTTATGTCTGGGGTGTTGTTTTCAGCAAAGTAATGTTGTAGCGTGGTGTCTAATTCCGTCTTAGATGGGAGGTATTGTAGGAGGAGATTGTTAAGCCTCCAGTTATAGGGCCTGCGTGTGGGTGTGCCCAGGTCCATGGAAATTGTCACCGGGGCGTGATCTGACCAAGATATGGGCAGAATTTGCGCAGATTTGATGGCTTTAAGTGTGGTGTTGTTGACGAAGATGTAGTCCAGTCTTGAATGGGTGTGATGTGGGGCAGAATAGAAGGTATATTGCCTATCTTTTGGGTGCAGGGCCCGCCATGTGTCAAATAGAGCATATCTCCTGGTGATCTGCCGGAATTGTTTAGAGTCCCTGAGGGCTCTTGTCTGAGGAGCTTGGGGGTTAGTCACAAGGCGGTCATGTTGGGTGGAGTGTGCTAGGTTATAGTCCCCTCCCACCACTAGCATGTTATGGGGTGTTTTAAACAGGCGGGTAAAGACCTTGTTCAGGAACCGGTGTTGGTGTACATTCGGGGCGTATAAGGTGCACAGGGTTATGGCTTGGGATTGCCACGTGCCCTGTACAATGATATAGTGGCCTAGCGGATCTATGTGTGTCCCAGTGCAAGAAAATGGGGACCCTTTTTTGAAGAGTATGGCAACCCCTGCTTTTTTACGTGGGTTAAAGGCCTGGAATGATAAGGGATAGAACTTGGAGGCAAATGTGAAGGAATCGCCCTTGCCAAAATGTGTTTCCTGTATCATTATAATGTCTGCACCAGATTGCCTGAACTCTCGGAGCGCCAAGTGTCTTTTTTTATTGGAGTTTAGGCCGTGCACATTAAGTGTTATTACCTTAGCCATGGTCTGTGGTGGGGGGGGTGGCAGCATTACTTATCTGGTCTGGTCGACAGCTGGATCTGTTCCGGGAGTGTGGCATCCGCGGGAGGAGGCTCGGTGCCCAGGGGGGCCCTAAGAGGGAGCAAGTCAGTAGTTGGGTGGAGGTGAGGTATCTAGGAGGAGAGAGAGAGGTTAGAACGAAAAACAAAAGTCAAAACAAGTCAAACAATTATACAACATTTGCTGGGTCTGGGTGACCGTTAAGGTCAAACGGCCCAAACAGTTCCTGTAGGTCTCCCCGACCTAGGATGTCCGGAAAGTTCAGGTCGGGGAGATACCAGGGGGGTAGGGTCAAGAAAGGAACTTGTAGGTGGTAAACCACGAGGGGGGTTCGTAACTCGGGAGGCAACCTGTCCGGCTTCTCGACCCAGGGTAGCCCATGGAGTGAGGTCTTGTCGAATAATAGGCTTTCGGGGGGTGGTAGTCATTTCGCGGAGGTCTTTGTGGGATAGATGTTAGTGTCGCAGTTGGAGGCTCCCTAGGGGGGGAAGTCATCCCATCTTGTGTTTGGGGGTTCGGTGGTTGGGGTCTGGGCCCCTTGGACGTTTGGTCGAGGATACTTTCTGCCACATTGCTGGCGGTGGTGGGGGGTTAGCCACCAGGTCCCATTCGGGGAGTTGCGGGACGGAGATCCCCAAAGTGTCACAGAAGGGTTCCAGGTCATCTGGGTAGCGAAGGATTGCCGATTTTCCTAGGTGCTTGGCTGTTAAACTGAAGGGGAATCCCCATCTGTATGTGATTTTTCTCATCTTGAAGTGCGTGCAGTAGAGGTTGTAGCAATCTCCTTTTTTGAAGCGTGATCCAAGAGAGGTCTGGGTATATTTGTACCGGGGCGTTATCGAATCGCAGGTCGCGTATAAGGCGGGCTTTACGCATGATGTCTTCTTTAAGTGGGTAAGAATGCACTCTGCATATTACATCCCGGGGCTTTGAGGCGGGACCTTTAGGGCGGAGAGCCCGGTGTGCTCTGTCCATCTCTATGTGCTTGTCAGGGTCCTCCCCGAGCATCTCGTTAAACAGGGTCTGTAATGAGGATTGCAGGTCTTCGGTGCCGTCTGATTCAGGGAGTCCTCGTACCCTAATATTGTTTCTCCGGCCCCTATTGTCGAGGTCCTCGACATGGCGTTGCATGTCGCGGAGCATGATGTGGTGGTCTGAGCTCTGTTGTTGTGTGCGGTGTATGGCCAGTTTGGTCTCTTGAATCTCCTCTTCTGCCATCTCTACTCTATCTGAGAGGTGTTTGAGACCTGCATGAAGTGTTTGGATCTCGGAGCGACAGGTGGCCTTGACATCAGCTATAAGCTGTTTGAAGTCATCTTTGGTGGGGATGGCTTGCAGGTATGATTGCCATGGGGGGTAGGGGTCTCCGTTATAACTTGTGGGATGGTGGAGATGCTGTGGGGTCGGTGCTTGTCCGTTTGGGGTCTCTCGCAGTTGTGGGGTGTCCCATAATGGTTGGGGTGCCCAGGGGTCAGTCCAGGATGTAGTATGGGGAGAGCTCGGGGTGGGGGCCGGTGGGCTGTATCCTGGGTGCTGCATGTGCCCCTGGGTTGCTTGGGGATGTGAGGGAGGGATTGCTTGCGGGTCTCTGTTTAGGCTGAGGTCCCTGGGCCGTTCGGGCCTTTGGGCTCCTGGGGGAGGTAGTGACTGCCATGCGGTCTGTGCCCCTTCATCCGTGGGGGGCTGTTGGTCCACCCGGGGGTGTCCGGGGTCTGGAAGGGGGGGGAAGGCTGTTGCTGGGTCGGGTGCTGTGGGAGACAAAGTGCCTGTGTGGAGGCATGGGTCAGAGGCTGTCCTCAGCAACTTGGGGAAGGCCTCTGTGCATTGGGTATATTCTGCCTGTGAATGAGTTCCGGCCTGGTCCCCCTGTGGGTAGTGGTATCCCCCTGATGCTTGGTGGGTTTCACTCACCAGGTGTTGGAGCCCGGAGGGGCTCGGAAGCTGCTGTGTGGGGTCTTTGGCGTCCGGCGGCGTTCCGCCGCTGTGTTGAGGCGGCGGGGTTGAGGCCTGCTGCCTCGTGTTGTTGGCGGCCATCTTGGTACACCCGCCCGGAGCCGCCGGCGGCTGGAATAGCTTTTTGAAGGATGCTGCGGTGCTCGGCGGCGCGTGTGCAGGTCTCCGGGCTGAGGAGGATCGGGTAGTGCGCGATCCTCCCATATGCTGGCTTGATTTACCCCCGAAATTAGCCTGTGTGCTGCGGGCTGGAGAGGAGCTCTCAGTCCGTGCTGCCTTCCAGGTCGGCTTCCGGTCACGCCAGTGAAAATCTTTTTAAAGAAAACTGCACAGTTTCGTAAGACCCATTTTCTTATTTATTCTGCCGCAGGGTCCTAAGAAGGGACAGGCTGCGTCGAAATCCACTTTTGTTAAGTGGATTTGGCAAGTGATAATTCAGACTTATGATTTAAGGGGTAAAATTCCCCTGTTTCAAGTTAAGGCGCATTCTACCAGGTCGGTTAGTGCTTCTTGGGCAGTGAGTCATCAGACCTCCATGGCTCAGATCTGTAAGGCCGCAAATTGGTCTTCAGTGCATACATTCACAAAACTTTATCAGGTGGATGTAAGGAGGTATGAGGTTATCTATCGCCTTCGGGCGCAGTGTGCTGCAAGCAGCAGTATAAATCCTCAAGTCTGCGTGTACCCTGCGGGTTGTTGATTTGATTGAACCAGTTTTAAAAGTCTTTTTTCTATGCTTCTCCTGTGGATCACTTGAGTTCACTTAGTTCTGCACTCCCTTTAACCCAGATTTGGCCAAGGTCACAGAGCCGGTCCAGGCTCTGCAGGGATCCCAACAATAATGTTAGGATCCACACAGATGCCTGACCTGCAGCTGGCTCAGCCTCACTGTGAGCCTGAGCCAGCCACTCGCCTTTGCGCTGGAGGGGCAGAGCAAGGAGAGGTGAGTGACACTCAGAACGGACTTGAGAACTGAGTGATCCGTGATCTTTGATTGCTCAGTTCTCAGTGTTCAGCCGACAGAGGACAGCTGCAGCATCAAATCGATGTTGCAAACATCTAGGTGGGTATGAATGTTTTTTTTTTTTCTTTTCCTGCATTTCTCTGTTTTAATATAGATACTGACGCTTTTCTTTTAGCAACAAAGTTACTTTTGTATAGTAAATATTGCTGCATTTGGTCTGCTCCTAAACTTCTCGTCTGTACAGCTTGTATTGTGGTTTTGTATTATTAAATATGTATTAAATATATTAAATTAAATATGTTTTTTTATTTTTATGCTGTATTTAGCATCCTTTGATGGAGAGAAACACTCTGTTCATCTGCCACCAGTTAACAGTGCGTCATTTGTATTGCGATTTTTGGAAAAACTATGTCACAGTTTGCAGTGTGATAACCTGTTCAGTAGCCAGCCGTTCAGCCCATACATGGGTTCACTGCATGGTCCAGCAGACTATGACAGAAACAAAGCATGCAAGAATCCACTTTCAGGAGGTAAGCATTTTATTTATTTTTTATTCTTTCTTTAAACCAATTTTTTTTTACCAAGAACATAGGTGTGTCCACAACATGCCATTAAATGTCACATACATATATTACATAAGTCAGGAGAACAGTACAATGTCAGAAGACATTATTACATCAGTCATGGTAACTCGGGTTCATGTATTAACCAAACCTATAAAATGTATACCAGATAAGGGATCTACAGTAGATAAATAATAAGAGAATCAGCATCTCCTTTTCTAATTTTCCAGCGGGTTAATAGGAATGCAGTAGATTTAAATAAATTGGAAAAGAAAATAAAGTTCTGGGCAATGGAGTAGAAAACCTAAAGGGAAGCCAAGGGAAATTTGGAATGTTGTATAGAAAGATCAGCAGTACAGTATGTAAAACGGGTTGTCAAATCTGGGTGGAGGGGGAGGTAGGGCAGAGACATAACTCTAATTTTATTACATGGCCAAAAGACGTGCAGCAGTGTGGCTTCAGCATGTCCACACTGCCAGCAGATGCGAGGGATCGAAGTGTAGATTTTGTGCAGGACTGTCAGCACCTTGTACTGTCTAGTCAGGATCTTATAGAATTAATCTTGGTATTTGCTAGCTGTGGAAGAGTAATGAGAGAAGTATAAGATGTGGTCTCTTTGTTCAGATGAGAACAAGGCATCTAGGTCTTTCTCCCAATTGAGCAAGAAAAGGGGACATAAAATAATTATTCAAATGGTGGCATTTGCTGTAGCAAGACTTTTTCATGTTTCATGTTTGAGAGTAGTAGAGGAAAAAATAAAGGGTTTGCTGAGGCTGCCAATTGTCTATTGGGGAGCCTTATTAGTTGACACGTTTTTGAGTTGTGTATAATCTTTAAAGCGTTTAACCCCCCAAAAAAATTAAAAAATGGATCCTGTCCCTTTAAAGTATTTTATACAGCACAGTGCTTGTGCTTTGTCATTTTGGCCCCCTGTAAGACCTGTAATACCTGGCTGATCCTGACAGTTTCTACCCTCCCCTCTGTAAACTGACTACGGTTTGTCATGGCTGCTGAGCCCTGACACCGTGGTCAGTTTACGGCTTCTGTCATCTGCAACCCTCTTGTCATCGTCCTCCCCTCCCTGCCTGTCTCCCCGACCCTGTGTCAGTGCCCGCCCCCTCTGTTCATGCTGCTCTCTTAACTGTAAAAACTTTTATATAAGCCTCTCTGTGTCCTAATAACAAGGGCTCCTGTCTGTGTGCTTTATTAAAAAAAATGCCTCCTTTACTGTAATTCACATCGGTTCCCTGCAATCACGTGACCGTGTCTCTCTCCCTCTCCCCCTCCCCCCTCTCCCTCTCCCCCTCCCTCCCTCTCCTCCTCGCGTTCTGACTGACGTCAGCGGGGCAATCTTGGCCCCACCCACTGCATCTGTCAGCCGGGCAGAGGAATGAGCCAGCTGGAGACATGATTGCAAGGAACCGCTGTGAAATACGGTAAAGGAGGCATTTTAAAAAAAAACAGACAGGAGCACTTGTTAGGACACAGAGGGGCTTAAATAAAGTTATATAAGTAGGTTAACAACCACTTTAAGTCTGAAAGGGTTGCTATTGAGAAATCAAAGAAGTTTTCTGTCTACCAGACCAGGGCAAAGTTTGGGGTTGAGGAACTTGACTGGCCTGCACAGAGTCCTGACCTCAACCAATAGAACAACTTTGGGATTAATTGGAGCGGAGACTGTGAGCCAGACCTTCTTGTCCAACATCAGTGCCTGACCTCACAAATGCGCTCCTGGAAGAATGGTCAAACATTCCCATAGACACACTCTTAAACCTTGTCGACAGTTTTCCCTGAAGAACTGAAGCTGGTATAGCTGCAAAGGGTGGGCCAACTCAATATTGAACCCTACGGATTAAGACCGGGGATGCCATCAAAGTTCATGTGCGTGTAAAGGCAGGCGTCCCAATACTCTTGTTAATATAGTGTATGCGATTCCCCCACCCCAGTATGCCTAAAAGTGGCCTTCGGGTGTCAGTCTTTCCAATCAAATGCTTTTTTTTTTTTTGCATCAGTAGGGTGCAGACGCATAGGGTTTTTGTGGGCATGGGCCAGATGGACCACATTAACCACTTTCAGACCGGACCAATTTGCAGCCAAAGGACCAGGCCCCTTTTTGCAATTCGGCACTAACTTAACTGACAATTGCGCGGTCGTACGACGTGGCTCCCAAACAAAATTGACGTCCTTTTTTTCCCACAAATAGAGCTTTCTTTTGGTGGTATTTGATCGCCCCTGCGGTTTTTATTTTTTGCGCTATAAACAAAAATAGAGCGACAATTTTGAAAAAAATGCATTATTTTTTATTTTTTGCTATAATAACTATCCCCAAAAAATATATAAAAAAACATTTTTTTCCCTCAGTTTAGGCCGATACGTATTCTTCTACATATTTTTGGTAAAAAAAATCGCAATAAGCGATTATTGATCGGTTTGCGCAGAAGTTATAGCGTTTACAAGATAGGGGATAGTTTTATAGCATTTTTATTAATAATTTTTTTTTTTTATTATTAATGGCGGAGATCTGCGATTTTTTTTGTGACTGCGACATTATGGCGGACACATCTGACATTTTTGACACATTTTTGGGACCATTGTCATTTTTACAGCAATTAATGCATTTAAATGCATTGATTTCTGTATAAATGACACTGGCAGTGAAGGGGTTAACCACAAGAGGGCAGTGTAATGGTTAAGTATGCCTAGGGGTGTGTGTTTTACTGTGGGGGGGGCGTCACTAGTTGCTAGGCAGAGATCGGCGTCACTAGTTGCTAGGCAGAACGGGGAGATGCTGTTTATCTCGGCATCTCCCCGTTCAGCCGCCCCGTGAGACGATCGCGGATGTCCCCGCGGCGATCGAGTCCGCGGGGACCGCGATCGGACTCACGGGGGTCCCGACCGGCGTGGGAGCTAAAGGAGGGACAGGCTAAAGGAGGGACGTGTATATATACACGCCCTCCTGCCTGTACTGTACGTGCCATTCTGTCGACGTATATCGGCGTGCGCCGGTCGGCAAGTGGTTAAGGACTCTTGGGGTCTTGTCTCTGACTGGCATAAAACTTACCTAATCTAAATGAATGATAGGTTGTAAATGGGTATCAACTGGGTGTAGAAGATTTCTACATGTTGCTACAAATTGAGGGCCAAGATGGCTGCTGAGGCTTTGTAGTAGTTACTCTAAAGCCATCTGGGCCAGGAGCCTCCTCCGATTTTATTGATTTGACTGCAACAAAGAGTTCATTAGTCATTAAGGGAGTGTTCAGAGATTTGGCTTTGGTTATATATTTTTGGATTTTGGGGGCAAGTTGTATAGAGATAAATATAAACCTTTGAAGCATGTCACTATATCTGCAGAAGAATGTTATTTTTTTCCCATTCCCAGTGATGATGTGGGGGATATGTTTTTATAGAGCACCTTCATATAGTTAGCCAGGTTCCTGCAGGATCTGTTACTGTATTAATTGTAAGTGTGTCTGGTTTTAGTCCATTGGATGATGTTTTTTTGCAGTAGTAGAGAGCAAATTTATTGCACTGTCAGCCGCCAGAGTTTGTGAGAAATTTCTTGTGCAGAGTTTCGAGGTGTGGTATGCGATCTGAAAGCTAGTCAAGTTGGGCTTGACCAGCTTCCCATTGTTCTGGACAACTGGATGCTTGCCTCCCTTGATTTAGGATGTGGGGTAATACTGTGGTAAGGAAATCGGAAGCAAAAATTTGAAAACCTGGGCAACTTTTTTGGTTTGAAAGTGGGTCTCCTGTATATAGGCTACTTGCACCCTAAGTCACCAAAGTTCAAGTACCAGTTCAATACACTGGTGTGCTTTTCAGGAATATTGAGACTATTAGTATTCAGAGACACAAACCTGGATTTAGGCGTGTTATACACAATAAATAAGGCAAACACCAGAAGCAGTGGTTAGTGTGTAATATATGGGTACTGGAAGGGGCTGCCACCCTAGCACCAAAGTAATAGACAAGTAGGGAAAGAGAAAAAGACCTGGAGTGTGAGGGCAGGAAGGTAGTAGTATTATAGGTATGAGGTAGAAAGAGAAGGATGTGAAGTAGGTAACAAAGTTTTGGGTGTTGTGGTGGGGGAGAGGTGATGGCCAAGAGGAAGAGGAGAGGACTATATAGTATAGGTGTGTTGCTACATAATACGAGAAGGGTGTGCATGGGAACTGCAAGCCTTTTGTCCTCAAGATACCGAGCTGTAGACTCATCCTGAGGGGTGTAGTGATTTTGTTTATCATTAGAATGTGCTTTTTATTTTGTCAGTTGTGTTAAAGGAACCCATAGCAGTAGTGATCTAAAGTTCTGGAATACTTTTTGGTTATCTGTAAATTAACAAGTCTTTACAGTGAATTTGTGGCCAGACTATAGTCAGCCACTTATATATTGTAAATAAGCTTTAAAGCAAGCTCTCAAAGACCCCTGTAACTGCAGGCACTATGGCGCAATTTACCCTTAACCACTTCCATACCGCACAACGTTCTATGACATTGTCGGCTTTCAGTGGGGATATCTGAATGATGCCTGCAGCTGCACCGTTAGAACAATCATAGCCTCTGTTCAGCTGCTTGATTGGTCTTACAGGCTCGCCTCCGGTGCTTCTACCGACTTGCCCGTGGGATCCGGGGAGCCGGAGAAGGAATCCGCTGGGGCCGGAAGTTAGCCATAGAGAAAACCGAGGGCCTGATGGTCCCCGGCAGTCTCTGACCCTCGGAGGCCCAAGCATGACATTATGACGTCACATCCGGGCTGGCAGGAGGAAACAATGCAGGGGACTCGACTGGAAAACCTGAGATGTTTCTTTTTATTTTTTTTATCTCAGGCTTTCCAGCCTGGAGAAGATATGTGGGGTCTTTATGAAACCCAACATCTCTCCATAAAGAGGACCTGCCATGCACTATTCCTATTACAAGGAATGTTTACTTTCCTTGTAATAGGAATAAAAGTGATCAGAACCACTTCACGCAAAACAATGTACCCGTATGTCAGTACTTTGATGCTAAATACCGAGGTTATGGCAGCAGCTAGCTGCCATAACCCTGGTGTTTTGGGGAACGCTGTGCGTTTCTCTTTGGGATAAAAGTGGTGTCCGCAGAGGATTCACCGCAAGATCACTTTTATCAGCGGCGGGAGAGGTGCCCACCCCCCTTCCGCTGCACTCCGGTCATCTCCGCCGCTAACCGGACCCGCTGGTAGCGGCGGAGACTATCGTGTCCTCTCCCATGGATGCTTGGCTGCCGTCAGAGGGGAACATGGCCCCTGCTCGGCTCCATGCCATGGGGGGGGGGGGGAGCTATGAATAAGCGCCACATGAGGCGTGAAACGCGTTAGCGATCCATCCTGTCTTCCATGAGTTGATATGACTGTATTTGGATTTTATCGGTTAAATAAAGATGCCTTTCTGAAGTACGGCCATCCAGGAACTTCTTTTTCTCTTCTATTTCGAGCAGAGCCAGCACCTGTGAAGTCTCATTAGGGTGAACCTATTCACTGTGGACCTGGAGACTAGAGCGGTAATCTCTTCGTGCTCAGAAGCGTCATCAAACGTCATTTATGCCCATAGCTCTTAAAGGAGATTTTTTTTTTCTTTGCATTTTAGTGTAAATATGAGGTCTTTTTGACCCCAGAGCTCATATTTAAAAGGTCCTGCTTTTTTTTCTATTACAAGGGATGTTTACATTCCTTGTAATTGGAATAAAAGTGACCCAAATTTTTTTTATTTTAAAAAACCATGTCAAAATAAAAAATTAAGTGTAAAATAAATAAGAAAAAAATATATATTTTTTAAGCCGCCCCATGCCCACGAGCTCGCGCGCAGAAGCATACGTGAGTAGCACCCGCATATGAAAACAGTGTTCAAACCACACATGTGAGGTATCACCTCGATCGTTGGAGCAAGAGGAATAATTCTAGCCCTAGACCTCCTCTGTAACTCAAAACTGGTAATTTGTAGAAATTTTTAAACATCGCCTATGGAGATTTTTAAGGGTAAAAGTTTGTCGCCATTCCACGAGTGGGCACAATTTAGAAGAATGACCTGTTGGGTATCAATTTACTTGGTGTAATATTATCTTTCACAATATAAAAAAAATTGGGCTAACTTTATTGTCTTATTTTTTAATTCAAAAAAGTGTATTTTTTCTCAAAAAAAAAGTGCGCTTGTAAGACTACTGCGCAAATACGGTGTGACAAAGTATTGCAACGACTGCCATTTTATTCTCTGGGATGTTAGAAAAAAAAATATTGGGGGGTTCTAAGTAATTTTCTAGCAAAAATAAATGATTTTAACTTGTAAACAAGAAGTGTAAAAAAGAGGTTCGGAGCTGAAGTGGTTAAAGGGAAAGTGTAAATTAAAATAAACAATAACATTTTTTTAAGCATGCTCACGCAGAAGCGAACGCATACGCAAGTCGTGTCCATATATGTACACGTTGTTTAAACCACACGTGTGAGGTATTGCGTGAGGAACGTTGGAGTGAGAGCAATAATTCTAGCCCAAGACCTCCTCTGTACCTCTAAACAGGTAACCTGTAAAAAAATTTAAAGTGTTGCCTATGGAGATTTTTAAGTTCCCAAAGTTTGGCGCCATTCCACGAGTGTGCGCAATTTTAAAACGCGACGTGAGGTATCTATTTACCCGGCATAACATCATCTGTCACATTATACAAGAAATTTGGCTAACTTTACTGTTTTTTTTTATTTATTTTTTTATTAATTTTCAAAATTGAATTGAAAAATTGCTAATACCGTGTGACATACAAAGTTGCAATGACCGCTATTTTATTCCCTAGCGTCTCTGCTAAACAATATATATAATGTTTGGGGGTTCTAAAGTTCATAACAGGTACTGTAGTCTTGTTTTAGTCAGTTTGTCCTACATTAAAAGGCTGAAAGGCAGCGAAGTCAGTGTTGGGTGTAGGGGGCTATGTGAGCTGAAACTGACCAGAAGCTGACTACAGTGCCTCTGTTATGAACTTTTGAGGATAAATTACTCCACAATGCCTGCAGCTACAGAGGTCAGCAAGGCTTGTTGTGTGTTTTTTTTTTTTTTTTTTTTTTTTTTAACTGGTTGCGAAAGTGTGTGTATAGCCCAAATTTTTTTTTTTTTTATTCGGCTTTGGATTGAATAGGGAAATCCTGTCTTTAAGAATGTGTAAATACTTTAATGTCCACAGCCTGGCCACTTTAAAGCGGTATTAAACCCAAAACCAAAAATGTAATATATTCCAGTTTACCAATCCTTAAAGTGATTGTAAAGGGGAAAAAAAAGCTTAAAGAAAAATGACAAACATGTCATACTTGCCTGCTCTATGCAGTGGTTTTGCACAGAGCAGCCCTGATCCTCTTCTGGGGTCCCCTGCCAGCTCTCTGGGCCTCTCCCCCTTGCCGAGTGCCCCCATAGCAAGCCGCTTGGTGTTGGGCACTCGTGCGTGCTCAATCTAGAACCTGCTCTCTGCATCCATAAGACAGAGCACCGGTTCAGCCCCATTCCCACCTCACTGGCTGTAATTGACAGCAGCGGGAGCCAATGGATCCTGCTGCTGCATCTCAGTCCATCAGGAGGGAGAGACCCGGAAGAGCATTGGATCTCGTGCACATTGCTGGAGCGAGATCAGGCTTAGGTAAGTATTAGGAGATGGGGCTGAGAGGGAAGCTGCACACTAAAGGTGTTTTACCTTCATGCATAAATGCATGAAGGTAAAACACCTTCAGCCTTTACAACCACTTTAAAGGCTGTGGCTGCATTAGTTTTCTTTTTTTAGGCTCTAGGCACCTTTGGACAGCAGCATTGTTTAATCTGGGGGGAGGGGAGTGTTAGATGTACTAGCAGATTTAAATACATTAACAAATTGAAGCCAAACTCCATCTAATACTCCTTAAGCGGTTATATCTAATAGTTTTTTTGTTCTTTAGAAAAAAGGGTTTTACCACCTCAAATCTAAAAAAAAGTTGGGAAGCTGTGTAAAATCTACATAAAAACAGAATGCAATGATTTGCAAATCTCATAAACCTATATTTTATTCTCAACAGAAAAATAAAAAACATATCAAATGTTTAAACTGAGAACATGTAGTACCATTTAACCTCTTGACCACTGGGCACTTAAACCCCCTTTCTAACCAGACCAATTTTCAGCTTTCAGTGCTCTTACATTTTGAATGACAATTACTCATACAACACTGTACCCATATGACATTTTTGTCCTTTTTTCCCCACAAATAGAGCTTTCTTTTGGTGGTATTTAATCACCGTTGGGTTTTTATTTTTTTGCGCTATAAAAGAAAAAAGACTAAAAATTCTGTAAAAGGAAAAAAAAGAAATTTTGTTAGTTTCTGTTATAAAATTTAATTTTTCTTCATAAATTTTGGCCAGAATTTATACTGCTACATATCTTTAGTAAAAATAAGTACAAATTGGGGTATATTATTTGGTCTTTGTGAAAGTTATGGTGCCAATATCTGAAAATTGATCACACTTGAAGTACTGACGGCCTATCTCATTTCTTGAGACCTTAACATACCAGAAAAGTACAAATACCCCCCAAATGACCCCTTTTTGGAAAAAAGACATTCCAAGGTATTTAGAAAGATGCATGGTTAGTTTTTTGAAGTTTTTTTTCCCCACAATTCTTTGCAAAATCAAGATTTTTTTATTTATTTTAATTTTTTTCACAAAATTGTCTTATTAGCAGGTTATTTCTCACACACAGCATATGCATACCACAAATTACACCCCAAAACACATTCTGCTATTACTCCCGAGTACGGCGATACCACATGTGTGAGACTTTTACACAGCGTGGCCACATACAGAGGCCCAACATGCAGGGAGCACCATCAGGCGTTCTGGAGCACCCAGGACAATTCTGACATTTCTCTCCTACATGTAAAAATCATCATTTATTTGCTAGAAAATTACATAGAACCCCAAAACATTATATATGTTTTTTTTTAGCAAAGACCCTAGAGAATACAATGGCGGTCGTTGTAACTTTTTATCTCGCACAGTATTTTCACAGCAATTTTTCTAACGTGTTTGTTTTGTGCTTTAAAAAAATCAAAACAGTTAAGTTAGCCCAATGTTTTTGCATAATGTGAAAGATGAAGTTACGCAGAGTAAATAGATAACTAACATGTCACCCTTAAAAATTGCACACTCTCGTGGAATGACGCCAAACTTCGCTACTTAAAAATCCCCATAGGCGACGCTTTAAATTTTTTTTTTACTGGTTACATGTTTTGAGTTACAGAGGAGGTCTAGGGTCAAAATTATTGCTCTCGCTCTAACGTTCGCAGCGTTACCTGATGTGTGATTTGAACACCGTTTTCATATGTGGGCGGGACTTGCGTATGCGTTCACTTCTGAATGCGAGCACACGGACAGGGGCGCTTTAAACATTTTTTATTTTTTTATTATTCATTTTACTTTATTTTAGCTTGACACTTTTTTTTCCCAAAAATACATTTTTTACATTTTTTGATCACTTTTATTCCTATTACAAGGAATGTAAACATCCCTTGTAATAGGAATATGGCATGACAGGTACTCTTTGCAGTGAGATATGGGGTCAATAAGACCCCACATCTCACCTCTAGGCTGGGAAGCCTGAAATCCCCAAAAAACTATCCTGGCTTCGATCGTAGCGGTCGGTAGAAGCACCGGAGGGGGGCGGGGGGGGGGTCCCCTTTCGCCTCCCGTAAGAACGATCAAGCAGTGGAACAGCCACTATGATCATCCTTATGGTGTAGGGAATTTCCGGCTGAAAAAGCTGATATCCCCACACAAATTCAAGGACGTTTTTTTTTTTTTTTTTTTTAACACAAAGTTGTCCATTTATACAATAAAAATTACACCCCAAAATAGATTCTCCTACTCCTCCTGAGTACGGCGATACCACATGTGTGAGACTTCCACAGCCTGGCCACATACAGAGGCCGAGAATGACTGAGTATGGCCGGGTATCGTCGAGTATGGCCGGGTATCGTTGGGTGGATATGGCTCTGTGTCACAGAGCAGCGCTGTGGGCACTACAGATCCAGCCCACAGCGCTGCTGCCACCGATCTCTCCCTCTCTCCTCTCACACTGTTCTGATCGGTACACAGAGGGGAGAGAGGAAGGTTTGTTTACAAGTAATCGTCCGTGATTTGACGGAGCGATCACGTGGTAAACGGCCGCTATCAGCGGGCCATTTACCGAGATCCGTGAGGACCCGGCGGTCACGAATGCTCTCGGGTGCGCGCGAAAGCGTGTTTCTGGGGGGACGTCACTGTACGCCCTCCCAGAGTTATGCAACCGCCCTGTAGCCGTCATTCGGCTATGGGCCGATTGGCAAGCGGTTAAAAAAAGTACTACCATTTTAAGAAAAAAGTAAGGCAATTTAGAAATTGATGGCTGTAACACTTCTCAAAAAAGTTGAGATAGGATCATGTTTACCATGGTGTAGCATCCCCTCTTCTTTTAACAAAACTCTGTAAACATCTGGAAACTGAGGAAACCCGTTTCTTCAGTTTTGGGAGAGGAATGTTGTCCTATTCTTGCCTGATATAGGATTCTAACTACTTAACAGTCCTGGGTCTGCTTTATCATATTTTTCATTTCAAGATTTGCCAAGTATTTTCAGTTGGTGAAAGGTCTGGACTGCAGGCAGGCCGGTTAACCACCTGAGACCCAGAGTACGTCATATGACATCTTTTTGTTCTCAGGGGTATATCTGAATGATGCCTGTAGCTACAGACATCATTCAGATATTGGCGTCTTCAGCCGTTGATTCCCTGCACCATAAGAACGATCATAGCGGCGGTTCCGCCGCTTGATCGTTCTTACGGGCGGCGGGAGGGGACGCCCGCCGCCCTCCGGTGCTTCTACCGACTCACCGCTTCCATCGGTGAGTCGGACTCAGGATCCGCCGGCCCCCGGATGATGATCATAGAGATTTCCGGCGGACCAGATGGTCGCCGGAGTCTCTATGATCGTTCGGAGGCCGGGCGCGATGTTATGACGTCACGCCCGGCCTCTGCATTCAAAAAACGGCGGCACCGCGGCTGGGAAGCGGTGATCGTTTTTTTTTTTTTTTTTTATTTTTTTTTTTTTTTTATTTTAGGCTTCCCAGCCTAGAGGTGAGATGTGGGGTCTTATTGACCCCATATCTCACTGTAAATAGGTCCGATCGTGCCATATTCCTATTACAAGGGATGTTTACATTCCTTGTAATAGGAATAAAAGTAATCAAATATTTTTTTTTTTTTTTTTAAGGTGTTGAACTAAAAAAAATTAAAATTAACAATAAAAATAATTTTTTTTTTTTTTTTTAAAGCGCCCTGTCCCCGCGAGCTCGTACGCAGAAGCGAACGCATACGTAAGTCCCGCCCACATATGAAAACGGTGTTCAAACCACACATGTGAGGTATCGCCGCGAACGTTGGAGCGAGAGCAATAATTCTAGCCCTAGACCTCCTCTGTAACTCTAAATATATAACCAGTAAAAAATGTTAAAGCGTCGACTATGGGGATTTTTAAATACCAAAGTTTGGCGCCATTCCACAAGCGCATGCAATTTTGAAGCGTGACATGTTGGTATCTATTTACTCGGCGTATCTTCATCTTTCACATTATGCAAAAAAATTGGGCTAACTTTACTGTTTTGTTTGTTTTTTTTTAAGCAGGAAACTGTTTTTTTTTCCAGAAAAAAACGCGTTCGAAAAATTGCTGCGCAAATACTGTGCGAGATAAAAAGTTGCAACAACTGCCATTGTATTCTTTAGGGTCTTTGCTAAAAAAAACATATATAATGTTTGGGGGTTCTATGTAATTTTCTAGCAAAAAAATTTGGAATTTTACATGTAGGAGAAAAATGTCAGAATTGGCCTGGATCTCAGGTGGTTAAGCTCCTGGACTCTTCTACTAGGAAGCCATGTTGTTGTCATAGATTTAGCATCCGGTTTAGCATTGTCATGCTGAAATATGCAAGACCTTCCCTGAAAAAGAATTTGTCTGGTTGGGATCATATGCTGCTCTAAAACCTGGATATATATCTTTCAGTATTCATAGTGCCTTTCCAGATGTGCAAGCTGCCCATACGCACTTATGCACCCCCCATACCATCAGAGATGCAGGCTTTTGAACTGAGCACTGATAACAAGCCAGAAGGTCCCTTTTTTCTTTAGTCCAGAGGATTTGTCTGACCCCAGAATAGTTTTCCACTTTGCAACAGACCATTTTAAATGAGATGCTCTATTATACCCAATCTTGTTACTGACCTGTGCCAACTACCCTAATTGCAAAATGTTCTTCCAGCCCTTCCTTGTAAGTACCGCTTACTTTGCCAGCTTTTTGTTGCCCTGTCCCAACTTTTTTGATATGTGTTGCTGCCATCAATTTCAAAATTACCTTATGTTTTCTTAAAAATTTACATTTTCTCAGTGTAGGCATTTGATGTTTTCTATTTTCTGTTGTGAATAATATATGGCTTAATGAGATTTGAAAATCATTGCATTCTGTATGTAGATTTTACACAGCATCCCAAATGTTTTGGAATTAGGGTTGTAGATAAATAAAAGCGGACTATTGTAAGCACCTCTGTCAGTATTAAATGATTTATGTCAAACCCTTAACTTATCTTGCAGGATAGCTTGTTCTGTTGAATAATACTTACTGGCAGGATCACCAGTTTAAAATGGGGGAAAGAGCCTAAAAAAAAAGAAAAAAAGAAGCCAGATGAAGTCTCCACAGTGTAGTATTTATTGGAATTCTATGTTAAAAGCCAAAATAAAATGAATCATAAAAACATATGACAATGGGTGCTACTGCTGACCCAGTATCGGACAGTGGCCTGACGTCAGCACTAGTGTCTGGTTTTAACAAACAATTCCAATAAATACTACACTATGGAGACTTCATCTGGCTCTGGGTGAGCTTTATTTACTACAGTTACATCTGGATGGTGCGAGTTGCTTAACAGCCTTCTCCACAACAGATGGCGGATCTACACTGAGTGCGTGTTTGCTGCTGTAGTGGCAGCCAGCTTTTCTGTTGAATGTCCATATAACAGGGGTGCGGTGGATGATTCTGAAACACTGTACTGAATCACCTCTTCATTTTTCAAGTCCTCACAACATTTTTGTGCACATCTTTGGACTAAACTATTGTGTTTTCACCTATAAGTTTATATTGCTGATCCTATCATGGGACTGTGCATTTAAATCTATATTTTCACTACATTTTTTTTTATTGATTTCCATTCATAAGATTGGACTTCTATATACCATATTTATCGGCATATAACACCCACTTTCCCCCCTGAAAATAGGGGGGAAATCGTGGGTGCGTGTGTGTGTTATATGCCGACATAGTGCTGCCTCGGAGGGGACGAGCGCCGCCAGATTAGACAGAGCCAGGATCTCCTGTGTACTTGGCTCAGCTTGGCTCGCAGTCACGCCCAGTGCTGGCTCCTGGACAGCTCCTAGCATGTCACATGTCCCAGATTGCAAGCTGAGCCGAGTACCCAAGAGATCTGGCTCTGTCTTTTTTATCCACACTGGCTACATTAACAGGCACTGGTGAGGCTGCCATGATGGGCAATGGCAAGGCTGCAGATGGGCAATGGCGGGGCTGCAAATTGGCACTGATCAGGCTTCATTAATGGGCAATAGTGAGGCTGCAGATGGAACTGATCAGGCTGTATTAATGGGCGCTGACCCTTATTTTGAAAGTCCGGTATTCAACCACTTCCCGACCAGCGCGCGACGATGTACGTCGGCAGAATGGCACGGACAGGCATATGGGCGTACAGGTACGTCCCTTTAAATTCTCCACCCTGCCATCGCGTGCGCACTGCCGGCGGCCTCCGTGAGTCCGATCGCGGGTCCCGCGGACTCGATCGCCACGGGGATACCTGCGATCGGCTCACTGGGAGGAAGAATGGTGAGATGCTGAAATAAACAAGCATCTCCCCATTCTGCCTAGCAACAGTGACACTGATCTCTGCTCCCTGTGATTGGAGCAGAGATCAGTGATGTGTAAAACACAGCCAAGCCCCCCCACAGTTAGCAACACGCCCCTAGGACACACTTAACCCCTACACTGCCACCTCCTGGTTAACCCCTTCACTGCCAGTGTCATTTACACAGGAATCGGTGCATTTGTATACCACTGATTGCTGTATAAATGACAATGGTCCCAAAAATGTGTAAAAAAATGTCTGTGTCCGCCATAATGTCGCAGTCACAATAAAAATCGCTGATCGCCGCCATTACTAGTAAAAAAAAAAAAAAAAATTTATAAAAATGCCATAAAACTATCCCCTATTTTGTAAACGCTATAACTTTTGCACAAACCAATCAATAATCGCTAAAATGGTCCTGTCTGAAAGTGGTTAAAATTCTTTTTTTTTTTTTTCCTGAAACATCCCTCTTAAAATTAGGGTGCGTGTTATACACTGATAAATACGGTTTAGATTTTTTTCACTTTAGCTTTTTGTGGACTTTATTTCAATGTACTGTCCATTTATAACACTTATATTTTCATCTCACCGTTATTCTAAATTGTTCTTTAGGAGTATTCTCTCAGTTTTACAAAAGCATTGGCAAATATGGGTAATTTTGTGAGAATATAATAAATTTACTGGCTATTGTGGGCAGGAGAGACTGAGACACTTCCCCCTCTTGGCACACTGCTTCTAAATACATGTGTTCTGTTAAGAGAAGAAAGAATATACTGTAAATACTTTTCCAAATATGCGTCCAACATAAGGGTAATTGATATTTATTTATACAGTAACATACAGCATTTTTGCCTATTTTTGAAATTGTAATATATACAGCAGCAGTATACTAGGAGGGAAAAATAAAAAATAAACATAACTTTGTTGAAGTGCATGAACTACTTACAGTTAACATAGGATCACTGTGAGCAGATACTTCCCAAATAAAGCATTTAGAAAATATCTTACTTTACATCTGCTGATGCTCCTGTTTCTCTTTTTGAAGCTAAAGAAGAGATTGCAGAGAGAAGCAACAAAAGATTTCAGCAAGACCCCCCTCAATACTCAGCACCCCTTTCCCCAAAGCTGGCCAGGACAGAATCATCTCATCCATCAGAAGGTAGCCAATCATAGTCTGTTCTGTATATAAATCTTATACTAACATTTGGTGGCGTTGTGTTGAAAGTCATGGTTCTTAATGTATACCAAGACTCTTCCATGCACTTTAGATTAGAGCAGCGCAGTACTAATTCTGTGATGTGAATGGATCTTATAAGCTTTAAAAAGAGGTTCTAATGATAGCGTAAAGCCTGTCATTGGCATTAGATTGCTGTCTGGCTTTCCCAAACGCAAACGTTTGCTTCATTCAACCATTTATGTTTAGGCTTGAGAAGGGAGGCATAAGTTACATCCAGCCTATAAGGGGGGGGAAACCTCCGCTATCAGACAAGATTTTTCAACTTGCTTTTCCCCAGAAGCCTCAGCTAACAGTGTTTATTGGCAATTCATCTAAAGGAAAATGTTTCTTAATCTGACCGTTTTCAAAGCTCTTCCCTTTCTACTTACTCATGATTTGCAGTTTTGAGCTTGTAAACATGTTGGAGAGTTGATGGTCTCAGCTTTTACCTAAGACTGGCTGTTCTAAGTAGAACTGGTTGTCATGTATGATTCATTTCTATTCATGTGTGCAATTATTTTCCTGCAGTGCCTCTGCATTGTAAGCTGAATTTGTTTTTTGCAATTGCAACCCCAATACAAAAAAAGTTGGGACACTGTAAAATTTACATAAAAAAACAGAATGCAATGATCTGCTAATCTCGTAAACCCATATTTTATTCACAATAGAAAACCTATCAAATGTTTAAACTAATAAAATGTACTATTTAAAATTGATGGCAGAAACATGTCCTCAAAAAGTTTGTGTACAAAAAGCTGGCAAAGTAATTGGTACTAACAGGGAAGGGCTGGAAGAACATTTTGTAGCTAAGGTTAATTGGCAACGTGTCAGTAAGATGATTGCGTATAAAAATAATATTTTAGAGAGTCAGGTGTAAAGATGGGCAGATCTTCAATAGTCTGTAAAAACTGCATCTAAATATTATTGAACATAAAATGAAAAGACTTTAAATACATCATCTACAGTACGTAATATCAAAAGATTACGAAAATCTGGAGCAATCTCTGTGCCCAAGGGACAAGGCCGAAACACAATATTTGATCCGTGTGATCTTCAGGCCTTTTAGGTGGCACTGCAATAAAAACAGACATGATTCTTTGATGGACATCATTGCATGGTCTCAGGAATACTTCCAAAAATTGCTGTGAACACAGTTCGTCATGCCACCCAAGAATGCAACTTAAAGCTCATGCAAAGAAGCAGCCATATCTGAACATGATCCAGAAATGCTGCTGTCTTCTAAGGGCCAAAGCTCATTTAACCACTAGCAAACCAGAGCACTTTTTGCAATGCAGCACTGCATCTTTTTAAATGACAATTGTGCAGTCGTGCAACGCTGTACCCAAACAAAATTGGTGTCCTTTTTTCCCCACAAATAGTTTTCTTTTGGTGATATTTGATCACCTCTGCGGTTTTTATTTTTTGCACTATAAAAAAAAAGATTTTTTACTTTTTTGTTGTAATAATCCCCCAAATTTTCAAAAAAAAAATCAAAATTCCTCATCAGTTTTGGCCAATATATATTGGCCTATTAGCGTATATTGATTGGTTTGCGGAAAATTTATAGCGTCTACAAACTATAGGATAGATTTATGGCATTTTTATTTATTTTTTTTTTAACTAGTAATGATGGTGATCAGAGATTTTTAGCGGTACTGCGATATTGAGGCAGACAGATCGGACATTTTTGGGACCAATGACACTTTATACAACTATCAGTGCTATAAAAATGCACTGATTACTGTATAAATGTCACTGGCAGGTAAGGGGTTAACACTAGGGGGCGCGATCAAGGGGTTAAATGTTCCATAATTTTGTGTTTCTAACTGGGGGATGGAACTGACTAGAGGAGGAGACCTATTGTTTTTCCTAGCTAGTAGGAACAGACGATCTGTCTCTTCTCTCCTCACAGGATTTGTGTGTTTGCAGACACACGCGTCCCTGTTCTGGCTCTTGTGCACGCGGGCGTGCGCACGCGCCTGCTATAGGCATTTAAAGGGCCGACGTACAGCTACGACGGTTTGCGGCATCGCGCCTACCTGCCGTAGTATGACAGCGGCTGGATGGCAAGCTGTTAAAATGGTCCGTTGAAAAGTGAAACTATAATGTGGTAAGACAAATCAAAATTTGACATTCTTTTTGGCAAGCATGGGGAGGCCGCATCCTCCTTGACTAAAGAGGATCGGAATCTTCCAGCTTATCAGTGCTCAGTTCAAAAGCCTGCATCTCTGATGGTATAGGGGTGCATTAGTGCATATGGAATGGGCAGCTTGCACATCTGGAAAGGCACCATCAATGCTGAAAGATATATCCAGGTTTTCGATATGATCCCATCCGTCTTTTTCAGGGAAGGCCTTGCATATTTCAGCAGGGCAATGCTAAACTGCATACTGCATCTGACAACAGCATAGCTTCGTAGTTGAGGAGTCCGGGTGCTTAACTAGCTTGCCTGTAGGCCGGACCTTTCACCAATTTAAATATTTGGTGCTTCTTGAAATAAAAATATAACAAAGAAGGCCTTTTGAGCAGTTAGAATCCTATATCAGGCAAGAATGGAACAAAATTCCTCTTCCAAAACTCCAGCGACTGGTCTCAGTTCCCAGACGTTTACAGAGTGTTGTTAAATAAAAAGGAGGGGCTGCTACACTGTGGTAGACATGGCCTTGTCCCAAATTTTTGGAGATATGTTGCCATCAATTTCAAAATTACCTTTTATTTTTATTTATTTTTTATTATGGTACATTTTCTCAGTTGAAAGTTTTGACATTTGATGTTTTCCATTTACTTTTGGGAATAAAATGTGGGTTTATGACACCAGCAAATCATTGCATTCTATTATGTAGACTTTACACAGCATCCCAATTTTTTTGGAATATATGGAATGCAGCGTCTCACCTTTTTTTGGAATATGTACATAGGCCCTAATGCTGGCCATACATACATTTGATAAATGATTAATCATAGGTATGATTGTATTTGAGTCAGATTTATGTACATTTTCTGTCATAATTGCGTGTTTCTTTTTGATGAAAACAATCAAACTAACCGTTCAGTATTAATTTCTAAAATGTACTGTTTTTTCATTAAAATAATTGTTCTGTCAAACATTCAGTATTGTTGTGATAGGTCAGCATTTATAGCCATGTGTCTTTACAAGCTGTTTGCATGCCCCCTTGTGAAAGCATTTTGCATTCATTTTTGGTATGCATGAATAGTTTACTTGCCTTTTTGGTATTCTATATTCAGGAAAGAAAATATAATAGGATAAAATTGTCTGTCTGTGCTGTATTTATGCCATTCAGATTGTTTCTTTAATTCTTTCGTATGGAAGTGGGAAAATAGACAATGAAATTGATTCCCAAGGGTAGCATGGGCTTTCCATGACCATTATTTTCCCAGAAATTTTGATAAACAAGACCCAGTTTGCTGCTGTTTGTGATGACAAATATGTCCCAAGCATTATTCCTCCTGTATTTTTGTGCAGCACTGGTTTTCCCACCTTGCTGCATGATGTTTGTGTGCCCTATCAACCATGTTTTATGCATTACATACATGTGGATGCGCTGCAGTTTGCTAAATCTGGGAAGAAAGCCATTTAACTTTATGCTAGCGCACTGCCAAAAATAACACTCTGGCTATTAGTCAGCGGTAGTCACATTAGCCAAGCTTGAAGTGTTTTAAGTTTTGCATGTGCCCACCCTTTTAATTGCACAATCTGGAAACTGAAAGTCAGTGTTGTGAGAGCTGAGTTGTTTGCTGTTGCTCTGAAGGCTATTTAACCCATTTGCAAAGCAGAACACAGTTTTTTTGAGTCTAACGCAATACAAATTCAAATAACTTTTTTCTACTGCAGCTGAAACTTTGCCATTGGAGGAAAATGATACTCCTAAAGATCCAAGGTACTCAGAGGAGTCCATGGATTCTGCTCTCAACGCAGTCAACCCTCACAGTCCGTCCCCTCGAAACTCAGAGTATCGCCCAGGGGGAAACACGCCATCATTTTATAGGACTTCTCTGCAGCCTGTGACTCCTACCTCAAATAGTGCACCTCTGATACGTAGATCATCTTCTAGCTCGGCAGGAAACAGCTGTTACTATGATACTAGCAGGAACCGGATACACAGGAGGATAGAAGGTAAACACTCACCATAAGAACACCAGTGGAACAGTCTGTAACGCTAAAATATCTCAAATACCCACGGTTAACCATGTGCCTTACTGAGTTATTTAAAGATTCTATCTTAGTCTGACAGAATTTTATTCCCAGTAGGCATCATTTGCCACAATATATTGTTTTAAATTTTTCACTGTTGTGAGAAAATGTGTTTTACGTCTGCACGTTTAGTTGTACTAGGAGAGGAACCACAATCTCTATTTGTTATGCACAGAGGATGAAAGAGCATTTACAGAGAACAGACCCCCCCCCCCCCCCCCCCCCCCCCCCCCCCCCCCCCCTCAAGTCTGGGATCGCACACCATCTCCTGCACGTATGTCAATCCAGGAGGTTTCTGTACAACCACTGCGCCCCTATTCCATAACATATGCTGACTGCATTAAGCTTCAGACAATTAAATGACAGTATGGGCCACAGCACCTGTGTGAATGAAAGCCTAATGCGGCGTACACACGGTCGGAATTTCCGATGGAAACAGTCCGATGGGAGCTTTTCATCGGATTTTCCGACCGTGTGTATGCCCAACGGTCTTTTTCTGTCTGAATTTCCGACGGACTTTGAATTGAGAACCTGTTCTTAATTTTTCAGACAGAAAACCTTTCTATCGGATTTTCCGATCGTGTGTATGCAATTCCGACGCGCAAAATTCCGACGCATGCTCGGAAACAATTCGACGCATGCTCGGAAGCATTAAACTTCCCTTTTTATAGTGCCGTTGAACGTGTTTTATGCCGCTGTGTTATTGACCGTCGGAATTTGGTGTGACCGCGTGTAGGCAACACAGGCTTGAGCGGAAATTCCGTCGGAAAAATCGTCAGAGTTTTTTCCGACGAGATTTCCGATCGTGTGTACGCGATCATTTGAATGGGTTGCCATGCCTGCGTTTCCTGCAAAAAAAGGTGCAGCCCGCAGGGAAATTACATGGTCATTTTGACCATGTAATCTCCCTGCAGTTCCTGCACCCACAAACACGTTGCATTTTTACAAGCATGGTGGTGTCATTCAGAATGAATGGCAGCCCCACACATTTTCTCAGAGCAGCATGTTTTCACTGCCGGTGGTTGCGGTGCAGAAAGCGCAGCGATTCTAGCACCCGCATAGATGTGAAGTGAGTGTTTGTGTGAAAATTGTTTTGTGTCATGTTTCTTGTGATTTTTGAGATTACTTTTTTACTGTCTGTCAACTTTTATGTTTAGAACTGCTTTTATCATTTTGGTGAACCTTTGTTCTCTTGAACGTACAGTATATTGAGCCTAAAATAACTACTAGTTATTATCACAGTTCAGCAGGCAAAAGTGTTTGTCACTATATTTACAGATGTATTTGAATAGCATCCATTTTGTTGTCAACTAGTCTAAACTAGTCTAAATACATCATTGCATACAAGAAAATACCTCCCTCTAACCAGCATTCTCCCCAGGCCTTGAGGTAATCACTTTAAGTGGTCCCAGTAGAATTCCTCCTGGATCTGTAAAGTTTTGCAAGCTGGCTACCTGGCGCCCTTTACTGCTGTAGTAGCAGGCCAACCTTCCCTTTTGGGCCATTGGCTCAATTATCTACAATTGAAGGGTTACAACTTCCATATCTACCTATAAAGACCTTACACTATTTGCTGCTTACAAGCTCAAACACTTGCCCACCTTATCTTCCAACTTAATGCTATTATTCGGTCTCTGCACTATTCCTCCCCCACCACTATATCTCAGCATTAGAAAAGGACCTGATGAGGACATCCAAAAATGGTTCATACTGACACATAAACCTAATGAGAGGTCAGGAAAGAAATGGTACAATTCTGGTATAAATGCCATGTCCTTTTACATATAATATTCCCTTCATTGTTAGATTGTTTCTTTTGATGCTTGATAGCGAGCGGATCTATGCTGCACATTTGGTGGTCTTGTTCCTTGATCTTGCCTTTCTGGTCTTCAAGATATGTGAACAGGTGATGAGCCTTTCTATTTTGGAAACGCCTGAAATTGCCCTTCTTTCTATGCTTCCGGGATCAATATGGAATGACAAGAATGGTCTTTCACTTCTTTCTTATCGCAGCTAGAATAATAATACCAAGTCACTGGAGAAGTAATAACCCACTTTCTATAAAGGAATGGGTTACTGAACTTACCCGATTGCGATGCGTGGATGAGCTGACGACTCAATTTTCAAGATAAATGTGTTCAATATGTATCCACCTGGAGCATTTAGATTCACTACATGATCACTGACCGCTTCAGAAACCAATTATGACATTGCCCCTTATCCCATGACATAGATACAAATGTTCATTGCCCCCCCCCCCCCCCCCCCCCCCCCCTGTGAATACCCAACCCCACTTCTGATCTTTCCCATTCCTCTGTCTATCTACTATCTCTTCTGTTTCCCTGGATCCTTCTCCAGAGTCAGATTTTTCTCACTGGACCTGTTCCCTTTGGTCACAGAATGCCAGAACACACATCTTTATGTACTTCCATAACAAGGTGGATGAAGCCACACCTCAAGGACTATGTATACCTTTGCTCACCTAATGTCTGTGACCAGTTCTGTTCTCTATACCATCTCTTGTTTTGTATAGAAAATGCTTAAAGTGTAAGTTCACCTTTACAGAAAATCTGTAAGGTGAACTTACACTAGACTCCCTCCCCATCGCATCCAGTCCTGCTGACCTGGAGTCCAGCGATCACCCATTCTGACACATTGAATAGCCGCTTTCTATCCTTCTCCAGAGCTGACAGGACGGGCTTTGCGGGTTCTGATTGGTCGGCGCCATCCATGTGCCATATCTATTGTACTCCTAAGGTTATGTCCACACACCTTTTTACGACCAATTAGAATGCCTCCTATACGTACCTTTACAAAGTACATTTAGGAGATTAAGCCGAGGGAATTTCTAATCCTCGGACCAGTAAACCGGCTGTCTGTTTTTTAGAAAAAAATTAATTAAAACTTCTTTACTTATATTTGTGAATGTTATATAAAATCTATTTTTGTTTGTCTCCATAGCTGCAAGTTCGACCACTGGACCAGAGCTTGGCTCTTCTGAAAGGGAATCCTCAAGAACACAGAGCAAAGATCCATCCACGTGGTCTGTGGATGACGTTATACGCTATGTAAAAGAAGCTGATCCGCAAGCATTGGCTCCTCACGCTGAACTCTTCCGGAGACATGTAGGCATATTTCTTGTCACATAGTCGTAGGGTTAGGTGGGGCAAAAGACTCCAAAAAGCCCTTTTCTATTGGGTATTGCCTTCTGAAAGCAGACAATATTTACATGGCATTACTTCCTTTACAGATCAAAAAAATTATTTAAAGTGCATGTAAACCCCAACAATGATCTTCTTTTATTTGCTTTTTTTCATCTGTGAAATACACCATTAAAATGGTTTTGTGATAATCTGTTCGAAAAGTGCTGTGCTCTCTTCTCTTCACACAGGGACATGAGCAGCAGCAGGATCCAATGGCTGCTGTCAATCAAATGTTGTGAGGAAGAAGCGGGGAGCGGGGTCAAGCCGCGCTATGTGTGTCTCTCTGGAGTGCGGCTCCATAGACACACGCAGCTCAGGAGCGAGAGTGCACGTGTGCTCCCATAGCAAGCTGGTCCAAATTAACCATTTCCTTCACTAAGGCATGCAGCAGCTATCAGCATTGTATGAACTTTATGCAGCCTCGGCCACATACAATTTATAATGTGTTCTGGCAGCAGGACGGGGACTACCCATCCTGCTCCTGCATCAAAATCTAGTCAGGCTGAGCGCCGCTCAGCCATTCAGAGGACTTCTTGTGTTTTCTGAATGGATTCCTCTGGTTGGTTAAGGTTGCCAGGCAGGCACTTGATGTCACAATATTTATCTCTGCTAATTAGAGAATACTTTGTATTCATTGTTGCGGATGTACATTTTTGTGGCCAATAAAATATTTTTAGGAGCACTTATCTTTTAAAGTTTTAAAGCATTGACACCTTATTTTGCCACTTTCACAACTCATGTTGAGATTTTTTGGTCATACCAGACCTGCAGACTTTGGCTCCAGCTCAGAGCAAGGCCGGGCTAAATATGCCGTCTATGCTTTCCCATGGTCCAACTTGAAGGCTTATTACCAAGGTAAAAAATAAATACACGTGTCTGACCCTTTTTTGACAGTGACATGATAAACAAATAGCAGTTCCCACCTGACCAGTTCTTGCAGATGTCGTAGCAACTGCATAATGCTGACAAATGATCAGTGTGATGTCACTGGGTAAGGTTATCTCTTCCAGAAAATCTGAACTGACCATTTTTAAGGCAATATTGGTTCTCTCAATGCTATTTGTAGTAGAGGTGTTTGATCCTGCTTATCGTCATTATAACACAGTAGTGCATTTTTTTGGCCATGTGACATGTCACTTTTCATTTTAACAGCCAAGAATAAATTACCCATCTTCCAGATAGATTTTCATACATAGAATAGAGGGGCATCCCATCCAATACCCAGTATTAGTAATATCCTAAAGTGTATGTCACTTTTGATTTGTTTTGTAGTCTTTCTTGAAGTAGGACTTCTTAACAGGCTTTGTTCTTTCTCCAGGAAATTGATGGCTCTGCATTCCTCTTACTTCGAAGCGATATGATTATGAAGTACATGGGTCTGAAACTCGGTCCAGCCTTGAAGCTATGCTATCATATTGAAAAACTTAAACAAGGAAAGTAATGACAGACTCTGCACACAAACAGCACTTGTTCATTGGATTTACCTCAAAAGTTTGCTCTACCTATCATCTCTAGGACAAAGCTTACAAATGCTATACATACCTCCTGTGGATATTTAGTGTCTAAAGTATTTTTTCTCTACACTTCAATATTCATTTTGCGGTCCTTGTAAATTGTCAAGAAGAGACCTCTCTGAATTTGTGAGTACTCAACGATGCAAACCATTTGTTGATAGATTTTTTCCTGAGTTATTTTTTTTTTTCTTACCAAATTGCTAAATCCCAAAGCAGCATGCATTGTGGAGGTGAATGAAAAGAAAAACTACAGATGCAATGTTTCAGAAGGCGTCACTTGACTTTATGCCTCACAAAACATCATTTGCTTTGCAGGTTAATATCATTTGACTGAGGGGTATCTAAATTCATTCCTGAGAACAGACCTTACAGTCCAGAACCATACTAGAAGCCCGTCATGGGTACCATATGGGATTACAGTTCTGGTGTAACATTAATTTTATTTATTCATTTGTTTTCAAGAGGTAGATCCTCTGCTTACCGTGTATGCTATAAGAGTACTATGTTGTTTTAGTTAAAGTGTGTTTGAAAAATGTAAGTGTTATGTTAGATCCCTGCCTGTGATGAAAATACATGCAGCATATAGGTATGACTTTACAATATCTATTCCTGTCTGTATCACTAATGGCAGAAGCCATGTTACTAAATGATTGGACTGACAGAGCTATGGCTTCTACTTATTGTATTATGTTACATTAAAAACCTGATGCAGCTGTATGCCTGTATGCAGCAGGCAGAATAGAGATGAATATCAAGTACATGGTGATAGACTAGTTTTATGTCAAATACCTAAAAGTATAATGGCCAATTGTGCTATCTATACCAATATAGAATAAAACAGGGAGCAGGTGACAATAGAGCTCTAGAAAGGCTGCAACAGATATAACTAGATATATCCCCACTGGTCTGTCATAGAGACCCTTATCATCTAGCTGGTGATTGAATCATGCTCTGCTCCAGCAAATCTGCACATAATCTCCTTACTGAGGAAACATAATTACATGCTGATGTGCTTGTAAAATGGCCATATTTGTCAGTTCAGATAACCAATTTTTTTTCTTTTTTTTAATAGATCCAGCAATCATACACTTAAAGGACAGGTTTCCTTTGTGATAAAAACTCCCAAGCTTCATTCCAAACCTACTGGCCTGTCCACCCTAGTGGACTCAACCCCCTGCCCCCCCCCCCCCCCCCCCCCCCAAAACTTGCATGCACAGTAGCTTCCCATAGACTTGAATGGGCTGTACCCTTACTATCAGAATAAGGTTCTATTGGAAGTTACTCTGCACACGCCGCCAGCATGGGGCAAGATTTCTTCACTGAGGCTGTAAACCCCTCAGAGGCGGGGCCTGTCAGAAGAAAGTAAGTAGAAAAGTGTATGGGGGTTTAATTTACAAAAGATTAATGTGATAGAGAGGGGTCGGGAGATAATGCTGAATCGAATCTGTCCTTGTATGCATGCACTGCACATCTGATTAGTTGTATTGACCGTCCTGGTTGCCCCAATTTCTGGGCAGGTGTGCAATTATTGACCCAGCATCCCAGGTTGAAAGCCTAGTCCTGCCGCTCCTAACTCCTAGGCCTCACTATTGGTCCATCACTGTGATGGACTGCCTCACTGGCCAACTGTGAGGCTTGGGGCAAGTGTGGGATGTCCTCGACAAGGGAAGCCAAGTTAATATTTGCGTATCATAGCAGAATTCAGAGTAAACAGGATGCTGAACAAGACTAACCTGGTGTGCAGGGAGTGGTGGTCCTTGCTATGTGGTACCAGTTACAGGTTAAAGCAATTCTTCACCCTGTTTGAAAAGAATTAGGTCAGCAGCTACAAATACTGTTGCAGCTGACTTTTCATAAAAGGACACTTACCTGTCCAGGGATCCCACGCTGTCCTCAACCAAACTGATTATTCTCCAGTCTTTGGGTCCCCTGGTGCCAGCATGTTTAATGTGGGCAGCTGGCTGTGATTCCTTGTGGCTTCACAGCCGGTCTGTGCATGTGCGAGCCACATTGGTCCCACAGTCTTCAGGAACCTGTGATGTGTCCCATAAGGTTGGCAGCTGGGGGGGGGGGGGGGAGGACTTCTGAAAGAAGCGCCACAGAGATCCGACCAAAAGGAGGAGGTACCTGTCAAAACCAGGTAGTCCCCTCACCCCTTTAGGGTGAAATTTTGCTTTAAGTAGTTTACTATAAAGTGGAACCCTAAAAGCTGATGATTATTAAAGAATGAAGTTAAAATACCGTATTTTATTTATAAAAATAAAATTATTCCAGTACGAATGTCTTGCAAACGCATTCATCCCAAGAGAACATTCCATTCATGAATGGGGATCAAGTAATTATTTTCTTATCTTGTTTTTAGTTTTGGTTTAATAACAAAATCCAGGTTTACAACTGTCTATAAACCAGTGTTTGTTTGTTTTTTTTGTTTTTTAAAGCTTTGATAAGTGTGTGCTGTATTTCTGTTTTATTGTTTGCATGATCTGCTGCCTTATGTTGAGAGTTTTTTAAATTTCCTTTTTTTTTGTTTTCATTTTCTCACTCGGTGGAGCTGGCAAGAACACATTTCAAAAGCATAACCAAATTACCTACGGGATAACTAATATTGAAGAAATGGTAGCAATAACTTGTACAGTTCCAGTTTTTCTCAGATATGTTGTGTATATTGAACTGCTAAAGCATTCAATGTGCAAATCAGTTTAGCTTAGTCAATAGTTCACTGTTCTATGCAATATTGTAATGTGTCAAAGCTAAATACAATGTATAAAATGTACATGTCATATTTTCGGTTCCTGAGAATGGGAGTATTTTTTCATTATATTAGAGCCATTTAATTGTAACCTGGCAAGCGACATCACCTATTATGAAGAACATTGTCAGCCAAAGACAGATGCATTATAATAGTCTCGGGGGCAGATCAAGTTACCCGCAAGATTCTTTAAGGCCTGGTTTACACCTATGCATTTTTTTCGTGTGTTTTCAGTTTTGCAGAAACGCACTTCAGTCCATTTAACATGGTTTCCTATGGATGTAGTTCACATCTGTGCATTTTATGGAAAGGGCCAGTGGCATTTTTCAGTTTTTTGGTTCCATAGACTTCAGTGGATCAAAAACATGTATTGAAAAACACGAAATGCACCTGGAATATGCAACCTGCATGGGTGTGAATCAGGCCTAAATTCTTAGGGAATCTGGAATGGAGCTCTCCCACCATAATATTTGGCTGTGGCCTCCACATAGCTTGATTAGTATGATGTTGAGCATAAGTGGCCACCCACCCCAGACCGGATTACCAATAAAAATACATGTAGAAAACACTATGATCAGGGTGACCCCCATTGCTCAAAATAACGCTGGCCCAACCTTCAATATATATATATATAGCTGCAGTAGGGACTGCAAAGTTAAATCTTATCTGTGGGATCCCCAAAGTCCCTAGAAACCAGAAGGTAACTAAACCTACCAACCTCAACCCAAAAGGGAAATCTGTTTGGTGGATACAAAAAACTTTCAGCACCATTTTATGTGCATTGATGCTATTCCTGAGCTATGGATTAGGATGTTACTGCCAAAACAAAAGTTCTACATCAGGGACAAGAATGTACACTGCATTTACGTAGAGGAATGAATGTAATTCACAGTGCAGCTTGGGACAGACAGTTCTCATATGGAATCTGCAGTGTTAACAGGAAACATTCGATTTCCTACTGGCTTTTCTATTTGTACATAGAAATTATATAAATGTACCTAAAAACATTAGGTGAAATGTGTATTTTCTACAGTTTGATTGTAAAGAAACTTTGTTTAGTTGTTTCTCAGGTTCCAACATATGTATGTTTCTAAAGTGTATAACTTTTACACAATTTACAAATGTCACAATCATTACCCTTACAACTGTGTTCATGTACGATTTTTTATATAAAGATTGTTTCTAAGCTTTGTATTGTATTTAACCTGAGAACTAAATGAGGTTTAAACTTCTACTGCTCTGCCATTCATGTTGGGACCTTTTTGTAGACAAATTAATAATAAACATGCACTTGCATAACTGGAAACATTGTTCCCGATTTACAGATTTCAGATTGTTTAATGCCTGCAGTAATGTAGCGGTGTCTGCGTTTTATTGCTGAAGTCAGTATAGTATGTTATTGCTGATAGGTGTGTTTTAAAATATTCCCATCACTATGTTCATTAATTACTAAAATACTTTGGACTCTTGTTTCAACATTTTGATACATACATAAGAGAAGCAGTTGACTTGTATCCCAACTCATCACTTGATACCTGATAAAGGCCCCACATACATAGTTTGGTTAAGGCCATGTCACATGGGCACTGAGGTCCGTATACCGTGAAGAACATTTTTTTTCTGTGTCCCTAGCACACGGTCTGCATTCAGGGCCATGCAGCACCTGCCAGCTAGGGATGCAGAAAATATAAAAAAGGGGAAGGGAGGCTCACCTAAGCATAGTTAATAAAAGGCACCATTTATTGCACAAATAGAATGACAACTCGCTAGATGCAAGTAGATACACAGGTTCTTTAAATGGATAATCATCCTCTGGGGCTGCCGCTGTGCTATACTCTGACCGGGTTCCAGGTGGCTGTGCAGGGAAGAGCTGGGACACGGGAAGCATCCAGGAAGTCCAAGCTGGCTGCCGTGGACCGCACAGCAGGAAGTGACGTCACTGGATAGGAGGGCCCGGATGGTAGCGAGGAAGAATCCAGTCTCTGGCTACGCGCTTGGAGCGTACAGCTCCTTCTACTGGCTCTGAGCGTGTAGGCAGAGACCTCTTCCCCTCTACCATCCGGTGACGTCACTTCCTGCTGTGCGGTCCACAGCGGCCAGCTTGGACTTCATTGATGCTTCCTGCATCCCAGCTCTTCCCTGTCCAGCCACCTGGACAAGAGTATAGGACAGCCCCAGAGGATGACTATCTATTTAAAGAACATGCATGTATCTACTTGCATCTAGTGAGTGTCATTCTTTTTATGCAAAAAATTATGCTTTTTAACAACTACACTTAGGTGCGCCTTCCCTTCATCTTTTTCTCCTTCTTTTTTTTTTTTTTTATAAAATTAGCCTTTTTTTTCTGGACTGAAAAAAATGTACATCCATTTTAAGGATTACACACCAACTTTCCACTATAGGGGGTACTACCACCCACTTGTTGTGCCTGGGTGTGTTTTTTATTTTTCATGGACGCAGAAAAGAACAGCCCATTTACTGTATATCGGCCTCAGCACACATCCGAACAAGGCCTACAAATCAATGATTAGCTAAGAATCACTTAAAGCCTGAGTTTACTTAGTGTTACTAAACCCAGTAATATGAATATAGTTAATCTATCCCCCCCCCCCCCCACAGTGCCCACAGCTTATAAATCTTCTTTTTACATTAAAATACTGCCACTATATACCTTTTGGATGGTTTGTATACCACAGTTGCATGAATAACTGCACAGTTTCTCCAGTGCTGACAGTTCAGGAAGGAGGAGATTTCCACTACAGCCTATATACATGCCCACATGTGTTATGTCAATATCATGTGACCTGGCTATCTCTGATCAACAAGTACATTTTCTCTCCAGCATAAGACACAACTAAGCATGTGTAGGTTGGCTACCCTGTCTGTGTTGGCTGGCTTTCCCCAGATAGACAGTGCAGGAGGGAAGGATCTGTGCATACAGGATAAACCAGCCTTTTTACACAATGCAGAGGATTAACCCCTTAAGTTCTACAGTGAGTATAACAAGCATGCTATGCTGCATATACAGACTGATTTTACTGTTGTGGGTTTAGTAACACTTTAACCACTTAAGCCCCGGACCAATTTGCAGCCAAAGGACCAGGCCCCCTTTTGCGATTCGGGACTGCGTCGCTTTAACTGACAATTGCGCGACGTCCTTTTTTTCCCCACAAATGGAGCTTTCTTTTGGTGGTATTTGATCGCCCCTGCTGTTTTTATTTTTTGCGCTATAAACAAAAATAGAGCGACAATTTTGAAAAAAATGCAATATTTTTTACTTTTTGCTATAATAAATATCCCCAAAAATATATATAAAAAAAACATTTTTTTCTCAGTTTAGGCTGATACGTATTCTTCTACATATTTTTGGTAAAAAAAATCGCAATTAGCGATTTATTGATTGGTTTGCGCAAAAGTTATAGTGTTTACAAAATAGGGGCTAGTTTTATAGCATTTTTTATTAATATATTTTTTTTTTTTTACTAGTAATGGCGGCGATCAGAGATTTTTATTGTGACTGCGACATTATGGCGGACATTTTTGACACATTTTTGGGACCATTGTCATTTATACAGAAATCAGTGCTATTTAAATGCACTGATTCCTGTGTAAATGACACTGGCAGTGAAGGAGTTAACCACTAGGGGGCGGGGAGGGGTTAAGTGTGTGTGTGTTTGTGTTTTTTTTTTTACTGTAGGGGGGTGTGGCTTTGCGTCTGACGTCACTTATCGGCTTTCCCGATGACAGGGAACAGCCGATCAGTGTCAGTTGCGCTAGGAAGCACGGGGAGAGGTTTGTTTACACAGACCTCTCCCCGTTCTTCAGCTCTGTGATCCGATCGCGGGACACCAGCGCCGATCGGGTCCGCTGGTCCCGCGGAGCTCAGGACCGGGTCGCGAGCGTGCACCGGCGGCGAGTGCACGACCCATGGCTGGGCTCTTAAAGGGCCATGTACAGGTACGTGGTTTTGCCCAGCCGTGCCATTCTGCTAACGTATATTGGCGTGAGGCGGTCCTTAAGCAGTTAAAAAAAAAAAAAACATAGCATAACTTTAACTTCTTTTCAATGTGATGTGTCCCTTGTGCTACTGCTCCTGGTTTAGTAGAAGTATTCCTCCTCCCATCAATAGAACTGAGGGCATTGTGACAGGCACTCAAGAGTTGCCCACCTATGCCTGCCCTTTCCGCCCAGCTCCTCCAGTCATAGCAGCTGGTAAAAAGGCATCTATAAATGAATGGAGGGGTGGAACTTTCAATTATCTATGCTTCTTTTTATTCATAGACCCCTTTTCATTCATAGAAGCTGTAGCATGACTTCTATGAATGGAAAGGGTGGGCATAGGCAGGCAATCTAAGTGCCTGTCATGGCTCTCTCTGTTCTATTAGACTCCACCACACAATAACATTACAGTGGTGGGGCAGGGGGTATCAGAGGAGTGAGATTTCTGCCACTTCCTGTATGCCCTCTCTATACTGACTACGATAACCAGGGCTGCTCAGCCATGACCGCCATGGTCAGAGTGCATCCCTCCGTCATACGTAGCTGTCCTCTCTGCTCTCCTCTCTCCACCGCACCCCTCCTTCCTGCCTGTCAGCACCTTCTCTGTGTCTGTCTCCGCCCCACCGCTACTATTAAAAATAAAAACCCTACATTGGTCACTGCCAGCCCCTCTATTAGAGGCTGGTATACCACACTATGCAAGTTCTTTGTAAAAACGAGCGTTCTACATACCTCTTTTAGAGCTGTCTTCAGGCCAGTTACATGACTCGCGGCTGCTTTACAGCTCCAGGATATTGCTTCTGCGGGAGGTCACCTGATCTCCCTGGCTGATGTCAGAGGGAGATGATGGCCCCTCCCGCAGAAGCAATGTCTCGGAGCTGTAAAGTGGCCGCGAGTCATGTGACTGGCCTGAAGACAGCTCTAAAGTGGTATTTAGAACGCTAATTTTTACAAAGGACTTTCATATTGTGGTATGCCAGCCTCTAATAGAGGGGCTGACAGTGAATAAAATAATAGACTTAACAAACACTTAAGACAAAAAAAAATAGAAATTTAGAGTGGGTATAAGTAAAGTCAATAATTTTTAGAGCCACTATTTGCTGCAAATACAGCTTCAGTTCCCTTGGGGTATTCCTTTATTAGCTTAGCACATCTAGCCACCGGGATTTTCGCCCCTTTATTCAAGCTAGATGGGTTGCGTTAGTTTATAGCAGGGATATGCAATTAGCGGACCCCCAGCTGTTGCAAAACTACAAGTCCCATCATGCCCCTGCCTCTGGGTGTCATGCTTGTGGCTGTCAGAACTTTGCTATGCCTCATGGGACTTGTAGTTCTCCAACAGCTTGAGGTCCGCTAATTGCATATCTCTGGTGTATTGCAATCTTCAAATCATGCCACAGATATCCAGGCCTTGTACTAAGCAATTTCCTGTACATTTTTCCCTTTTAAACTACTCCAGTGTCCTTGCTGGAAGGTAAACCTTCGTCCCAGTCTCCAATCCCTAGCAGTCTTCAAGAACTGCTCTGTATTTAGTACCATACATCTTTCCTTCAGGGTCCGTTTACACCAGCTGCTACATTACAACACAGGTATGCGTTGCCAGCAGTGCTGATGCGCCAATCCCAGAACATCTCACTGTTTGTTTTTTTTTCTTTAAATTAACTTTCATAAAGTTCTATTGGCCAGTATGCCGTGACTGCGCTGCAGAAGAAAACAATACTGCATGCAGCACTTTTTTTTTTTTTTTTTGCAGCGCACACCACCACAATGTAGTGGTCTGAACTGTTCACACCAGAGATGAGGCAGTTAACTTTTTCGAGTGGTGGGAGTACACTGGAATAGCCACCCAATGCCGTCCCATTGCACCTGGTATGACTCTACCTTTTAATCCTGACCAGTTTTTCAGTCTCTGCCAATGGAAAACTTCCTCCACAGCATGATGCTGCAACTGCGGGGGATGGTGTTCTCAGGGTCATGGTAAGTATAGAGTTTGTCCCACACATGGCATTTCCAATGACTAAAGTAATTACTTTTCTGACCACTCTTCTCCAAAGCTGCCTAAAGTGGCCCTATGGACAGATTCTCCCATCTAATTCAGTGTAATTTATTATGTTTTCGTTGTATCTCTGATTATTGGCCTTTTTGCTCAGTCTGTGAGTTTTGGTGAGTGACCCTCTCTTGTCAGGTTTGTAGTAGTGCCATATTCTTTCCATTTTGTTATGATGGATTTACAATCAAGGATTTCTTTATTGGAAAATGTTACAATAACACTTAGGATCAAAATTGGTATGGTCAAGTATAATATCAATACAAGCAACGGCTCCCATAGTGTTTTCCATAAAACTTCAAATTATTTATTAAAATCCATCAAGTGCCTCTTTCAAAATTCATCTTGCCACTGATATTTATAAAAAGCCTTTAAAAACACATACTATGCCATTTCCTGGTGATGTCACCAGGTTGCATAACATGACTTCATCAGTGGATACCATAATGTTTGTTCTCAATAAACCCCTTACTTGGGGAAAGCTCCCGCTTGATGGTTCTGCCTTACAACATGTCCATTTGTCAGACTGTTGCTACCTGGACTGGACAAATGGAGAACATGATCCTGTCTTTGAAAACCTTCCTGGAACAATTGCAGCTCATGCCTTCAGCACTGCTGTTTTGTGGTGATGCCCTTGAAAATGTGCTACGCTAGTCCTCTGGGATGTCACTGCTCTCTGTAAATATGTGCAGAATTTTGTGGTCTAAAGCTCAGTCAGCTGAGCCTGCTTACAAAAGGCACCATTCATACATGCCCTTTGACTATGACTGTTTTTGTGAATTACCCTGATACATTTATCAAGAAATTTACGTATAATAACGTGTTTTTACCCCACAAAAAAATGGCATACGCTTGCCACTACTACAGCTTCTACCAAGGGGTCATTTCACTCCACCCAGCCATCCATGCCTGTAAGTGAAAAGTGGGGCCATTCTTTAATCCCAATCTTTGGTCTTAAACCTCAAAGACTCCCCAGAAGTCCTCTTCACAATGAAAGGATACCCTCACTCTTTGGAGTGTGGGTGGAGTACGTCTGTTGGCATTTGTGCCAGTCTGGTTTAAAGATGTCCTAGACCACTGGGTCAAATATGTTGTTTCCAGGGGCTACAGAATAGAATTTCCATCACTGCCCCTAACTCCAATCCTCCAGCTCTGCCTCAAAGATGTGCAAATTTGCTAGCTACCCTTCAGGCACCATAAGTGGTTATCCCAGTTCCTGCAAAGGAAAGATTCAAAGGGGCTTTACTTATTAGATAAGAATACACCTATTCAAAGTTCCGAAACCAAACATGCATTTGCTGCATTTTGTACCTACAATTCCTAAAAAGATACCTGCGTGTCCCCAAATGCCACATTGAGTCTGCAATATCTGTCATCACTTCTCTCCAGTGTTAATTACGTTAACTAAAATATTTTTGTAGATGAAATTAATACTATTTTAGTCGACTAAAATTAAAACAATTTAGATGACTAAAATACAAATTACACTAAAATGGCATTTTATTCAAAAGGCTAGGAATAAAACTAGATTGAAATGTAGCGTCAAAATTAACACTGGTTATATTTCACAACGGCTAAATCTGTGTCTGTAGTGCATGTTCAAACCTTAATACCGTATATAGTAACATGTTAGATTTATTACTTCAGGAGTATGAGTTTGGAAATTCTAGAGAAATGCTTAAATAATGCATTACAATTTAACTAAACCCATTAGATTTTAGTTGGCTAAAATCTACTGGAGATTTTAGTTGACTAAAATACAACTAAAACAATTCAGATGACTAAAATTTGACTAAAGCTATAATGGCATTTTAGTCAAAAGACTATGGCTAAAACTAAATCGAGATTTGAAAGAACACTGCTTCTCTTGAACCAGGAAAATTTCTGGCATTGGAGAAAGTCCCAAGATACCTGTTTGATAGGAGTCTAAGCTACCTATCAATATTGTGGAGCTGAGAGCCTTAAAGCGGGACTGTACCTGCAAAATTTTTTTTTAAAAACCAGCAGCTACAAATACGGCAGCTGCTGACTTTTAATAAATAGACACTTGCCTGTCACAGGTTCCAGCGATGTCGGCAGCAATGGCCGATCAATTGCTCGGCTCTCTGCTGCTTCCGGCGCCATTCTCGGTGAGGGAATCAGGAAGTGAAGCATTGCGGAAACGTGTCGTATCGCAAAAAATGGCTTGGTCATTGAGCAGCCAATTCTTCCGGGGCTGAAGTGGTTAAAGCTACAACTCAAATTTTATACCTGTTAGTAACCATTTTAATTGTGCAGTTTTACAGCCAGTGAGCTTACCAAGCCACAACACTGCACATATTTAAATTCAGGGGTTGGCAACCCCTGGTACAAAGTACTTTTTTTAGTGGTGCCTGATGATATCGACTGTCACCCTTCCTGCAAAGAGGACACTACCTCCTGACAGGTGGCAAGACAGTGGGCTTCACGATGTTTGTCCAAAACTAGGGCTGTGGAAATTAAAGATTAATTCCTCGATTAATCGTTAAGTTTTTTGATCGATCAAAATTCTTTTGATCGATACTCACCTCTCCGCCGGCTTCCGGGTCTTCAGGGAGTCCCATCGGAGATCCGGTGAAGTCACGGACATCGACGTCACTGGACTCCTCCCCCCTTCCCCAAGTGCCTCTGTCTGCTAACAAAGGGAAGGGGGGAGGAGTCCGGTGATGTTAAAGTTCTGATTTAACAACGCGTACAGGGGAGGAGCTATGCATGACGTCACACGCTGCTGCCCTACGGAACTAACACGATTGTCGGCTTTACATGTTGTGTTTTTATTATCTTTTAGTTTGTGTTTGAACACAAAAATTAAATCTTATACTTAAGCGGTGAGCACTTAGATTTTCTTTCTACCCATGACCTGGCGTCCTTGCTGAGATCTAAGGAGACGTGAGAGAAGTTTATGGTCCGAGTTAACCCTTTTGATACCCGCTTGCATGACCACCTGTTTGCACAAGGTGAGAGTGATTAGTTAGACCGAAGGTGGAGGGATTGTCACGCTACTGTGTAAAAAAAAAATTACTTACATCAGTGCTACAGTTTGAATTTAAAATGTATTTGTGTGAAGTGTGAAGTTAAGTCATGGATTGTGGAAACTAACTAGTGTCGGGTGAATGTATATAGTGTATACCACATTTACCACTGACTAATTCAGAGTTGCAATGCAAGGAGATCGGCTAAAAGTAGTTGGATCTGTATGTGCGTTTATAATTAATCGAAATTAGAAGATTAATCAATTTTTTTTAATCAAACACGAAAATTTTAATCCGTAATAGCCCTATCCAATACCTGTGCCGTAACTAGAACTTCCAGGGCCCCAGTGCAAGAAACCATGAAGGACCCCCAGCCGGCTCATTCCTCTGAGCCTGATGGCAGAACACCAGGGCCCAGTCGCAAGTGCAACCTGGTATAATTTCAGGGTTTTGGGCTGATCTGAGCTAAGATGCATGCATTTGGACTGATCTAAGGTTTAAAAGTGTATGAATTGGGGCTGATCTGAGTTCTGAAGGTGCATAAATTAGGGTTGACCTGAAACTTGAAGTTATCCAAAACAGAAAAGTGTTAATTGCCATAGTTCATTCACATAAATTATATATATATATCATGCCACTGTATTTTGTTTTTTTTGTAATCCTCCAAGTACCTTATTCCTGCAGCCCTATTGTGTGGTCACATAATCTTTCCCTGTTCCTTGACATCTGCAGGGAAAGATCATTGGGAGGGGCTTCTATTACTCTGATGCTGATGTAAAGTGCCTTGAAAAAGTATTCATACCCCTCGATCTTTCCCACATTTACAACCAAAAATGTAAATGTATTTTATTGGGATTTTATGTGATAGACCAACACAAAGGGGCACATAATTATGAAGTGGAAGGAAAATGATAAATGGTTTTCAAAACGTTTTACAAATATCTGAAAAGTGTGGAGTTCATTTGTATTCAGCCCCCTTTACTTTGATACCCCTAAATAAAATCTAGTGGAACCAATTGCCTTCAGAAGTCACCTAATTAGTAAATAGAATCCACCTGGGTGTAATTAAATCTCAGTATAAATACAGCTGTTCTGTGAAGCCCTTAGAGGTTTGTTAGAGAACCTTAGTGAACAAACAGCATCATGAAGGCCAAGGAACACACCAGACAGGTCAGGGTTAAAGTTGTAGAGAAGTTTAACACAGGGTTGAGTTATAAAAAAATATCCCAAACTTTGAACATCTCACAGAGCACTGTTCAATCCATCATCCAAAAATGGAAAGAGTGTGGCACAACTGAAAACCTACCAAGACAACCTAAACTGACAGTCTGGGCAAGGAGAGCATTAATCAGAGAAGCTGCCACGAGGCCCATGGTAACTCTGTAGGAGCAGAGATCCACAACAGGGTGGCAAAATCTGTCCACAGGACAACTATTAATTGTGTACTCCACAAATCGGGCCTTTATGGAAGAGTGGCAAGAAGAAAGCCATTGTTGAAAGAAAGCCATAAGAAGTCCCGTTTACACTTTGCGAGAAGCGCGGGGGACACAGCAAACATGTGAAAGAAGGTGCTCTGTTCAGTTGAGACCAAAATTTAACTTTTTGGCCTAAAAGCAAAATGCTATGTGTGGCGCAAAAATTAACACTGTGAAACATAGCGGTGGCAGCCTCATGTTGTGGGGATGCTGTTCTTCAGCAGGGGCAGGCAAGCTGGTCAGAGTTGATGGGAAGATGGATGGAGCCAAATACAGGGCAATCTTAGCAGAAAACCTGTTAAGTCTGCAAAAGACTTGAGACGGGTGGAGGTTCACCTTCCAGCAGGATAACAAGCCTAAACATACAGCCAGAGCTACAATGGAATGGTTTAGATCAAAGCATATTCATGTGTTAGACTGGCCCAATCAAAGTCCAGATCTATATCCAATTAAGAATCTGTGGCAAGACTTGAAAATTGCTGTTCACAGATGCTCTCCAGCCAATCTGACAGAGCTTAAGCTATTTTGCAAATAAGAATGGGCAAAAATGTCACTCTCTAGATGTGCAAAGCTGGTAGAGACATCCCCAAAAAGACTTGCAGCTGTAATTGCACGGCACACTTTTCAGATATTTACAGTGCATACGGAAAGTATTCACAGCGCTTCACTTTTTCCACATTTTGTTATGTTACAGCCTTATTCCAAAACTGATTAAATTTAATTATTTTCCTTCAAAATTCTACAAACAATAACCCATAATGACAAAAGAAGTTTGTTTGAAATCTTTGCACATTTATGCCTTTGCCATGACACTCAAAATTTAGCTCAGTTACATCCTGTTTCCACTGATCATCCTTGAGATGTTTCTACAACTTGATTGGAATCCACCTGTGGTAAATTCAGTTGACTGGACATGATTTGGAAAGGCACACACCTGTCTATAAAAGGTCCCACAGTTAACAGTATATGTCAGAGCACAAACCAAGCCATTACTGTAGACCTCCGACAGGATTATATTGTAGGACAGATCTGGGGAAGGGTACAGAAAAATGTCTGCAGCATAAAAATGTCTGCAGCATTGCCGGTCCCAATGAGCACAGTAGCCTCCATCATCCGTAAATAGAAGAAGTTTGGAACCACCAGTACTCTTCCTAGAGTGGGCTGCCCAGCCAAACTTGGAGAAAAAAGGGCCTTAGTCTGGAAGGTGACCAAGAACCTAGGTGGTCACTCTGACTGACAGAGCTCCAGCATTTCTCTGTGGAGAGAGAACCTTCCTGAAGAACAACCATCTCTGCAGCACTCCACCAATCAGGCCTATATGGTAGAGTGGCCAGATAGAAGCTACTCCTCAGTAAAAAGCACATGACAGCCCGCCTGGCGTTTTCCAAAAGGCATCTGAAGAACTCAGACCATGAGAAACAAAATTCTCTGGTCTGATGAAATAAAGATTAAACTCTGGCCTGAATGGCAAGTGTCATATCTGGAGGAAACCAGGCACTGCTCATCACCTGGTCAATACCATCCCTACAGTGAAGCATGGTGGTGACAGCATCATGCTGTGGGGATGTTTTTCAGCTGCAGGAACTGGGAGACTAGTCAGGATCGAGGGAAAGATGAATGCAGCAACATCCTTGATGTAAACCTGCTCCAGAGCACTCTGGACCTCAGACTGGGACAAAGGTTCATCTTCCAACAAGACAACGACCCGAAGCACCAGGGTGGATAAAAATCAATGATTTTTTTTTTTTAAATAAGATTTTTTTGATTTAAATCGATTTATTTTAAATTTTTATCAAATTTATTTTAATAAAATGCTTTTGGAGTAAAAATCCATCTAAAGATCTATTTAGGATACATTAATAATTTTGTTTATTCAGCATGAAATGGAGCTTAGTTAGGTAGCACGAGACTGTATATTCTGCAATATTTTTGGTAAACTCCTTCAATGAATCCAAGCTCTTCAAACTGAGATAACATGCACTGCATTGATGCATTTACACAATTTCACAGTAACCATGAGATGAAACAAAGTTCAGGAATATTCCCTTATCCCATTGTTTTGCAAATCTATGTACACTACAAATTGTATGATTGAGTCGGTTCTGATATCGCGGTTTTACTAACCTGACAGCTTATTACTCTAAATAGGAAACCTTAATTTTGTTTGCAAATATTAAAGATTATAACTACCAGCACGATTAGGGCCTTACATTTAAAGAGCACCTGTCATTTCAGATCCATCATGGCAGCGGCTGTAACGGGCATCCGCTCACCTACTGCCACCCACGTCCCTCACCTTGTTGTGTCACTGCTGCATCACCAGCTGTCTCATTAAAGTGAATGGGACTGTCGGTGAGTCAACAGCGGGTCAGAGGAGGAGCTGCTGCAGGACAGAGATGACAGTTGCTCTTTAACAATTATGATATAAATCGAGTTGATTTAAATCAAGCCATTTTACTAGTGATTTAAATCAAATGATTTAAATCGACTTGATTTAACTTAAATCCACCCTGCCAGGGGCGTCGGCAGGGGATGGCTAGGGGGGGGGCTGGACCCCCGAATGGGTCCCCGAGTCTCAGGAAGGCACCATCCATTTGTTAGCCCCGAGCACTGCCGGCCACCGCTGAGTGGGGACCGATCTGATCCGCCGAGTGACCTAGCAGGTTACGCCTTCTAGAGCTATGATGGAGGTCCTACTGGTCCAATGGCAGCACTGCGGGACGTGTCACGTCCATCATAGGCGCTGCAGGCTCCAGAAGACGGGAATTACAATGCCGCTGCTGCGCCGCACCACATCACTGAGATCCCCGCTCTGAAAGATCATCATGGCAGCGGAGGAGCGATCGGGCGAGATCTGTCAGTGACTGCACCGATGTATTGTTGATGACCAGCTGTGCTGGGTGCGGATGGCAGAGTGAAGAAGATCTCGGTGGCAAGGTCAGTGTATGTTAGGTAGGTGTATGCATGTTAGGTCAGTGTATGTAGGTGAGGTCAGTGTATGTTAGGTAGGTGTATGCATGTCAGGTAGGTCAGTGTATGTTAGGTAGGTGTATGCATGTCAGGTAGGTCAGTGTATGTATGTTAGGTAGGTGTATGCATGTCAGGTAGGTCAGTGTATGTATGTATGTTAGGTAGGTGTATGCATGTCAGGTAGGTCAGTGTATGTAGGTCAGGTAGGTCTATGCATGTCAGGTAGGTCAGTGTATGTTAGGTAGGTAGGTGTATGTTAGGTAGGTCAGTGTATGCAGGTGAGTTCAGTGTAAGCATGTCAGGTAGGTCAGTGTATGTATGTTAGGTAGGTGTATGCATGTCAGGTAGGTCAGTGTATGTATGTTAGGTAGGTGTATGCATGTCAGGTAGGTCAGCGTATGTTAGGTAGGTGTATGCATGTCAGGTAGGTCAGTGTATGTTAGGTAGGTGTATGCTTGTCAGGTAGGTCAGTGTATGTTAGGTAGGTCAGTGTATGCATGTCAGGTAGGTCAGTGTATGTTAGGTGCATGCATGTCAGGTAGGTCAGTGTATGTAGGTCAGGTAGGTGAGGTCAGTGTATGTATGTTAAGTAGGTGTATGCTTGTCAGGTAGGTCAGTGTATGTTGGGTAGGTGTATGCATGACAGGTAGGTCATTGTAATGGTCAGTGTGTCAGGTAGCTGAGTGGTCAAAATTGATGGGCACTGGTAAGCCCTAGGCAGCAACCAGAAAGTGAGCTCGCCCAGACAAAAAACCCTGTGCCACCCCCCCCCCCCCCCGTGCCAGCATCAGACTTCGGGCTGAAGCCCCTGGTCTTTTCGCCACATAGCAACGCCCCTGCACCCTGCTAAGCACACAGCTAAGATAACAAATGAGTGGCTACAGGACAACTCTGTGAATTTCCTAGCCAGAGCCCCAGACTTAAACCCGACTGGACATCTCTGGAGAGATCTGAATATGGCTGTGCACCGACGCTCCCCATCCAACCTGATGGAGCTTGTAGCATCATACTCAAAATAACTTAAAGCGGAAGTAAACCCATTGATTTAACAGTCTAAAAAAAAAAAGGCATGCCGTGAATGCTAACTGCACATTGGCTGTGCTCTCAACCAAACAGTCAAACCATCCAATGGCTGGTGTCATAACGGATCACATGTGCAGCACTGTGGCAGTTGAAGATTAAACAGAGGAAAAGATGGCGGCTTCCTTGGCTGAAAACGATAGGGGGTTTACTTCCACTTTAAGGCTGTAATTGGTGCTTCAACAAAGTAATGAGCAAAGGCTGTGAATACCTGTGTACAGTGTGATTGTTTTTTATTTTTAATAAATTTGCAATGGGGTATTGTTTGTAGAATTTTGAGGAATTTCTTGTGGATACTTTCCGGATGCACTGTATTTGTAAATAATTTAGAAAACCATTTATCGTTTTCTTTCCACTTCACAATTATGTGCCACTTTGTGTTGGTCTATCACACAAAATCCCAATAAAATACATTTACGTTTTTGGTTGTAACATGACAAAATGTGGAGAATTTCAAGGGGTATAAATACTTTTTTTAAAGGCACTGTATTCTCTTTACAGTGTGAGTCTGTGGCTGGCCAGCCCTGATTGGTACTGTGTCAGTAACATGACTAAAAAATAAAAATAAAAAAACTGTTTCAGAAGAGCAATTCGATATAGATTATAAATATCAAATAACGGTTTTACAGCTTCCTATAGTTCTTTTTTGAACATCAGATGTGTATTTTTTTGTGCACTAATATAGTGTAGGCAGAGTCAAAGATGTATGACACTAGTCTTCATTTTGTTCAGATGGCACCTGCATCCAAGGCTCTTTTTTACTGTACAGGTATTAGTTATATTTGATACATTTAATAGGGAGTTATATTAAAACTAAGCATTTTTGTGAGTTTCCTAGTGAATTTCTTGAACATATTATATCCCATCCCTGTAGTGTTTAGCAATAGGAGGCCATGGAGGGGAGTAGGGCTGCAACTAACGATTATTTTCATAATCGATTATTGTTTCGATTAATCTGTTAATAACCTTAAAAAAAGCGTGGTGTATAATTTAGTTAAGTTTTTAAAAAAAAGGAATTTATTCTTAAATATCTATATGAAGTTGTAAATATAAACTACTACAGTTATATGGTTAGGGAGCAAAATCTCAAATCCACTCTGAGAATAACAGACAGAAGAGATATACTGTATATACTATTAGAGGAGAGATATACTGTATATACCATTTAGAGGTTGAATCTGGTAAATATCATCAGACTTGGAGATCAAATTTCTTTTATTTAAACAAAAAAAAAAGGTTAGACTGTTTTTGCAGATTTTCAAACGGTACTGTAATATATTATATGCTGGCCATACAAAAACAATGTCTTCCTTAACAAAAAAAAAAATGATTTTAAGAATGTTCGTTCGATCTTCTTATCGTTAGTGGGGTCAAATCGACGTTAGTTTTCAACCACAGTGACAGGAAAATTTTGAAATAGAAAACTTCTTGGTCAAAGGATTTTTCAGACCGTGTATGTGGTTTTCGTTCAGAAATTACATTGATTTTAACCACTTCGCGCCCGTGCTATAGCCGAAAGACGGCTGCAGCGCGGACGCTAACTGCCGGGAGGGTGTCCCTGGACGTCCTCCTGTTTACTTCCGCAATGTGCGCTCCTGAGAGTGCGCATCGGGGAAGTTCTGTGCTGGCCGTGTCCCTTGGACACAGCCAGTCACAGATCGCTGTAAACGGCCAATCACAACGACCGTTTACAGCGCGATCGGCGTGTCCAATGAGAGATGATCTCATATGTAAACATATGAGATCATCTCTCAGCGCCGGCTCTCCCTCCTCACACAGAGACAGTGTGAGGAGGGAGAGATGAACGGCTGCAGCGGCCGTAAGTAGAAAAAAAAAACGTAAAATAAAGTGCCATCTGTCATCAGTGCCATGTATCAGTGCCATCTGTCATCAGTGCCACCTGTCAGTGTCACGTGCCATCTGTTATCAGTGTCACATGTCATCAATGCCACATATCAGTGCCATCTGTCATCAGTGTCACGTGTCATCAGTGCCACATTTGTGCCATCTGTCATCAGTGCCACGTATTAGTGCCACATGTCATCAGTGCCACGTATAAGTGCCATCTGTCATCAGTGCCACATATTAGTGCCATCTGTCATCAGTGCCCCGTATTAGTGCCATCTGTCATCAGTGCCACGTATCAGTGTCCTGGTGCTCCAGGGCCTTCAAAAGTGTAATAGGTAGTCAACAAGTTAGATGTGTCATTTATGCTTCTAGAACACGTGATGGCGCTCCCTGCATTTTGGGCCTCTCTAAGTGGCCAGGCTGTGGAAAAGTCCCACACATGTGGTATCGTAATACTCAGGAAGAGTAGCAGAATGTATTTTGGGGTGTCATTTGTGGTATACACATGCCATGTGAGAGAAATAACATATTACAATGACAATTTTGTGGAAAAAAAAAATCTTAATTTTGCAAAGAATTGTCGGAAAAAATTACAACATCAAAAACCTCACCATGCCTCTTACTAAATAGAAAAATGGGAAAAAGAAACTGCGCTACGGGGATATACCCAAGGAAGGGTATAATTGAGCGTAATTAATATACAGGCTTAAAAAAACCTGGCTGGAAGCTGCGACTCAACTGTAAAACATAACCACAGTGATATAAAATAAAAAGAAAAAATGAGTAGCGCTAAACCAATAGTGCATCAATAATACAGTGCATAAATAATAAATGACCCTGTAATATGTGATCATAAATAATTGGAATAAACCTACATATATAAATGCCTGTGATAGAAATGCCGGAAATTGTGAATAAATATTCAAAAGCAATCAAATGCGACACTCGCTCATGAAAGTCGCACAAAAATGAAACGTAAACAATAAATGAAGTGATGAATATTGCAAGTCCAGGAAATCCTCATGAGAAGTAAATCTTCACAAAAAAAAAAATTCCACCCGTGCAGTGAATGGTGAAAAATATATAAATAAATCAATCCATCTCTGTGAGTAATTGAATTGATCCTCCAAACTGTTTAAAGTGCTCCACCACCAAAGTGAAAGTTGAGAGTTACTTCTTACCAGAAGTGAGTGACACCCCACTACAGGGTGTCAAACATGCCTGTATACAGATATCCCTCCTTGGATCCTCCTGGAGAAGTGGCAGATGCCAGCAGCCTATTAACCCACTTCGCAGCTCAGCTCCCCAGATAAGTTGTCAGGGATTTGAATCAGCACATGGAATGAAATAAAGGGGGGGCTCGCATAGTGTAAAAAAAACCAAGGTGTTTATTGAAATAAAACTGATTACACTTACATCAAAAACGAGCAGTTCAGGCCTTTAAGCGTGGTGCGCCGGCCGGACACACCAAAACACAGACCCGTCCTCCCAAACATCCGATAATCAAAGTCGAGGTGACGCCAGCGCGTCGCTCCGCCCAGGGATTTACTCATGAGATTTACTTCTCATGAGGATTTCCTGGACTTGCAATATTCATCACTTCATTTATTGTTTACGTTTCATTTTTGTGCGACTTTCATGAGCGATTGTCGCAGCAGCTGAAAAAGCATAGATGTGAACGTGTCCCATAGGAAACCATGGTAACCACTTCAGCCCCGGAAGATTTGGCTGCTCAATGACCAGGCCATTTTTTGCGATACGGCACTGCGTGGCATTAACTGACTGAATTTGCGTGGTCGTGCGACGTTGTACCCAAACAAAATTGACGTCCTTTTTTCTCACAAATAGAGCTTTCTTTTGGTGGTATTTGATCATGCTCACCCCTAGTGGCCAAAAAGGCGAAGCGACGTAAGGTAATGTCGTTTCGCCCAGCCGTGCCATTCTGCCACAGTAAAACTACGGCAGCTGGTCATCAAGCAGTTAGATGAACTGTAGTGTGTTTCTGCAAAAAGCACCAAAAAAAGCATAGGTGTGAACCAGGTCTAAGACGTTTAGTAACAATGAGGTTAAAAAAAAACAAAAATTAGCCCTAGTACAAAAAGAGCAGATAATCGCTACTGTAAGGGGTTCATTTTTTTACTGTAGAACTGTGAAAGTAATATTTACAGTAGCGAGTTGCTCTTTTTGTACTATAAAGGGCTAAGTTTATTTTTTTTTTAACCCCATTATGTTACTGGCCGATTAATCAATTATGAAAATAGTAATCGATTAATTTCATAATTGATTAGTTGTTTTGGCCCTAGAGGGGAGTATTAATTACCACTGTGTATACGCCCAGATGTGTGACTCTATAGTCATGTGGGCTGCAGAGATAAGAAAAAGGAGGAAATGAAGGGCCTAGAAGGGAACTGAAATTGAGCGTGCTTCATAGAGGACACCAGCTGGACTACACAATCTCAACTTGCAGTGGGGACACAGAGAAAATGGGAGGGAAAGCTGAAGGCAGGATCCACCAGGCATATTTCACTCTACACAAAACAAATGCTTGAGTCTTAAGTCGTTTTAATGCATTGCAATGCGATAAAAAATTGTGAATTCTCACTACTCCAACTTTACTTGTCGTACTAAGAACTCATTGACACGGGGCTTACATAGCCGAACATCCATGCAGGGCTGTGTTTACCCACACGGTGCATCCCTGTTAAGGCAGTTCCATTGATGTTAATTGGGATGCAACATCTGTACAGATGTTGCTTCTAATGTGACAGTCATGTAGGTGCACAGCCCTGAATGCATCCTTGATTCCCAAACTCATCAAATAAATGGTTGTTGGTGCATTTCATACTTGCAGACAAATCAAAGTCCTGAACTGAATGTGACCAATTTTTTGAGTAAGATCTACAACAGACAGAGGTAAAGTAAATCATTGACACGTACAAGCATTTATTTTAAATATGCAGTGTTGCTATTATTATTAAATACAGCATATAGGGAAATCTTGGCGGTAGAACCGTTCTGGCCAGCCCAGCACTCTAGTAAAAGCTGCATAAAATGTGTGATCTCCTTAAAAATAGGTTGTTTTAGGGCCTTTGCCAATGCATGTGACAAAAATGTCCCAGTTCACTGACTATTTACATTTTCATGGTTACCCATTGTTTCCCCATCTCACATATAATAAATTACAAAGATATTTTAAAGGCAAATGGATCCACTTGGTAATTAATTGCTGTCCCATATGTATCATCATTATAAACTGTTATGTGTCAGTTTAAAAAAAGGCTAAGTCATCTTTGTATTCCAATTTTTCAAAGCAAATACCTCCATTTCTACATCCATAATTTGTTGTGATGTTGTTGTTTTGCAGTAATATTTTTCCTAGGAGTAGAGTTGGTTAATCCAGTTCCTGTCTGCTACAGCCCCACACACAGCAGTTCTTGGATCTACCTCTAGATCGCAAGGTGCCCTGTGCAGGGATGTAGAATGCAGGGCCAGCGAATCAGGACACGGTGTGATATTTTAATATCACCTTCCAGTCAAACCCAACAAATGGACACCTTCTAATTGGTTTTAACCTCTCCAATGAGGCAGATCCTATTTCCTTGGAAAGAAAGCCGCTAGTCTTTGCTTTTTGATTGGGAGTATGTGTATTTCTTGTGAATTCACTTTCTTTAATTTGACACTTCTGTTCTTTACTGGTTTCCTTAATGCATCAGCATTCTCCTTTACTTCTGCCTGAGTCTTCACATCATAGCTCTGCACAGTAGAGTCTTGTGGTAAATCTTTCTTAAAAGAAAAGTTTTTTGTAGACACACCAGAAAGCCCTTTGATTTTGCCACAGAATATGGCAGGCACAGCATCTTTTACAGAAACAATGACTTTTGCTTTTTGGGAGCTACTCACAAGTTCTATGTTGTTGGTGGATTTGGGCTCATAGCTACCTCTGTTGCTTTGTTCAGAAGACCATTTTTGCTGTCTTATAAGTTCACTAGAATTAGTGCAGATGACGCGGGTATCTTTCTGCGTCAGCTCATGATGCACAAGGCTTGGATTTAGTGTTGTAGGGGTAGGACATTTTTTACCAGTTGAAGGGCTTGAAGAGTCACCAAGTTGCCCGTACAACACAGAAGTTCCATTCTGAGCACTTGTAGTATTAACGCATCTTTTGTAAACTGGGAATGAAAGGTCTAAAACACCTTCTTCCGCCACCGCTTGGTTATTCATACTAATCATATCATTGCTTTTCACCAGTGTTTCGGTTTTTAACGAAAGATCCAGCGCTTCGTTTTCATTGTTCATTTTGATGACAGAGTGCCGATGAAATTGTGCAAGTTCTGGCTTTCCTGTGGATTCAAAAGGTTTAATGTCTTCTTTTTCCATTGGGGTCTGTGTGCTTTTGCAACTCTTTGGGATTTCTACTGTTGTTTTTTGATGGTTTGCATTCTCTGGACATTCAGTGTGTGGCACTGGTATGGGGATTGGGATTGGTAAAGGTATTGGCACTGGCAAAGGGACTATAACTGGATACGGTACCAGGAGAGTGGCAGGAGGAACTAGTGGTGATAAAGGCGAGCTAAAGGCTTGCGGTGGAACAGTGTGGACATTGGTAGAGGTGTAATCTGAAGATATATGACACGGGGAAGGTGTGCCTAGATTGTTTGGCGATGGGAAGAAATCATGCAGCACAGCTGAAAAACCTGGATTTTGAAAAACAGGTGGCAGAACTGTTTCTTGCACTGGACTAGAAGTCTTTTCATCAAGAATTTGGGGTTGGCCAACTGTAGCAGCAGTTCCAGGAAAAAGATGGTTTTGAATTGTAGCACCAGGACATGAAGATCCTTGTGGCAGTACTAGAGGAGAGTTCAAGTGCTGAAAAACGTGTTGCTCCAAAAGCACAGGCAATGGGACAGGCCCTTGTGTGGTGATAACATATGGTGGGCTGCTGTTGCTAGTACCTATTTGAGGTGGTGTACTACCTGCAACTTGCCAGTGTATTGGAAGCACAACAGGGCTTTCTCCCAGACAAATAGGCTGAAGTACAGTTGCAGCCACTTTTAGTGCTACTCCACTCTGGGAATCGGAAGAGGGGCCAAGCACAGGGGCTGCTGGAACAGTTACTAGAGGAGAAAGAGCTTTTTTTATAAGACCAGATGGGTTAATATTCCAAGCTTCTGCAGTAATAAGCTGGGCAACCCCATTCTCAAGTTTGTTTGGGATAGAGGAAGCAGTGCTATTCAAGTCAACCTGTAGTTCTGGTGTTTCCTTATAGAGTTCCTCCATCTTTGAAGCAAATTGTTTTGGGTCACGTATTACTTGCTTTTACATGACCTGGTTGAATTTACTGGCCACATAACCTGTGCAGCAGCATACATACAATAGCATCTTAAAGACCTGGAGAGAAAAAGAGAAAAAAAAAAAGTAAGATTAAACTTTTTAGCTATTTTACATGGCTAATCTCTCAAGAATCTACTGATGTGGTTTAAATGAATTCACATGACAAAGTAAGAGGATGCTATAAAACTCTTCAATCGTTGCAGGAATCCTAAAGGAGCAACTAGGAATCAACTTTCTATCATGAAGCAAATCATCTGTCTCAGAAGCCTTTGAAAGCAGCCACTCCCCAAATTACAGGCTACATATCAGTTCTGAGGTAGTAAAGTTTTGCCAGTTCCGATTCACTGTGCTCAAAGTGACTAGTATATTATCCATGAGTCAGGGATTTCCGATTAAAGGACATCCATGGGCTGTCATTATAAAACTCCTTTGGAAAATGCCCACTCACTGCTGTTTTTTTGGCTTCAATAATTTCACTAACCCAGTATGCAAGAAGTAAAATCAAAACTCTACATCTGCAGTTTTTTTTTTCTGGATCAGATAGTACTAAAGCTAAAGAATCAGCATGGCAGCCAGGCAGCTAGCATTTCCATAATGACTAGGTTTCTCTTGACAGATTTACTTAACTGGTTAAGGGACACTACTCTATATTTGCATATTAACATTGCAATTATATCCTTTGCATTTAAAAGTATGAACAGTAAGCACTGTCTTGACAGCACATAAAAAATGTTTCAGTACTTTCTAAATTACTGTCTTAAAGTATGTATGCAGATAAGGAGCTTTGACTTCACGTGCTGTGTACATATCCTGGATCAGTGTCTCTCATGACAGGTATCCTTTAATGTTAATTAGAAAGAAAACGTCATCATTGATGGCAGTATTCTATGTTATAATCATAAATACTGTGTTCCAAGCCATGCAGGTAAATAAAAAAGAAAATCCTGAACTATACTATATACAGTAGGTCATAAACTTCCTAATGATCAGATCCAGAAAAAATACAGAGAAGGCTTATTGTTTAAGGGAATATGATGGTACAAAAAATTGTGAAAAACATCATGTGATTACCAGTTTGAGCACAGTAAACCAAAGTCTGATTGTAGAGTGTAGTTATGCTTGCTTGAGTGTGATATTACATTTTATTGTCCTCTTTCTTTCTGCCTCCCTATGACAGAGCTACTCTGAGATGGAGAGGAAGAGTATCATAATTCATACCTCATCCAATCAGAGAATCACTGAAAAGAAGGCTTGCATGTCTGGAAAGGTGTAAAAGTGAGCAATACTATGTTTAGTGTAGGACATACTCACTGGAAGATAATAGCACAAACTGTTTAGCACAAGCTACTACAGTGTTTTGCAGCATCCCCAAGGGCCTTCCGTGTAGTGTGGGATTTTGTTTGCATTAGATCTCTTACTTGTACCTTGTCCCTAATGCACACATCACTCCTCAGTATCCATACCAGCCCCTCCAATATACTCTAGCCAGTTTTACACCAGTAGAGTATATGCATTATCCAACACTGTCCATTTGGTGGTGTATATGCATGAACCCATTAGTCACCAGTTTGCAGTATATGGGCATTAACCTTTCAGAGATAGGCCCCTAAAAAAAAGAAGAAAAAAAGCGGTAACCCACCTGTCTCCTAGTTTACAAGCTGTAACTCCTCAGTAAACTGAACTGTCTGTGATGTATTGTGATCCACTTCAAAAGCATGTGCACCAACCTCTCAGTGGTAAATATTTAGTATGTGTATTGGCTCCTCTGAGCTCCAGCTCAGGTGTGACAACCCTGTAGCACCCATTACTTTGTGCACATGTAATAACCCCTAAGCCCAAAGCCAAAATGCATTATCAGGCACATTTCTCTACATCTAAAATTCACCTGTATGGCTATGACCAATACATTTTTTTGCTAACTATGGAAATAACAGTAAGCATGTTTAAACTTTCATACCCTTCATAATCCTCTCCTGTACATAATGCCTGCTGTCATAACTTCCCTAATTGTCTCCTGCACATACTGTCCTGTCTGGAGTCCTCTAATGCACTCAGGGCCGGTGCTACCACTAGGCAAACTAGGCAGCCGCCTAGGGCGCCCCGCCACTGGCGTTCCTACTCTCTTCTCTACAGCAAGCAACTAAGTCTCAGCATCAGCAGGCAGCCGCCGCTCTGTTCACACATAGTGTCAGAGGAGGACTGTGTCTGTGTCCCAAATCCTGAATGAATGGAAACAAGCAAACATTCATTGATGGGCACTGTTGAGGCTGCATTTGATGGGCGCTAGTGAGGCTGCATTGATGGGTGCTGATAGGCTGCATTGATGGGCGCTGATAGGCTGCATTGATGGGCGCTGGTGAGGCTGTATTGATGGGCACTTAATTAAAAAGGTGGGATATACATGGGCAGAGCAAAGGGGGTGGAGTCAGGTGTGGAGCCAAAGGGGGGCAGCAAAATGAGGTTTCGCCTAGGGTGTCAAAAATCCCTGCACCAGCCCTGAATGCACTTACTGCCAATTGTTATACTCAACACTTCCGTACTCCTCCCCTATACACATTTCTCCCCTGTATATACCCTCTGCAAGCCTGTACATACTGCCCTCTGTCATAGCCAAGGCACCTCTTTTGCGCATACTGCCTACTGTTACACCCTTCACTCTCCTTTCATGCACATACTGCCCCCTATCATACCCTCCACACTGGTCACCTGTACATACTGCCTTCTGTCATTCCCTCCACAATCCTCTCCTGCCAAAATTGCCTGCTGTTAGACCCCCCCCCCCCCCCCCCACTACCAAATGTCAAATCCTCTGTATTTGTCTTCTGCATTTACTAACCTATGCACTTGTTTAGCATTGTTTGTAATATTGCCACTTTTATATAAATATTAAAATATTTATGGATATATATATAAAATGTATTATGTGAAAATATTAAAATATCAGTCACCCAATACCATCTGCTTTGTGAGCTGTAGTTACAGAGACGGGTCTATTCTAAATGGGAAGGTCTGTCTGCTGTAGTCTTCATGATGTAATAATAGGAGAAACCAGGCATCCAAATTATTACCAAAGATGAAAGGCTTGGCGTGTGATGCCTAAGATGTTGGCTCACGCGCCATACAGACTTCTGGGGATAAAAGGAAAGCCATACAGTATACAAACAGAAAAATGTGTAAACAATGGATATAAAAAGTCTACACACCCCTGTTAAAATGTCAGGTTTCTGTGATGTAAAAAAAATGAGACAAAGATAAATAATTTCAGCACTTTTTCCACCTTAAGGCCATTTTCACACTGAGGCGCTTTATAGGCATTTTAGTGCTAAAAATAGCACCTGCAAAGCGCCTCTACTGTCACTCCAGTGTAAAAGCGGAATGTTAAAGTCCCACAAGCAGCATCTTTGGGCGGTTTAGGAGTGTTTTATACACCGCTCCTCCATCGGCAGCGGTGCTACACGGGCGCTATTAACCCCTTCTTCGGCTGCTAGCGGGGGTTAAAACGACCATAAAGCGCTGCTAAAACTAGCGGCGCATTTTCCGTCGCCGCCCCAGTAGCCTTAATGTAACCTATAAACTGTACAACTCAATTGAAAAACAAATACTTTAGGGGGGAAGTAATAATAAAAAAATAAAATAATGTGGTTGCATAAGTGTGCACACCCTCTTATAACTGGGCATGTACAGTGAGGGGAAAAAAAAGTATTTAATCCCCTGCTGATTTTGTACGTTTGCCCACTTACAAAGAAATGATCAGTCGATAATTTTAATGGTAGGTTTATTTTAACAGCAAGAGACAGAACTACAAAAAAAATCCAGAAAAACGCATTTCAAAAAAAAGTTATGAATTGATTTGCAATTTAAAAGTGAAATAAGTATTTGACCCCTTCGCAAAACATGACTAAGTACTTGGTGGCAAAACCCTTGTTGGCAATCACAGAGGTCAGACTTTTCTTGTAGTTGGCCACCAGGTTTGCACACATCTCAGGAGGGATTTTGTCCCACTCCTCTTTGCAGATCCTCTCCAAGTCATTAAGGTTTTGAGGCTGACGTTTGGTAACTCGAACCTTCAGCTCCCTCCACATATTTTCTATGGGATTAAGGTCTGAAAACTGGCTAGGCCAGTCGTGGACCTTAATGTGCTTCTTCTTGAGCCACTCCTTTGTTGCCTTGGTTGTGTGTTTTGGGTCATTGTCATGCTGGATGATACCCATCTACGACGTGTTTTGGGTCATTGTCAACGCAATGATACCCAATCTACGACCCAATTTCAATGCCCTGGCTAGGGGAAGGAAGTTCTTTATTCTTACCAAGATTTGACGGTACATGATGCAGTGACGTTGTCCTGCCCCCTTAGCAGAAAAACACCCCCAAAGCAAAATGTTTCCACCTCCATGTTTGACGGTGGGGATGGTGTACTTGGGGTCATAGGCAGCATTCCTCCTCCTCCAAACACGGCGAGTTGAGTTGATGCCAAAGAGCTCGATTTCGGTCTCATCTGACCACAACTTTTTCACCCAGTTATCCTCTGGAGTTTGCTAATGAACATCTGAATGATTCAGACGGGCCTGTACATGTGCTTTCTTAAGCAGGGGGAACTTGCGGGTGCTGTGGGATTTCAGTCCTTCACGGCGTAATGTGTTACCTATTTTTTTCTTGGTGACTATGGTCCCAGCTGCCTTGAGATCATTGACAAGATTCTCCCGTGTAGTTCTGGGCTGATTCCTCACCGTCCTTATGATCATTGAAACTCCAGGAGGTGAGATCTTGCGTGGAGCCCCAGACCGAGGGAGATTGACAGTTATTTTGTGTTTCTTCCATTTGCGAATAATCACACCAACTGTTGTCACCCTCTCACCAAGCTGCTTGGCGATGGTGGACATCCTTGGACAGCTCTTTGGTCTTGGCCATGGTGGATAGTTTGGAATCTAAATTGATTGCTTCTGTGGACAGGTGTCTTTTATACAAGTAACAAGCTGAGATTAGGATAACTCCCTTTAAGAGAGTGCCCCTAATCTCAGCTCGATACCTGTATAAATGACACCTGGGAGCCAGAAATCTTGCTGATAGGGGATCAAATACTTATTTCACTCATTAAAATGCAAATCACTTTATAACTTTTGTGAAATGCGATTTTCTGGATATTTTTGCTGTTATTCTCTCACTGTTAAAATAAACCTACTATTAAAATTATAGACCGATCATTTCTTTGTCAGTAGGCAAACATACAAAATTACTTTTTTCCCCTCACTGTAGCTGTGTTCAGAATTAAACAATCACATTTAAACTCATGTTGAATAGGAGTCAGTACACACCTGCTATCATTTAAAGTGCCTCTGATTAGCCCCAAATAACGTTCAGCTGTTCTAGTAGGTCTTTCCTGACATTTTCTTAGTCGCATCCTACAGCCAAAGCCATGGTCCGCCGAGAGCTTCCAACGCATCAGAGGGATCTCATTGTTAAAAGGTATCAGTCAGGAGAAGGGTACAAAATAATTTCCAAGGCATTAGATATACAATGGAACACAGTGAAGTTAGTCATCGTCAAGTGGGGAAAATATGGCACAACAGTGACCAGTTACCAAGAACTGGACATCCGTCCAAAATGTATGAAAAGACTAGAAGAAAACTGGTCAGGGAGGCTGCCAAGAGGCCTACAGAAACATTAAAGGAATATCTGGCAAGTACTGGCTGTGTGGTACATGTGACAACACTCTCCCATATTCTTCATATGTCTGGGCTATGGGGTAGAGTGGCGAGACTGAAGCCTTTTCTTAGGAAAAATATCCAAGCCCAGCTACATTTTTTAAAAACACATCTGAAGTCTCCCAAAAGCATTTGAGAAAATGTGTTATGGTCTGAAACCAAGGTTGAACTTTTTGGCCATAATTCCAAAAGATATGTTTGGTGCAAAAACAACACTGCACATCACCAAAAGAACACCATACCCACAGTGAAGCATGATGGTGGCAGCATCATGCTTTGGGGCTGCTTTTCTTCAGCTGGACCTTAGTCAAGGTAGAGGAAATCATGAACAGTTCCAAATACCAGTCAATATTTGCACAGATAAGCATTCTGGAATTAGAAACTCTATCAGACAATATCAAGGAACAGCAAACATAAACCTGATCTACTTAAGATCAGGAGCTTAACCGTTCTAATCAGTAGCCAGGAATGTAACCATGCATGGTAGAGTGCAGGAACCGAAGTATGGTATGGGGAAATAGGCGGGGGATGGGTTTGGGTGGAAGGGGAATAGTGGATAAGGAGTAATTGGGGAACCTTCGTACCAATTCCTGAGAATTTCACGAAGAACCTAATAAGGCTCCAAATACAATCCAATATATATTGCATTCAAAACAATATTCAAAAAGCGAAGAGAGTAAAAAAAAAAGTCAGCCCAGAGCTTATTAGGGTACTGAGATGTGATGGATCCACGGGTCCCATAGTTTATAAAACTTTTTAGAGTTATTATAGAGTATATGAGTGAGTTTGTTGTTGACCAAAATCCAGTTAAAGCGGGATTCCACCCTAAAGTGGAACTTCCGCTTTTTGGAGCCCCCCCCCCCTCCGGTGTCACATTTGGCACCTTTCAGGGAGGAGGGGGTGCAGATACCTGTCTTTGGAACCCCCCCCCCTCCGGTGTCACATTTGGCACCTTTCAGGGAGGAGGGGGTGCAGATACCTGTCTAAGACAGGTATCTGCACCCACTTCCGGGCATAAACTCCCACAGGAGTTTACGCCACTTCCTGTCCCGACACGCTGTCTGCCAGGACACACACATGTCCCGGCAGACAGCGCTGACGATTCTCATTGCCCTGCGTGACTCGCGCATGCGCAGTAGGGAACCGGGAAGTGAAGCCGCAAAGGCGACACTTCCTGATTCCCTCACCGAGAATGGCGCCGGCAGCAGCAGAGAGCCGAGCGATTGATCGGCCTCTGCTGCCGACATCGCTGGAACCTGTATTTGTAGCTGCTGGCTTTTAAATTTTTTTTTTCAGGTACAGTCCCGCTTTAAGCACTTGACGTAATCCAGAGGAATAACCGACTGTTTCCAATGCCTGGCAATAGTAATCCTCGCCGCCAACAGTATACTTCATCTGATAATTTATGAAACAGAGCAACCTCTGGGGATCTACAGATATTCACCCCCATCGCTGAATTAAGTAAATTAAATATCAAAATCCAAAATCCAAAATCTAGTCACACTGCCACCAGATATGATGCATTGTCCCTAACTGACCACAGAGTGCTCTTAAAAGGAGAGGGGTGGTAAACATGGCCCAGTTCCAACTTTTTTGAGATGGGTCAAAATTACCTTATTTTATTCTTAAAATGGTAAATTTTCTCAGTTTAACCGATTCCCGACCGTCTCACGCAGATATACTGCGGCAGAAGGGCACATACAGGCAGATTAACATACCTGTATGTTGCCCTTTAAGAGGCGGCTCGCTGGCGCATGCCCACCGGGAGCTCCGTGACTGTGATCTCGGGTCCTGCGGACGCGATGTCCGCGGGGACACCGGTGATCGTCTCACGGTGAGGAAGAACGGGGAGATGCTAATGTAAACAAGCATCTACCCCGTTCTGCCTAATGACACTGATCACGCTCCCTGTAATCGGGAGTGGTGATCAGTGATGTGTCAGACACAGTCCCTCCCCCCCCACAGTTAGAATCACTCCCCAGGACACAATTAACCCCTACAGCGCCATCTAGTGGTTAACCCCTTCACTGCCAGTGACATTTTTACAGTAATCAATGCAATTTTTTTAGCATTGATCGCTGCATTATGCCAATGGTCCCAAAAATGTGTCAAAATTGTCCGATGTGTCCGCCATGATGTCACAGTCACAATAAAAATAGATGATCGCCGCCATTACTAGTAAAAATTATTTTTTAATAAAAATTTGAAAAAACTATCCCCTATTTTGTAGACGCTATAACTTTTGCACAAACCAATTAATAAACGCTTATTCTGATTTTTTTTTTACCAAAAATATGTAGAAGAATACGTATCTGCCTAAACTGAGGAAAAAATATGTTTTTTTTATATATTTTTTGGGGATATTTAATATAGCAAAAAGCAAAGAATAATGTGTTTTTTCAAAATTGTCGCTATTTTTTTGTTTATAGCGCAAAAAATAAAAACCGCAGAGGTGATCAAATACCACCAACAGAAAGCTCTATTTGTGGGGTAAAAAGGGCACGACCGCGCAATTGTCAGTTAAAGCGACGCAGTGCCGAATCGCAAAATGTGCTCTGGTCTTTGGCCAGCAAAATGGTCCGGGGCTTAAGTGGTTAAGCATTTGATATATATTGTATTGTGAATAAAATATAGGTTCATGAGAGATTTGCAAATCATTGCATTCTGTTTTTATGTAGAACAGCATCCCAACTTTTTTAGAACTGGGGTTGTAGGTGTGTGTGTATAGTTGAAAAAGTCTAGTTAAGCCAAGGGTGCACTTTTTTAACAAAAGTAGATTTTTTCATTAATAAAAAAAAAAGCTAAATCACTTTTAAATAAACAGAATGACAGTTTCAATTATTGTACTATACTACTAGATAACAAGTTTCTGCTGCTATTAATTATTTTAGTGCTGTAGAATTCGGCTAAGTTCACATTGATGCAGCTCTGCAAGGGCTTGGGCTGCCGTGCCTCCTGAAACGCAGAAAAAAAGGTCCCTGCACTATTTCTGGAATCGCAGCCCGCACAGAAACCACAAGTGCAGTGGGAGTGGTTACCAGTGTGTGTGGCATGCCATTAGAATTAAAGGCACATCTTGTGCATTTTTCAGTGCGGGTGGTTGTGGCTGCGGGACAGGTGCAAACCCACAGCGGGAGACACCCACACTGATGTGAAACTAGCCTTTGTTGTTTGCAATGTTTGTCAATATTTAACCCTTCATGCCTAAGCCTTTTTCTGACACTTGTTGCTTACAAGTCAAAATCAGCATTTTTGGCTAGAAAACTACTTACTATTTTTTTTTAGCAGAGACCCTAGAATAAAATGGAGATCGTTGCAATATTTTATGTCACACTGTATTTGCCCAGCGGTCTTTCAAATGCAATTTTTTTCAAAGAAATACATTCATGAATTAAAAATAAATAAAAAAAGTAAAGTTAGCCCAATTTTTTGTATAATGTGAAAGATGATGTTACAGAGTAAATAGATACTAGAGCTGCATGATTAATCGATTCTACCCCCCCTCACGATCTTAAAGTATTTTCACGATTTAGTGCAGAGTTCTCTGCTCACAGCTGACAGCTGTCAAAAAAAAAAACAGGCAGCCTGCCAAGTCTATGACAACATTTCTTAGATGGAGATAAAGAGAAACATTGTAACACTTAGTCCTTTTAGATCAAAGGAATGAACTTCGGTCTGTAAATGATGAGGGAAGTTTACCACTTAAAGACTAAACCTTTTTCTGACATTTGTTAAAGTTAAAAGTTAAAATCTGTATTTTTTGCTAGAAAATTACTTAGAACCCCCAAACATATATAGTTGTGCTCATAAGTTCACATACCCTGGCAGAATTTATGATTCCTTGGCCATTTTTCAGAGAATATGAATGATAACACAAAAACTTTTCTTTCACTCATGGTTAGTGTTTGGCTGAAGCCATTTATTATCAATCAACTGTGCTTACTCTTTTTAAATCATAATGGCAACAGAAAATACCCAAATGACCCTAATCAAAAGTTTACATACCCTGGTGATTTTGGCCTGATAGCATGCACACAAGTTGACACAAAGGGTTTGAATGGCTATTAAAGGTAACCATCCTCACCTGTGATCTGTTTGCTTGTAATTAGTGTGTGTGTATAAAAGGTCAATGAGTTTCTGGACTCCTGACAGACCCTTACATCTTTCATCCAGCGCTGCACTGACGTTTCTGGATTCTGAGTCATGGGGAAAGCAAAAAAAATGTCAAAGGATCTGGGGGAAAAGGCAGTTGAACTGTATAAAACAGGAAAGGGATATAAAAGGATCTATATAAAAAGGAAAAAACACAAAAAACACAAAAAGGGGAAACTTTCTGTGTTTCAGGGATATAAAAGGATATCCAAGGAATTGAGAATGTCAATAAGCAGTGTTCAAACTCTAATCAAGAAGTGGAAATGGAGTCGTTCTGTTGAAAACCAAACAATGGTCAGGTAGACCAACTAAAATTTCAGCCACAACTGCCAGGAAAATTGTTTGGGATGCAAAGAAAAACCCACAAATAACTTCAGGTGAAATACAGGACTCTCTGAAAACATGTGCTATGTTTCAAGATGCACAATAAGGTGGCACTTGAAGAAAGATAGGCTGCATGGTTGAGTCGCCAGAAGAAAGACATTACTACGCAAATGCCACAAAATATGCTTACAATACGCCAAACAGCACAGAGACAAGCCTCAAACCTTCTGGCACAAAGTCATTTGGAGTGATGAGACCAAAATTGAGCTTTTTGGCAACAACCATAAACGCTACATTTGGAAAGGAGCAGGGGTGGACTGACCATTCGACCACTCGGGCACTTCCCGAGGGCCCCAGGCCACTAGGGGGCCCCATCAGGGTAGCCAGCCTCAGTAAAACCAGGAACAGTATGTAAAAATCAGTTTTCTTTTTTACATCTGTTTCTGAAATGTTCCTTACCGACATCCTTTTGGTCTTAAAATCCAGAGATTATAGCGGCCCCACCTCTCCAGTACCTTCTCAGCCAATAGAAATATGTCTGTGTATACTGTGTGGCCCCATAATCTCTGATTGCCCAGGGGCCCCATAATCTCCGATTGCCCGGGGGCCCCATGAGTTGTCAGTCCGCCCCTGGAAAGGAGTAAACAAGGCCTATGATGAAAAGTACACCATTCCTACTGTAAAACATGGAGATGGATTGCTGATGTTTTTGAGGATGTGTGAGCTACAAAGTCACAGGAAATTTGGTCAAAATTGATGGCAAGATGAATGCAGTGAGTTATCAAAAAATACTGGAGGAACATTTGCATTTATCAGCCAGGAAGCTGCGAATGGGACGTACTTGGACATTCCAACATGACAAGGATCCAAAACACAAGGCCAAGTCGACCTGTCATTGGCTACAGCTAAATAAAGTGAAGGTTCTGGAGTGGCCATCTCAGTCTCCTGACCTCAATATTATTGAGTCACTCTGGGGAGGTCTCAAAGTGCAGTTCATGCAAGACAGCCCAAGAATTTACAGGAACTGGAGCCTTTTGCCAAGAGGAATGGGCAGCTTTACCATCTGAGAAGATAGTCTCATCCACAAATACCACAAAAGACTTCAAGCTGTCATTGATGTTAAAGGGGGCAATACACTGTATTAGGAACTGGGGTATGTAAACTTTTGATCAGGGTCATTTGGGTAGGTTCTGTTGTCATTATGATTTAAAAAGAGTAAACACACCGGTCTTTCAAACGTAATTTGTTTGGAAAAAACACACCTTAATGAATTAATAAAAAAGTAAACAGTAAAGTTAGCCCAATTTTTTTATTTAATGTAAAAGATGATATTACGCCACGAGAATCAGGATCTTTATTCAAAGCAAAAAGAACGTGATTCTCATTTTGGCCAGAATCGTGCAGTTCTAATAGATACCTAACATGTCATGCTTTAACATTGCACACGCTCATGGAATGACAACAAACTACGATATTTAAAAATCTCCATAGGCGACGCTTTAAACATTTTTAACGGTTACCAGTTTAGAGTTACAGAGGAGGTCTAGTGCTAGAATTATTACTCTATCTCTAACAATCGCGGCGATTCCTCACATGTTATGGTTCGCTTCTGCGCACAAGCACAGAGGGATGGGGCGCTTTCCTTTTTTTTTTTTTTTACACTGTCCCTTTACATTTTTTTTTTTTTATCACTTTTATTGCTGTCACATCCCTTGTGACAGTAATAGTCAGTGACAGGTACTCTTTATGGAGGGATCTGGGGTCCCTCCTTTGCACTTAAAAGCATTTATACTGTCATTTTTTTAAATCTGGCACCTTTAAGGCTTCAGTAAACCGGAAGTGATGTCACAACATCACTTCCGGGTTACTAGATCCGAGACCCGATCAAAGCCGATTCCCCAGGCGAGCCGCGGCGGGGGGGGGGGACTTCCCCTCCTGCTGCTTGTGATAATGATCGAGCTGCTACTTAGCCGAATCGATTGTTATCATAAGAAAGCCAACCGCTCTAAAAAACGGTACCGGGTGATCCCCCGGTACAACCCCTTGAAGCTGAAGGCTGCATATTTGCGTTACGTCGGTGTGAAAGGGGTTAATCAAAGTAAAGGCAGTTATGCAATATTTTCATTCATATGCTAAAGAACTGTGCACAGACTTGAGAAACCTTTAGGTTCCGTTCACATCTTGGCGTTCAGAATCGCAGGCGGCATTGGCGCGATTCTGCCCGTGATTCGTGGGACGCCCCTGCGTTCCTTGTCACTTCCAAAGCCACTCCAATTGCTGTGCGATTTTGCCACGATTCGTCGGGCGACAATCGCAGTAAAATTGTTTTCTTTTGGGCAACAGGCGACCCACGATTCTGTTTGTGTGACTTTATGGCGACTGTCGCCCGACGAATCGCAGCAAAATTGCACCACGATTGGGGTGCCATTGGAAGTGACAGGGAACGCACAGGTGTCCCGCAATTTGCCGCCCGCGATTCGGAAGGCCAAGATGTGAACGGAGACTAATTTAAAAATATAGAACAGTTATGACAATGTACGATGAGCAGTACCCACGACAACCTGAACTGAGATTATTAGAGTCACATCAGTGAAGAATATTGCAAAGTTATTGATCCTTTAAACACTGCAGGCTTTAGACATGGGATAACTGTAAGTTTGAATAAGATGCCTATTGAGAAGAGCAGGAAAAGGAGCCATTTGAGCTCATGATAAATAAGGATTCACAAGCTGAAATAATGAGTCGTGAGAATAAAGGCTCTCATGGGTTGTTTACAAACCTTAGCAATATAAATAAGTATATGTGAATAAAACAGTCTGAAAATAAAACTATGAGATATTTTACTAAATGCAGTTAAAATAACGGCATCATCTTAGTGAAAACACCCTATTTTCTGTTACACAAAGCTTGTTCCATCCACAGTCTCACAGAGCAAATATTTGAGAATAGCTGTATGTAAAGCATTTGAAAAGCACTATTTCAGGAAAAGTTCTAGATCCTGTTCTGTTTGAGTAGTTTGAATTATCAGCAGTCTAATAGTAATAGTGTACTTACTAATGAAGTATGCAGCTGTTGTTGGACCTACTGGCCTACTACAGCAACAACCATTTCCATATTCTGTTCAAAAGGTTGCATTATATCATTTTGCGGCCTATCCTTTTTTGATATGATCTATAAACATGTTATTATATGTTACGATGTAGCAAGCTGCTACAATGCCAGTAATGAATTGTACAATCATACAATATTCCTAAATACTGCACAGTGGATGATATTGTAGCCCTTATTTCCACATCTGTAATTCAATGCAAAACTGTATTCTGCCCATGTAGAGCAAAAGCAACACATTTGCTTTATAGACTCTCCCTAGCCCTGGTGCTTGGCTAAGCGTTGTCACCTGGGTTTGGGGGCATAAAGCCTTTAGTCCTATACAAGCTCAGACTACAACTTGTCACCTACACAAGGCAATTATTCTCACTCTCAGATGCTAAACAGCACATTTCTAACAATGTTTAGTATCCTGGTTTCTTAGTGAATCAGGAAAAACTGGCAAGAAGTCCTTGATTGCTCATTCACACTTAAGCGTTCTGCTGCAGTTAGATAATGCACAAATATTAATGTGTATTATGGAACACACACTGATATACATTGCATTAAAGTATAACTAAATGCAAAACTTATTTTTTTTATAAATTTTGGATAGATGTCAGGCTTTTATTGCTCCCTGTTAGGGAGATTCACCACCTCGATTTGTCCTGTTTACCATTATTATCAAAGGTGAAATAAAGTAAAAGAAACCCCAAATTTTGGGTTGTCTCTAGAAAAGTAATATAGTGAACATTTTCTGATGGGGACACTAGTTCTGGTGACCTGGTGTCCCCAAGGAATTCGGCAAAAAAATAAACACACCGGGGTTATAACCCTCCCTTACTCTATCCAAAAAAACTTTTCCTATAGTTCTGCTTTAAGGCAGACATACATTACATTTTATATTTTTATTTTTTGCATTGGGCTGCCAGTGCAACACGAGGAAAGAAGTGAACCAAACGGAAATTTGTATGAACTGCTCAAGCTTTAAAGAGGTGCTAGTCCTGTGCCCACCACTATGATTTCAAGCTGGGGAAGGTGCTCCAGACGTCAGTGAGTAGTGAAGTAAATGTCCCATAAGCCGCATAACAAAACAGACCCACATTGGTGTAGCAACCTCAGCCTGGGCGCGAACTCGGCCACACCCCCAATGCGTTTCCCTCCCCATCCACCCCCATGATTAAGCTCCGTGGGGCAGAGCAAAACGTGTTGGGGTGTGGCCTAGTTGGAGTCCAGGCTGAGGTTGCCACATATTACACTACAGTGGGTCTGTTTTGATGTGCGGCAACGAAAGAAGTAATGTGCAAGGTATATGGGGTGGGGTGTGAATTGTGCTCTACAGTACAATGCATGGCACCATAACACACTATACACAGAGCAGGTGCACTGCCATGTGTTTTTGAAAAACATGTTTTAGCTCGAGTTGCAACACACGCGTGTGAATGAGCCCTAAAACATCACATCATGCATGCTAACTGTGAGAATCTCGCAATAAGCAATCCAATACAAACAAATGAGGAAACTGACCTGTTAAGCTTGACACATAAAGCAAATTACTGGAGTAATTTGCATCATGCCATGCATGTTTTGCATCCTGTGAGATTCCTTCATTTTGGACATAGATTTTTAATTTAAAAAAAATGTACTTAAAATTTTCTAATCACGTTTGGGTAGAACTATTCTGAGATGTGTTGACCTTCAGCAAGTGTCTATCTAGCCACTCATCAAATGCACTAAATGCTGTCACATTGCTGAGATTGAAGAATAGCTCTATGTGTCATTGCTAATTTTGAAAAAATGGCCCCGCTAGACTTGTTTTACAATAAAGAGACCAATTAAAGTGTTACTAAACCCACAACAGTAAAGCCCCATACACACGGTCGGATTTTCCCATGGATTCTGTCCTATCTGACAATGTTGTCGGAAAATCCGACCGTGTGTAGGCACCATCGGACAGTGTACGTCGGATTGTCCGACGGACAAAGTCCTATCTCCTGCTGGATAGATTTTTCGACAACAAAGTCCGATCACACCAAATTCCGACGGACAAAGTGCTACGCATGCTCAGATCACATTACAAGACCAAAGCTATTGGCTACTAGCCTCTACGTAGTCCCGTCGTAGGCAACAAACGTCACCACGTTCAGAATGATCGGATTTTCCGACAACTTTGTCCGACCGTGTGTATGCAACACCAACATCAGACAAAGTATGACGGACAGGATCCGACGGACCTGGTCCTCGGATAATCCGCGCGTGTGTATGGGGCTTAACTCAGTCTGTATATGCAGTACAGCAGGCGTGTTATACTGTGGAACCTAAGGGATTAATCCTTTGCATTGACTATAAAGGCTGTTTGATTCTGTCTCTCTGATCCTCCTCTTCTTCCACTATCTCCAAAAATAACCTGATATTTACAGAGCCAGTGGATGGGCTGCACATGCTCAGTTTGGTGTGCATTGCTAGAGAGTTTTTCTTTTTTTCCATGGGAGGGTGTATGTGATCAGCACAGGGCCAGTCAGCACTGTCCAGACATGTCCAGACAGAGGATCAGGGGAGAAGGAAAACTCCTCCTACAAGCTTTACTAGGAACTGATAGAAGTCACAAGACTGCTATATACTGCTAATGAGAAAAGTTATTTATCAGTTTATATTTACAAACATATTTTAATTTCCACGTTCTGTGTACTGTGGGAGATCACATATAGTGAATGCAGGGTCCTGGGTTTAGTAACACTTTAAGGAAACCTCTTAAAGGAAACATAGTGTGTAACTCTGAAAGGAAGTGGGATATGAAGATGGAAGTACTGAATTATTTTATCATGGCCTGCTCAGGAACCCAGGAATCTTGAAGTGATTGTAAAGCTTTGTTTTTTTTTAAATAACAAACATGTCATACTTACCTCCACTCCACTTACCTGCAGTTTGTTTTGCAGTGGCCCCGATCCTCGACTTCTGGGTTCCCCCGGCGGCACTGGAAGCTCCTCCCCGCATTGTATAATCCCCTAGGAGAAGCGATCTCCCGGCGGGTTACTTTGCAGGCATGCTCCTGAGTCCAGAATTTGCGTCCATAGACGCAGAATGCCAGACTCAGCCCCCCGCGTCATTGGATTTGATTGACAGCCGTGGGAGCCAATGGATGAGCTGCTATCAATCTATCCAATCAAGAGCCGAGACAACGGGCAGAGGGGAAGAGTGCATCTCCGGTGTGGGAGTTACGGGGCTCAGGTGAGTAAAACGGGGGGGGGGGCTAGGTGGCCGGTCAGTGACAGAAGTTTTTTTACGTTAATGCATAGGATACATTAAGGGGAAAAAACATGAGGGTTTACAACCCCTTTAAGAACCAGAAGCACCCTTTGGCTATTTTCTTTAAGGCCAAGTCCAACTGAAAAAAAGATATTTGCATTTTTGGAGGAGGCCAGTACCATTCAGTGGCTTCTTACATTTTTCAGAGAAACCAGCAGTCATGGCTTTCTTTTGGAGATCTTGGTCTTTCCACAACCAATACAGACTGAAGCAACAAGAATCCTTTCCTTTTGAATCATTAGCACTCAGCATGGTGGCCCTTTACTTTTTATTGCACATATGTTAAGTTGAACATAGTTGCTCCTAACACAGAATAAGGGGATTAGTTTATAGGTGACGTTAGTGCAACTTCACTATTAGTTTAAATAATGATAGGCTGTAAGTTTTTTTAATAACGATAGGGTGTTAGCATTTACAGCAGTAATAAACCCCCCCCCAAAAAATGTAATTTATTGCAGCTTACCAATCTTAAGATGTGGTGGCTGCATTTGTTTTCTTTTTTTTTGTCTTAGAGTGTCTGCATTCTGAATGAAATAGTAAAGCTGACATAGACAACCTGGGAAGAGGGTAGTGATAGAGTAGCTGATCTAGACCCCTTTCACATGGAGTGAATTCCATTGCAATCAGCAGGGGATCTGTGAGCTGATCCCTTGCTGACTGGAGCAGAGTGGGTGGATGACACATCCGTGTGTGCTCAGCATTTGCAAAGAAAGGGGCAGATCGTGCTCTGCTCTATGAGTGGCCGGAAGTAAACTGACTCCACTGTCCATTTACACCTGGCTACCTCCAATCCACTCTGCCTGAATGGAAGAGGATGGAGTGCTCTCCTGTTTTTTTGTAGCGGGCCTGGTTGGACCCAGAGGAAGGCGGGTATAAACGACACAAGTCTGTTTACACCTACCTATCTATAGGGACGAATGGACCTTCTGATGAACAAGCACGTTGGGTTTGTGTGAAATGCGTCTACCTTTTATCCAGTTGTATCCTGTCTACTTTTGGCATATGTGAATAAAGGATCTTACTTCATTCAAGCTCCCAGTGGTGTGCGGCTAATTTTCTTCTGTTCTAATCAGATCTGTCTGAAAAACTGACAGGTATGCCCATCTAAAAGGAGCCTTATGCCGCGTACACACGTTCGGACTTTGTCCGCCGGACCTAGTCCAGCGGATTGTCTTTGGACTTCCCCACACACGCCCGGACTTCCGAGCATGTGACTTGCCCACACACGCCCGGACTTCTCCGGCGGACAATCCGCTGGAAAAAGTCCGCGGGAATGAACGGACTTTCCAATGAGCGGCAAGTCCGTTCATTTCAAAAGTCTGGCGGACTAGCCTACTAACGGCGGGATTGTCCGCCGGACTGCCAAGTCCAGAGGACAATTTTAAAACAAAACTTAAAACCTAGTCCGCCGGACTTTTGGCGCCAAAAAGTCCGCCGGCGCCCACACACGAGGGGATTGTCCGGTGGACTTGAGTCCAGCGGACAATCCTGCGGGATAGTCCCTTCGTGTGTACGCGGCATTAGATGGACTTGATTAACAAACTGAAGCTGAACTCCGGTGAACACCATTTTTATACCACTTTACATGTATAACTAACATTCCATTTGATATCTTCTGTCTCATGTTTCCCTATTGTATAGCCAGGAAAGTCATGTGATCTTTCTCTTATGACATGCCTATGTTTGCTTTATAATATTCTCTCCTTTAATCTTAATAAAAAAAACTATTGAACAGGAAAAAAATTCAGCCACCACATCTAAGGCATGGTAAACTGCAGTATGTTACATTTTTGTTGATTGGTTTAGTTATGTGTTTTGAGTTGGCAAAAAAGGTTAAGTGTTAATACTTAATTTTAGAGGTTAGGTTAGATTGTAAGGGATTAAGTTGGAGGAGAGTTAAAGTGATTGTAAAGTCTCATAAAAATAATAACAAACATGCTATATTTACCTCCTCTGTGCAGTAGGTTTTGCACAGAGCAGCCCGGATCCTCTTCTCGGGTTCTCGTTGCTGCTCCTGGCCCCTCCCTCCTATCGAGTGCCCCCACAGTCAGCAGCTTCCTATGGTGGCACCCGAGCTGAGTCACAGCTCTGTGTGTCCATTCAGACATAGAGCCCCGACTCCTCCCTCTCTCCCCGATTGGCTGACTGGCTTTGATTGACAGCCGCAGGAGCCAATGGCGCCACTGCTGTGTCTCAGCCAATCAGAAGGAGTGTCCTGGACGGCTTAGACATTTGTGACATCGCTGGAGAGAGATGGGACTCAGGTAAGTAATTAGGGGGGGTGCTGGGAGGCTGCTTCACACACAAGGTTTTTTATCTTAATGCATAGACTGCATTAAAATAAAATAAACTTTCTGCCTTTACAACTCCTTTAAGTGTTAAGGGGCAATTTAATGATAGGAAGAATTCATATTCTGTAGTTATATCATGAAAATTAGTTGATAATTTGATATTCTTATGTTTCTATTTGAAACATCATTTTTCTGTATCTCAATTAACAGCTAAATATCCTGCCCAAGGCTACCAATATAATTTTAATATTAATAATTGACAATAAATACATTTCCTTTCCAGTTCAGTACTGTTCACAATGAAGTATAAATCCTTAAACAAAGCCTTGCAGACACATCTTAAAAAAGGTACTGTAAAGTGACAGGCAACCAATTCGATTTTTGTGTACTGCAGTAAATGAAAGAAACAAAGCAGTAATATGAACTTGTTTAATAAATAAAACCACTACATTTTATTGTAATTAGTTTGATTAGTAAGTAACAATGGCATCAATGCTGTTATAACAAAAAGAAAAAGATTGATTTTTTTTTCTACTCTACATAAAACTCTGTATTGCCCTAGACATCGAATTATGGTAATGGAATAGCTATGTCAGAAGCAGTACTTCTATATATTTTTATACTACACTAAAACACAGCATGTTATTAATATGAAAAAGTGGTGTGATCACATTTTATGAAAATGTTAAAAGGAAATCCTAATGGAATGGGTTGTGGCAACATGTCAGGTCTAAATTAGGAGTTAGTTATTAATATGTCATAAAAACTAGGATTAAAGCATATAATGGTGTTTGATAAATATGGTACTTTGTATGGCTGGCCACATGAGTCATTTATCTTGGGATGCAAATTAAAATTACTAGCTCGTTGGAAATTTCATTATTCGTACCGTTAAAACAATACAACAAAAAGAAAAAGAAGAAAGAAAGAATACACATGTGGGACAGTATAAAGTCAGTTAATATAAATACCTTACCCCTGCTTTCGCCTAGGAAAAGGTGATGTCACCATCCTTACAGTTATATTGCGGGGAAGCCCAAATCTTGTTAGAAGATGCTACTGCACTGTGTTGTAGCGCTATCTCACAAGGTTTAGGCTACTCGGCATTCCTTGGGCTTTCAAAAAGGTGACTTCACCCAATGAAGTACAGAAGGCTGGAATAAGGTATTTTAACTCTCACAATCTAGCACTGTCCCAGCTGCAGCACCACTCCCCTCACTTATTGCTTTCACAGGACAAACTGAAAGCAGCGGGAGCCTTAGGCTCCCACTGCTGTCAGTGAAATACTGTGAGGAGGGGGCATGGCCTGAGCTGTGCTCTGTCCATCTATGGACACCCACAGCCTGTGTTGTGAGCACACATGCACAGGTGCCCCCTCAGCACCCAGCTTGCTGAGGGGGCACTCGGAGGAGGGAATAGCAGACAGCGTCATCAGGGGATTTCAGAAGAGGGGGGAGATTGCTCTGTGCAATATCGTTGCACAGATCAGGTACATAAGTATAATCTCTTTTTTATTTTAAGACAACTAAAACTTAACCTTTTATATGACTTTAATTCAGCCAATAAACCTGCATCCTGTATAAGCAACTTGGCAATAGAGGAGGGCCCTGCTCACGACAGCTTACAATCTAAAGAGCACTGTACACTGCTAGCAGTGGGTTGTATGTGTTTTGTGATTACTATATAACAGCACAGGAGGAGATGAGAACTTTTGGCAGAACATGCTCCTTGGCTGGCCCAATGATAAACAAGCATCCAGGGGAGTGAGACAGCTTTTATAGAGCGGATGAGGAGAGAGAGGGCATAAGGATGTAGGTGAATAACAGATGGGGCTTAGCAGAATTTTCTTCTACACTGTTCCAGATGTTTACCTTTATGACTGCACAGGTTGCACATAACTAAGACCAGTTAAATTGTATTTGTAGTATTTTTAGGGATCAACTATATTTTAAATTGCTCATGAGCATATGAAATGATATTCCTTAAAAAGGGATAATCATCAAAAATGTCTTGCCTGGGATTCTCTCAGAAAAGCTGATATTGCTGTATTAACTCACTGTAAAAGTCAATGGAAAATGCTCTGGTTGTGTCAGCAGTACTTAAGGGAATATTTTCTGACAGGATAACGGGCATGCAATCACTGCTAAAAGGTAGTCCTCATCATTGTAACAGTGGTGAAAATAAGCTGCATTCTATAATATTCACATCAAAACACTTTTAAAGATTACAGTAGTACTTCCTAATTCCTTTAAAAAATATAATGCTTACCCTGTACCACTTGGTGTAGTTTAAAGGATCTCTAATGAACCTTGACCGAAGAAATTTTCAGGCGCTGATTCTTTACTTGACCCCTCCCCTACGGGTCTGCTCATATTTTATAATATAGCTGACCATACAAGGCATGAATTTTGACTGTTTCCCAATGAATTGGACAAAATTGGGTGGCCTCGTCCGCACCCTTTGCCCCACATCCTTCGGTCTGAAAATCAAAGGAGGTGGGTGGAAAATTATCAGCTGAACATTAGTTGCATGCAATTAGATGCAGCCCTGTTCAGGTATTCTGACTGTCAGCAGGGAAGATTCCTCCATCCACACTGTTTAGCATAGATGGGGGAAATCAACAGATTTCTTACCACGTATGACTAGATATATTTGTGACATTTCTTCTATGTGGCAGAGCACAGCTTTTCTCCTAAAAGCAAGATTCTATACAGTGCTACGCATTATGGATGAGTCAAGTCGAACGTAATATATATATATATATATATATATATATATATATATATATATATATATATACTCTGCATAGACTATATATTCAGTGTTTACTCTATATTCAGTCAGTGCAGGCAGTGTATTAATATATATATATATATATATATATATATACACACACACACACACTGCATCCAGTGTAGCCTATATCTACAGTGCATTCCATGGTGTACTGCTTCTAATACACTTCAGGCAGTGTGTATATATATATATATATATATATATATATATATATATATATACAGTCTAGTATATTATATATATATATATTCAGTGTAGCCTATATCTACAGGGATTGTGTACACAGTATCTACTACAGTGTGTACAGTTTCTAATACACTTCAGACAGTGTACACAATACACAATACAGTGCAGCCGTTGTACACTTTCTAATACACTTCAGGTGGTGTACACCGTATCTAATACAGTGTAGTGTGGTGTTGCAAAACCAAAAATACATCACATCCGGAAGGCCACCAAGGAGGGGCAGACGCTTACAGACCACTAAAAGAGGGCAAGCAGCCTCTCTGTCTACAGTCAACAGTGGTGGTCGTGGACATGGTGCATCCTCTGCAGATGGCCGGGGGGCACGCTTGTCCTTTTTTGCTTCTGCTGGCCGTGTTATTGAGCCACAACATGCAGAAGAGTTGGTGGAGTGGATAACGAAACTGTTCTCAGCCTCCTCATCCTCTGTCACCCAGGCTCAGTGTAGTTTGCCTTCCAACGCAGCTGCCAAAGTGGCCTATTCCACCGGCTGCTTGTTCACAGTCACTCCTTCCGTAGCCCCACCATCAAGCACAGAGATGTCCCCAGAATTATTCGACCATAGTGTTGGTTATATGCTGCTGGAGGATGCACAGTGATTTGAAGGCCCTGATGTTGGTTTCCAGGTTGAAGAAGGGAGTAACGTGAGCCTAGAGAGAGGGGGTGCCACAGAAGGACAAGAAACTGGCAGTCATGTTTCACAGCAGGGCCCATTCCTGCGCCCAACAAGAGTATCTGTGACGGGTTAAAGTGTTGTGGCACCACCACCACAGGCCCAATTTTTCTGCCCCTGTTTAACAGGGGGTATGTAATTACAATTCTTGATATATTTCACAGCAGGGCTTGTTCCTGCGCCCAACAAGAGTAACTGTGAGGGCTTACAGTGTTCTGGTACCACCAAGACCTAGGCCCAATTTTCTGCAGAGTATATAGGGCAGGCCGTATAGTATATATACTGCTGTTCAGAGTATATAGTGCCTGAGGGACCCCGATACCATTTTTTTTTAACATTTTGGTGTGGGTTTCACCTTAATATTCATATCAGACCTGAAGGGCCTGGTGTGGATTTTGGGGGGACATCTACGCCATTTTTTTTGGGGGTATTTTTATCTATATTGCTGGGATCCAACAATACATTACAATTTTAGATTAAAATTTTTCCTTTAGAAATGTAATTTTGCTGTGGCACTGTCATAAACATGGGAAGGATGCACTACTTTACAGGCATACTAAGGACACCCCCCAGGCACCAGATTTAATATTACATTTTTATTGTTTCACTTTGAGCATTATTAAAATCACTGCACCTGAAAAAACTACTTATTTTTGCATTGATACATGTCCCCTGGGGCAGGACCCGGGGCTCCAAACACTTTTTATGGCAATAACTTGCATATAAGCCTTTAAAATTAGCACTTTTGATTTTTCACGTTCGTGTCCCATAGACTTTAACAGTGTTCACGTGTTCGAACAAATTTTTTGCCTGTTTGCATGTTCTGCTGCAAACCGAACCGGGGGATGTTCGGCTCATCCCTACTTCCCATGTATGAACACTGGAGAGTCCATTCACTTCAGTTTCTGCTAATCTGTGATATAATGAGTCTAAAGTCAGTATCAATGGGTAGCGCTGTGCAGAATTATAAAATTTGTGGTGGAAAGTCAGTGCAGAACCAGGTAGGCCCTAGAGAAAAAAAAAAGAGCAAGAGTGGAAATACAGGATCAATAAAGTTAGGCTTATCCCTATTAAACAAGCCATTATTTTTTTACTATATAAAAATACAATATTAGGTTCATTTTAAAAGTAATTTATCATCTTTTCTAATAAATAAATACAGAACATTTAAAGCCAAACTCTGAGCACTATTTTTTTGAAGCTTTAAAACCTGGTAGTAGATACATGTCTGCTTTCTTCTAACTGCTTAGAGAGAATGATTTCATTTTGTATGTTAGACATTAGTGTTGGTGTCATGCCTCCACCCCATCTATACACTTGGTTACTCACAAAATGCATAGATCCATCACAGTGTTTTGCAATTGGGTAAACATTTTAACACTACAAGTAGAAAGATAAGCACCTACTAAGCCCTCTAACGCTACCAAAAGGATAATGCTCAGAGTTAGGCTTTAATTTAGGTATAGTATCCCCTCACGCTTGTCAGAAATACCTCCAGGGGTATACATATCAGAGCTTGAAAAACTATGGATTAGACAATGTATATTTTTTTAATCAAAACTTTTTTATTGTTGAGTTGCTATTTCAATACATACATTGACTGTATCAAATAGGTAAAGATAACATATTGAACAGAATATTCCAGACATAGGTAAGTATTGAGCAAATAACAGGAGATATTACAGAACTTGTGATTTTCAACTAAACCAGCAACTAGCACTAGTGACCAGATGTTAAATCTCTGTATTAAACACTTCGTCAGCCAATGGATATTGCGGAGTCTAGTGCTCTTCAGTAAAACATAACATAATCTGTGTTTCTACCTCTCTTTTCTCCTTCCCTCCCTTTCCTCCACCTCCCCCTCCTTGGTATTCTCAGTGGGTCACTATCGCAGGAGCCTGTCCATCACCAACTGCGGTGGGGCAAGGTCGGGATCCACCAGCCAAGGTTGCCAAATAATATCAAACTTTCGCACAGCATTCATGCAACGGTAAGCCAGGAGTTCCCTAAGAAGAAGGGAGTTGACATAATTGATCCATTGTTTCCCAGTGGGGACCGTAGGTGCCATCCAGTATCGAGCTATACGTTTTCTAGCCAGATATAACAGTCTGGTGATCATGTAGTACATACCCTTCGGATACATCTACTCCTAGTAGGCACACCAGGGGGGTCCGGGGTACAGGTATCTGGACTAATTTGGAGATATAGCAAGATACCTCCATCGAGTAACGGTGGAGTTTTGGGCAAGACAATGTATATTAAAGGATAAGAAAATAATCCTGTGACTTCAAAGAGATTTGTATTTGTGTGGTTCATATACTAGAAAAGGGGTCTCCAAATTTCGAAACAAAGGGCCATTTTACTGTCCTTCAGACTTTAGAGGCGCCAGACTGGTCACCGGGAGTATAAAATGTCCCAGCATCAGTTGGAGTAAACAATGTCCCATCAATGGTGTCTTGGTAGGAATTGTGCCCCATCATTTGTGTCATCTGGCTCAATTGTTGGGGTCATTGGGAGGTATTGTAGCCTATTGTTGGGGTCATTGGGAGGAACTGTGCACCATTGTTGGGGTCATTGGGAGGAACTGTGCCTCAACGTTGGTGTCATTGGGAGGAACTGTGCCCCAATGTTGGTGTCAGTGAAAGAAATAGTGCCCCAAGGGCCGGATAAAAGCAAGCAAAGGGCCGCATCTGGTCCCCGGGCCGCAGTTTGGAGACCACTGTACTAGACAAATAACATGGACCCTATGATCCTTGGAAACATTGTTGCTGTTTGATGTATTGTACACATAATAGAGAGTTTGTACTTTTGTGAGAGAACAGAGAATGAAATGTTTCACATGTTTACTTCCTACAGTATAAAGCGTGACTATCAAAAGAATTTTTCTAAATGCCAGAATTGCTAATAAAACACTGATCTTTGTAGCAGTGCTTAGAGAAAAAAAGGATTGCACAGCACTCAAGTTCATGTGAGTTCATGCAGCTAAAAAGGAATCTGATTTTATTAGCAAGAGAGATAAAACAACCAGGCTAAAAGCTGTCTGGCTTGCAAAATGTTTGTTTACAGAACTTGAATATGGCAAAAGCCAGTTTCTAAAGGGTACATGGTAATCTCTAGAAAAAGAAGATGTTTTTACTATTTCATTATATCAGATTAATTGAGAGTCAGAACTGGAAATATTTATCATATAAGTGTTTATTATATAAAATGCCCTGAAGATTTCTCTTCATTTTACTTCCCATAATTTCAGTGGAATCTTTACAAAGTGAAGGAAATCCCCTCTTAGACAACTGTCAAAAGAAACAAGAGTCCCCACTGGAAGATTTTGCCTCTGCTCCTGTTGTAGTGGCCACTATTCACCCTCACTCTCATTCTCGGTGACACTGCTGATCAGGACAGAGTAAATATCTTTACAGGGACATACAGTAGCAATAAAAAAAAACTAACAGTGGTTCTAACTCCTCATCACCCTGTCCAAATCTAAAAAATAGTAGTAAGAAGAGCCGGAAACACTGTAATCCTTGAAGTGTCGTTTAGTGGTACATCAGAGTGACAATTAAACAATAAAGCTGATGCGTTTCAGCAATAGCCTTAGTCGTAGCTACGACTAAGGCTATTGCTGAAACGCATCAGCTTTATTGTTTTATTGTCACACTGATGTACCAATAAACGACACTTCAAGGATTACAGTGTTGCCGGCTCTTCTTACTACTGTTGCATTGGAGTGTGTTGGGACACATTGAGCCTCGGCACCTGTGAGTGGACCTGGTGTATGGATTGAGTTGTTCCTGCAGAGAGAGCTGTTACCTTTCTTCCTTTCCATGCCAAATCTAAAAAATGTCTTGGGCTTAATGTAAATGGGACGTTTTACAACCTCTCCTGAATGATTCAACTTGACAGATAGTAACAGATGTTTAAAAATCAATTTTGCCACGTTTACATGCCACGATTAGCCATGTTTGCGTTTAGGTTTTTTTTTTTTTAAATAGTCAAAAATTTGAAACACCTGTAAACATGCGGCTAAACATGAGTCACCGCATTTACAAGCTGTTACATTGCGTTTGGCATTTCAAATGACTCTGAACGTCCATCCTGAAAACATTTTTTAGCTTTCCAAAAATGCTTCTAAACTCAACTGCCTAGGAACGACTATAAACGACCCTGTGTGTATGTACTGATAAGATAACATAGCAGAGAGTTCAGGGGCAGCGGAAAAAAACGCCCAACTGCTCCTAAACGTCCGTTTACCTGCAGCAGTGTACATGAAGCCTTAAAGTGGTTCTAAAAGCTCAAGGTAAAAAAAAAAAAAAACACAAACCTATCCCTGTGCAGAAGCCCCCTAATACTTACCTGAGCCTTATGTTCCTCTAGCAATGTGCATGAAAGCCTCAGCTCTCTAGGAACCTTCCCTCCTCATTGGCTGATACAGCAGCGGGAGCCATTGCTGTCACCCGCTGCTGTCGATCACAGCCAATTAGCCGATAAGGAGAGATAGGGGCGGGGTTGACCCGCAGCTGTGTGTGAATGGACACGCGGAGCAGCGGCTTGGGAGTTAGCCTACCTGGGTGCCCCCATAGGAGGCTGCTTGCCAAGTATGACATGTTTGTTATTATTATGTAAAAAAAAAAAAATCCAAAGCTTTAATATCACTTTACTAACTAATAATAAAAAGAAAAAAAAAAGGATATACCGAATAGGATCCATTAACAGTTCACAAACAACAGGCATGCTGCTGTGCAGAGAGGTACATAGTGACATCTATTACTGTGCAGCATGGCTTGGCATGTAATGCTAAACAACAAGTCTCAGCAGACCCCTGGGAGACAACAGTTTCAGTCTAAGTAGCTGGTTAGCACAGGTTACCGGCTATGAAAGATATGTGACTGCTTCCACTCCTTGGGATGTCTACCAGACTAAACTGGGTTGCGAGCCCCTGGTAATAATGGCATATGCCATTATACAATAGGGAGTGTAGAATTAATATTTATAGACCAAGGTAAATTGGGAATGAATCCAGTGCAGGGTCTGACCACATTCATTTATGGTTGCCGCACAGGATTTATGATGCAAATATGTATCAAGGGTTCTTTTTAGCATGGTGAACCATAGAGTTGAAAGCCTTAACCCATCTCCCTTATTATATTTCAGGAAACTGAAAAACTTTCATTCTTTACTTTGATTCCAATTTCAGTGGCGGCTGGTGATGTATATTTTTGATATTTTTTGGGGGGAGGGGCGTCAAACAAGACATCCCGCTGCCACCACAAGCCCCCCCCCCCCGTCGGTCGGCCCAGCAGCTTCGGCTCCTTCCTGCCTCTCCTCCTCCTCTGCATCTTGAGGCTTCACGGCAGCTTTCCTCCTCCTTCCCTCAGCACGGCGGCCAATACAATCGCTTCTACTCTCGGCCAAACCGCTTCCTGGGTGGGCTTAGGGCACAGTGCTCTGCACCCTGAGCCTATACTTTTTTAAATCAATTAGAGCCTCAGGTGCCCCTAATGGACGGGCCGCCACTGTCCAATTTCCTTCTGAATGATAGGGATGACACGATTATTAGGGTAAACACAGTGAGTGATGGAAAAGAGCCATTGCGGCATCCTTATTGTGTGCACTTTGTAAACAGTATCAAGTAATTCCAGGCAACAAGCGAAACTAAATCAGTGAGCTACTAGTGCTGCCTGGGGAAACACACGTTAAACCATAGCTATGGTCAAAATATAAAATCATATTTATTTCCACATTGTATTTAATTTTTTTCTAGCCCAATCTTATTATTCTAAACAATCTTGAAGTTTGTAAACATACTTTGTGAAGAGCCCCACACATTTACTTCCTTGAATTTCATTTTATAACACCTATTTACTATGTCCTGTCAGAAGGCACTGCTGTGTCACACATTTCACAGATCCAGCCTTGAGAACTACATTGGTGCTAAGATGAGGAGTTTCAGGAGGCGGATTCCGTATAGGAATCACTGTTTGCAGGCAGCAAAGTGCCATGGGATATGTAGTCCTTAGAAATTGAAAGTAAACATTAGAGGAGAAGCTACAAAGCATGCAGGGAATCCAGGAAGCTGTATAAAGAGGTGGCCAGCAGACAAGTAGCACTCCCAATTTAAAAGGCGATGTTTCAAGTAAACTTATATTGGATTGTTAAAAATAACGATTGTTTGTATTGTTATAACAATGCTGATGTTATAAAATTAAAGTGTATGCTGTGACTATAGATTTCCTTTAACTGGGCCAAATACAGGAAGCTATTCATCTGATTTCAATTTAATGCAATGCATTCAGATTCCAAAGGCATACTTCCTGAAAAGTATACTGTGTATTCTTACCATTCAGAATCAAACTTCCCTGGCAGTTTTGGATCTGATTGGTAGACGTGAGAAACTTCAGTACTGACACTTTGAAAAATCAAGCTTTTTGTATGTGATACAGCCATGGGTGCGTTTGGGAACAGCTCTCTTGCATTTTATGAAAAGGGTTTCTAGATCATTAGATTACCAGCAGAAGAGATTGGGTTGGAGTGCTGCAATGCAGCAATTAAAAAAGAAATAAAATGAAAATCTTAAGCATGAATATGCACATAAGCACTAAGCATGCAGAGCTCAGTGTACATACTTAGCACTCCTTGGTGCCAGAACAAACTCCTATCCACATGTACAGAAATTATGTCACTATGGCCAGGCCAATCCAGATAGCCAAAGATCCTGAACTCAGTGGAAGACTGGGTGAAGATGTCACCACTGGCATGGGAGTGAGGGTAGGGGGAGTTAAGCTCCACTTTAAGGCACCAAGCTGAAGTTCCCTATGGTGCTCGTCACTGTTGGACTAAAAGTAAAATTATATTTTGTAATCGCAGAATCACATATTTTATGGTTAATGCTTATTCAAATTTTATGAGGCCTAGTTCAAAAGATCAGCAAGAGACAAAATTCTTAACCACTGCTTTAATAAATAATAACATATTCCTAAAAAGTAGGACATGAAAAACCTATTCCCTTGAGCATTTATCTTCTTGTACTGAGCTATTTTTAGCTGCAAATGACACAGACTGGGGAGTGACTGCTTAGCTACTTTCAGCTTCATGCTCTTTGCATCAAGGTCAAATGAACGTGCATGTTGCAAATCCAATCTTTTTTAAATGTGGCTCTGTTATTTGGAAGAAAATAAGAAAAAGTAATGGAAATGGCAATGTGCAAATATAAAACTGTAAGGATAGAGCACACAGCCAAAATGAACATGGTCATACAAAACAAACTAGTCATTGTTCACGTGATCAAGCTCTGTAACACCTATAAGAATATTAAGCCTGGTACACACTTTATTTTTTTTTCATTCAACCCAGCGGTGTTAGTACAGTGATCTCCCTGTTGTGCTATTGTGTTCTATTGTACCCCACCAGAACACACCGATCAGCGATGATCGCATCCATTGACTGTGAGCGCTGATCGTATGCCAATCGGCTGCTATCTTTTCAGCATGCCTGACAGAAGCTGGATGTTCGGCCGGATTCTGTCGGATAGGCTGCTGTACACTAGAGCTGCACAATTAATCATTAAAAAATCGTGATCTCGATTCAGCCACCCTCACGATCTCTATTGCAGTTTCCCGATTCTTTCATGTAACAAGTGTAGAGACTTCTCTGCTCACTCAGCTGTCAAAAGAAAAAAACAGGGCAGTCTGGCAAGTTTTTAACAACATTGTCCTTGCTAGTAGATAGCTAGAAATATTGTAACTCTTCCTTAAATCAAAGGGATAAACTTCTGTGTGCAAACGCAGGAAGTTTAACCACTTAAAGTCTAAACCTTTTTCTAAAAAAATGTTTTTTAATGGTTCTTCACATATTAAGAAGGTTTAAACAGTTTTCATAAAATCAAACAAATGTACAAAATTTCAACTAGTTTCGCTAAAAAAAGCTTCATCAGGAAATATGTAATTTACATCTGCAGAAAAAACAAAGAGGACGGTTTACATAGGAAGAACATTCACTTTTAATTTCACATGAACTGGAGAAGGTATAAATGGTTACATAAATCGGGCTTATTCTTACCCCATTAGGAAGCCTCTGCGGAGACAAGGGTGTACCCCCCACGGAGCCTTACGCGGCGACTGGGGAGGGTATATGGATCCGACAGGTGTTTCAGAATATCTAGGGGTGACACAATAGTCTGTGACTACCAAGGTAGGCGATGAGAGATAGGGGTTTAAAGTAATTCACATGGACATGACCCAGTACCCGAGTTGAAAAACCGTAGGTGAGGTGCCTGGTTGACTGGTGTGAAGAGGAAGGGATAAACAAAGATTGGGGATGGGTAGTGAAAAGAAGGTGAGGAAGATGTGTTGCGAAAGGAGTGAAGAAGGGAGGGGGAAAAAAGGAGGGAATAATGGGAGTGAAGGAAGGGGGAGGAAAAGGAGCAATACGAGATGAGGGAAAGGAGGGGAAGGACAAGAGGGGGGGTGTATAAAATTGGGAGGGATGGGATAATGGGGGTGCAAGGAAAGGGAAGAAAAAGGGTGAAAAAAGGGGGGGGGGGAAAGGAAGGAAAAGAAAGAAAAGAGTGGGGGGAGGGGGAAAGAGGAAAGTTGGTGAAAGGATGGGGAGAGGGGAAAGCCGAAAAAGAAGGAAAAATGGGGTGGTGGGGGTGAAAGGGGGGAGGAAAGGGGGGAAAAAAGGAGGGGGGGGGAAAAGGGGGGGGCAGGAAGAAAGGGGGGTTGTGGGAGAGGGGGGGGGGGAGGGGGAACAAATCAGGAAGAGGAAGAGGAGGGGAAGGAAGGGAAAGGAAAAGAAGAATGAATAAGGGGAAAAAAAGGGGGAAGAAGAAACGGGAGGGAAGGCAGGGAAAAGGGGAAGGGAAAGAGTGAAAACAAGGGGGGATGAGGGTGGGTGAAAAACATAGTGAGGGAAAGGGAATGTGGTGAGGTGGTCATGTGAGTGAATGAACCGGCAAGTCTCCATATTGGATCGTTTACAAAGGTGGGTGTAGTGAAAGTTATAGGGACAAAGGAATGTGAAGTACATAAGGTGAAGTGGTCGGACAAATATAGAGTGTGAGTGGGTGTGGAGAGGGTTAGGTGTGGCGGAGTGGGAAGGAGTGAGGGGTGGGGTGAGGTGATGGGACAAACGGGGTGTGAGTGAGTGTAAAGAGGGTTGGGTGTGAGGAAGTGTGAAGGGGTGGTGAGTGGGAAGATGATAACACTGACAGTGCCAGTGGGGAAAGTGACGGTGACACAGGGTGATGAGAAGTGGGAGGAATGACATACTGGTGTTTACCTGGGTACCTATGGGTGTTTGTCTTACGGATGCAGCTCGGGACTGCTGCTGTTCCAAGAGATGGTATAAGAGAGTGATGGCAACCGGGATACATTTTGGAGAGCGGCAAGGTATAATGAACAAGGGATGATTGGTTCCCAGGAGAGGCTGTTAGCCTATAAAACCTGGGGGATAGGATATGAATCTGGGTTAAGGTCAGGAAGGATTAGAACCCTGACATGGATGGGGAATGGACAATAGCCATCGCCCATCAAAGGTTGTAAAAGGTAAAGTGACTTACCGCAATGCCAATCAGTGTGTCACGTCCCGGGAGGCGCTGGAACCTGCCGGACTAGGCGGACGTGGCCGCCTATATATACCCACCAACCTCCGCGCCGTCACCAGCGTGGCGACGGCGTCAGGAGGTCAAGGGTCCCGCGGTGAGCGGGCGTCCGGCCGCGCGTACGCATGTCAATGGTCCGCGTCTGCGCATGCGCAGAGTCGCGGGGCCACATCGAGGCCCGATGATAGGGGGAGAGACAGCAGAAGCGCGCGGATACGGGTACGCGCACCGCGCGCATGCCCGAAGGCCCGGGATATCCTAGGCCTAGGCAAGTGTAAGGACAGGCATGGAGAGATCCCGCCCTGTTGTGTAGGCGGGGACTCCATGCCGTCCCAGGGGCCCTACCAGTCGCCGCAAAGGAATGGGGAGCCGCACATCAGCAACCGCAGAGACATCCTAAGAGGGGGGGAAAAAGGCATAGTCACAATGCCAGAGGGGTCAATTGGACTTAGCCTGTTTGGAATTGCCCAAAACGTATTAAGTACTATGCAATGAAGTTATCACATTGGATTCAACTGAATTACATGGTGAAATAAGAGAAAAAAAAACAAAAATAAACAATATGATCTAATATACATTATTGTAGCATAAGGAGGCAACAGATAGAATCTTGACAGATGATCATGGACATTTCTGGTCATGCCGAGTCGGTTCTTTCAAGGACGGGTTTTATGTATATAGCACTGAAACGGTATAAGGCTCAAGACAAACCAATGTAAATATCATGTTGCTAGTTACTGTATTGTATCCATGTAACCGGACCAAGCCGTGCCCAGAATGTCCATTTGTCAAGAATGTGTGTGCCTGTAGCTATCAAGAAAGTTGTTTGTATATTTTGCTATAATTGTTTAAAAAGTTTTTAGCTTGTTAGGAGAAAAGGGTATAGTTAGAACCTCCCCATATACAGACAAGAATTGGCTGGAATGGGGAAAGAAAAGGGAGCAGCTCAGGGTGTCACAAGTTGGGGGTCTTCAGCGAGTCGGGCGGGCAAGGTGGCTCGGTCCGGATCGCTGCTAACGCCCAATCATCGGTTCACCCAGGGTGTGTTATCCACCCGGTATTGATTTGGAAAAAAGTTTTGGTCTAACTGTCAATTGTAAGCAGCAATGTTTTTTACATGTATATTTGTACCATCATCCGTATGAAATATAGAGAAAAAATCTTGGAATGAATCTGGTCTCCAGCCAAGATTCTCCAAGGGGGGGGAGCTGTCGGACTATTGCGGTACATAAAGTGTTGGTAATGTTATTTTTACACCAAAAGAGGTACATGGATAGGATAAAACAATTTATTTAATGGTTCTTCACATATTAAGAAGGTTTAAACAGTTTTCATAAAATCAAACAAATGTACAAAATTTCAACTAGTTTCGCTAAAAAAAGCTTCATCAGGAAATATGTAATTTACATCTGCAGAAAAAACAAAGAGGACGGTTTACATAGGAAGAACATTCACTTTTAATTTCACATGAACTGGAGAAGGTATAAATGGTTACATAAATCGGGCTTATTCTTACCCCATTAGGAAGCCTCTGCGGAGACAAGGGTGTACCCCCCACGGAGCCTTACGCGGCGACTGGGGAGGGTATATGGATCCGACAGGTGTTTCAGAATATCTAGGGGTGACACAATAGTCTGTGACTACCAAGGTAGGCGATGAGAGATAGGGGTTTAAAGTAATTCACATGGACATGACCCAGTACCCGAGTTGAAAAACCGTAGGTGAGGTGCCTGGTTGACTGGTGTGAAGAGGAAGGGATAAACAAAGATTGGGGATGGGTAGTGAAAAGAAGGTGAGGAAGATGTGTTGCGAACACATCTTCCTCACCTTCTTTTCACTACCCATCCCCAATCTTTGTTTATCCCTTCCTCTTCACACCAGTCAACCAGGCACCTCACCTACGGTTTTTCAACTCGGGTACTGGGTCATGTCCATGTGAATTACTTTAAACCCCTATCTCTCATCGCCTACCTTGGTAGTCACAGACTATTGTGTCACCCCTAGATATTCTGAAACACCTGTCGGATCCATATACCCTCCCCAGTCGCCGCGTAAGGCTCCGTGGGGGGTACACCCTTGTCTCCGCAGAGGCTTCCTAATGGGGTAAGAATAAGCCCGATTTATGTAACCATTTATACCTTCTCCAGTTCATGTGAAATTAAAAGTGAATGTTCTTCCTATGTAAACCGTCCTCTTTGTTTTTTCTGCAGATGTAAATTACATATTTCCTGATGAAGCTTTTTTTAGCGAAACTAGTTGAAATTTTGTACATTTGTTTGATTTTATGAAAACTGTTTAAACCTTCTTAATATGTGAAGAACCATTAAATAAATTGTTTTATCCTATCCATGTACCTCTTTTGGTGTAAAAATAACATTACCAACACTTTATGTACCGCAATAGTCCGACAGCTCCCCCCCCTTGGAGAATCTTGGCTGGAGACCAGATTCATTCCAAGATTTTTTCTCTATATTTCATACGGATGATGGTACAAATATACATGTAAAAAACATTGCTGCTTACAATTGACAGTTAGACCAAAACTTTTTTCCAAATCAATACCGGGTGGATAACACACCCTGGGTGAACCGATGATTGGGCGTTAGCAGCGATCCGGACCGAGCCACCTTGCCCGCCCGACTCGCTGAAGACCCCCAACTTGTGACACCCTGAGCTGCTCCCTTTTCTTTCCCCATTCCAGCCAATTCTTGTCTGTATATGGGGAGGTTCTAACTATACCCTTTTCTCCTAACAAGCTAAAAACTTTTTAAACAATTATAGCAAAATATACAAACAACTTTCTTGATAGCTACAGGCACACACATTCTTGACAAATGGACATTCTGGGCACGGCTTGGTCCGGTTACATGGATACAATACAGTAACTAGCAACATGATATTTACATTGGTTTGTCTTGAGCCTTATACCGTTTCAGTGCTATATACATAAAACCCGTCCTTGAAAGAACCGACTCGGCATGACCAGAAATGTCCATGATCATCTGTCAAGATTCTATCTGTTGCCTCCTTATGCTACAATAATGTATATTAGATCATATTGTTTATTTTTGTTTTTTTTCTCTTATTTCACCATGTAATTCAGTTGAATCCAATGTGATAACTTCATTGCATAGTACTTAATACGTTTTGGGCAATTCCAAACAGGCTAAGTCCAATTGACCCCTCTGGCATTGTGACTATGCCTTTTTCCCCCCCTCTTAGGATGTCTCTGCGGTTGCTGATGTGCGGCTCCCCATTCCTTTGCGGCGACTGGTAGGGCCCCTGGGACGGCATGGAGTCCCCGCCTACACAACAGGGCGGGATCTCTCCATGCCTGTCCTTACACTTGCCTAGGCCTAGGATATCCCGGGCCTTCGGGCATGCGCGCGGTGCGCGTACCCGTATCCGCGCGCTTCTGCTGTCTCTCCCCCTATCATCGGGCCTCGATGTGGCCCCGCGACTCTGCGCATGCGCAGACGCGGACCATTGACATGCGTACGCGCGGCCGGACGCCCGCTCACCGCGGGACCCTTGACCTCCTGACGCCGTCGCCACGCTGGTGACGGCGCGGAGGTTGGTGGGTATATATAGGCGGCCACGTCCGCCTAGTCCGGCAGGTTCCAGCGCCTCCCGGGACGTGACACACTGATTGGCATTGCGGTAAGTCACTTTACCTTTTACAACCTTTGATGGGCGATGGCTATTGTCCATTCCCCATCCATGTCAGGGTTCTAATCCTTCCTGACCTTAACCCAGATTCATATCCTATCCCCCAGGTTTTATAGGCTAACAGCCTCTCCTGGGAACCAATCATCCCTTGTTCATTATACCTTGCCGCTCTCCAAAATGTATCCCGGTTGCCATCACTCTCTTATACCATCTCTTGGAACAGCAGCAGTCCCGAGCTGCATCCGTAAGACAAACACCCATAGGTACCCAGGTAAACACCAGTATGTCATTCCTCCCACTTCTCATCACCCTGTGTCACCGTCACTTTCCCCACTGGCACTGTCAGTGTTATCATCTTCCCACTCACCACCCCTTCACACTTCCTCACACCCAACCCTCTTTACACTCACTCACACCCCGTTTGTCCCATCACCTCACCCCACCCCTCACTCCTTCCCACTCCGCCACACCTAACCCTCTCCACACCCACTCACACTCTATATTTGTCCGACCACTTCACCTTATGTACTTCACATTCCTTTGTCCCTATAACTTTCACTACACCCACCTTTGTAAACGATCCAATATGGAGACTTGCCGGTTCATTCACTCACATGACCACCTCACCACATTCCCTTTCCCTCACTATGTTTTTCACCCACCCTCATCCCCCCTTGTTTTCACTCTTTCCCTTCCCCTTTTCCCTGCCTTCCCTCCCGTTTCTTCTTCCCCCTTTTTTTCCCCTTATTCATTCTTCTTTTCCTTTCCCTTCCTTCCCCTCCTCTTCCTCTTCCTGATTTGTTCCCCCTCCCCCCCCCTCTCCCACAACCCCCCTTTCTTCCTGCCCCCCCCTTCTTTTCCCCCCCCCCTCCTTTTTTCCCCCCTTTTTTCCTCCCCCCCCCCCTTTTTTCACCCCACCCCCACACCCCATTTTTCCTTCTTTTTCGGCTTTCCCCTCTCCCCATCCTTTCACCAACTTTCCTCTTTCCCCCTCCCCCCACTCTTTTCTTTCTTTTCCTTCCTTTCCCCCCCCCCCCTTTTTTCACCCTTTTTCTTCCCTTTCCTTGCACCCCCATTATCCCATCCCTCCCAATTTTATACACCCCCCCTCTTGTCCTTCCCCTCCTTTCCCTCATCTCGTATTGCTCCTTTTCCTCCCCCTTCCTTCACTCCCATTATTCCCTCCTTTTTTCCCTTTTTTCCATTGCTAGAAAATTACTTGGAACCCCCAAACATTATATATATATATTTTTTAGCAGAGACCCTAGGGAATAAAATGGCGATTGTTACAATATTTTATGTCACACTGTATTTGCACAGTGGTCATTGAAACACAATTCCTAGGGAAAAAATACACTTCAATTAATTAAAAATAAACAAAACAGTAAAGTTAGGCCAATTTTTTTGTTTAATGTGAAAGATGATGTTACGCCGCAAGAATCGTGAGAGAATCGTGATCTATCTTCTAAGCAAAAAAAAAACAGGCTGAATATTGTCTGGTTTCTATGGAACCGGTCGATACCGGCCAATATTCATCCTGTGTGTACCAGGCTTTTCTGTCTAGGTTTTGGCACCTGTTTTAAGTCATTGCTGCTGTAATATCAAAATGTAGGTGGTGCATAGGTTACAGTGAATTTACTGTAGATTATTATTAATATTATACATGATTTATATAGCGCCAACCATTTGTGCAGCGCTTTACAACATGAGGGCAGACAATACAGGAGGAATTCGAGTTTACAATCTAAGAGATTGAGGTAAACCCATCCAGAGAAGCTTGCCCAACAGTATGTTTATGCTTCTGGATAGACCAGCTCCTCGGACAGACACCAAAATTGTCGGACTGCCAACGTGGACCAGATTAGAGCAGCAGATGGTGGTGGCAAATCCTGGCTCTTTCCAATTCTACTGCTGCTGAAACTATTAACTAGTGCACGAGCAGCACACTTTCTTCCTGCAGGATAAATACTGCTATAAAACAGTTTAAATGACATCTGGTTTGACCATTTCTGTTGTTTTGAGATGGTCACACACATTTGTACCACCTCTTTACAATTCCCTGTAAATGTACCATCAACTAAACAATCTAGACCCTAACACAGCATAGTTTGTTTTTCTTTTCATTGTAAAGGACATTGCACAATCACTTGTAATGCGTGTAGGCAGCTTTAAAAGCTTTTTTATCAAAATCCAAAAGAATCTGTTTCAAAGAATGTTGCCCTATTTTCCCTCAGTTTTTCTTCAATTTATAAAAGACCAGCAGATGTGTGCCCACTTCAGAACAGAAAGGGTGGTCGTATGACAAACAATGCTAAAGAAGTGCTTTGGCAGATATTAAATGCAGAAGAGGAGTGAAGAGTGCATGACGACAGGCTGTATGTACAAAAGAGGGGTAGACAGGGTGTGACAGCAGGCAGTATGTCAAGGAGAGGAATACAAATGGTTTGATGGTGTGCAGTATGTGCAAGAGAGAAGTGTGGCTGATATGACAGGGGGCAGTATATACAGGAGAGGAGTATAGAAGATAAGAAAGAGCAGTATGCACAAGAGAGAAGTATGGAGGGTATAATAGTGGGCAGAATGTACACAAAGGGATTGTGGCTTATATGATGAGAGGTAATATGTACGGTAAAGGAGTTTGGGGGGTATGCTAGAGAGCAATATATGCAGTACGAGAATGTGTATGGTGGTTACAGATCTTTCCATAATTAGCAACAAAGTCAATATAAATATGGTCATAGCCATACAGGTAATTGACAGGAGTGCGTAAACCTGCCACAAAATGCATTCTGGGACTGGACTTTGAGGAATTACCATGAATGCACAGAGGAATGGGTGTTGAAAAGTTAAGTTGCCTAAACTGGGGCTGGGTGCTAAGGGGTTAATGACTTTTTGCTGGGCACTGAAGGATTAATGTGCACACACTGAATATTTATCACTGAGGGATTGATGCACATGCTTTTGAAGCAGATTGCAAACTTTGTGGATTGTCACTGAGGGGTTACTACTTACAAGCTGGGGACTGAGGGGTTAATGTTTCTTCTGTGTCAGCTAATCCCTGTGAGGTTAATGCACATACGCTGCAGACTGGTCACTGTTGAGTTAATGCACATACTCTGCTGGTGTAAAATTGACTGGAGAGCTCTGTGTGCTGAAGGGGGCTCTTATTGCTGGTATGGATACACACACATGCAACACACACGCAACACGCACTCCTGAATTACACACTAGCAAGGAGAAATTTTAATGCAGAGGGGAATGGAGCATTAACAACTAATGAACTGAGCATCATTGAACCTCCAGATTGTGTGTCTATGCATAGTGCCTATAGGGAGGACATGGACAGTTTTCAGTATGTAGTTTGTTTGGTGGGAGTGTGTGACTGAAGACTGAGGAGCCGCTGGAGCGGGACCTGGAGAGTGTGTGATGGAGGAGGGATACTGGGGAAATACCAATGTGTGTGTGCTGGAGGAGGAACAAAGGCAAAAGACCATTGTATGTGTCTTGGAAGAGGAGTAAAGTAGAATTAGTGTGTGCTAGAGGAGGAATACAGGATCGAGGCCAATATGTGGATGTGTGTGCTGGAGAAGGGATAAAGGGGAAAGACCAATGTGTGTGCTGCAGGAGGGATACAGCAGAAAGACCAATGTGTGTGCTGGAGGAGGGAGACAATGTGTGACTGGAGAAGGGATACAGGGGAAAGACCAATGTGTGTGCTGTAGGAGGGATACAGGGGAAAGACCAATGTGTGTGCTGTAGGAGGGATACAGGGGAAAGACCAATGTGTGTGTGTGTGTGTGTGTGTGTGTGTTCTGGAGGAGGAATAAAGGAGAAAAAACAATGTGTGTGTGTTGGAGGAGGGACACAGGAGAAAAACCAATGTGTGTGCTGGAGGAGGAACACAGGAGAAAGACCAATGTGTGTTCTGGAGGAGGGATACAGGGGAAAGACCAATATTTGTGTGCTAGAGAAGGGATAAAAGGGAAAGACCAATATGTGTGTGCTGGAGGAGGGATACAGGAGAAAGACCAATGTGTGTGCTGGAGGAGGGATACAGGGGAAAGACCAATGTGTGTGCTGGAGGAGGGATACAGGGGAAAGACCAATGTGTGTGCTGGAGGAGGGATACAGGAGAAAGACCAATGTGTGTGCTGGAGGAGGGATACAGGAGAAGGACCAATATTTGTGTGCTGGAGAAGGGATAAAGGGGAAAGACCAATATGTGTCTGCTGGAGGAGGGATACAGGAGAAAGACCAATGTGTGTGCTGGAGGAGGGATACAGGGGAAAGACCAATGTGTGTGCTGGAGGAGGGATACAGGGGAAAGACCAATGTGTGTGCTGGAGGAGAGATACAGGGGAAAGACCAATGTGTGTGCTAGAGGAGGGATACGGGGGAAAGACCAATATGTGTGTGTGCTGGAGAAGGGATAAAGAAGAAAGACCAATGTGTTTTTGCAAGAGGAGGAATACAGAGGAAAGACCAATATGTGTGTGTGCTGCAGAAGGGATAAAGGAGAAAGACCAATGTCTGTGCTGGAGAAGGGATAAAGGGGAAAAACCAATGTGTGTGTGTGCTGGAGGAGGGATAAAGGAGAAGTACCAATGTCTGTGCTGGAGAAGGGATAAAGGAGAAAGACCAATGTGTGTGTGCGCTGGAGGAGGGATAAAGGAGAAATACCAATGTCTGTGCTGGAGAAGGGATAAAGGGGAAAAACCAATGTGTGTGCTGGAGGAGGTATACACGAGAAATACCAATGTGTGCGCTGGAGGAGGGATAAAGGGGAAAGACCAATATGTGTGTGCTAGATGTGGGATACAGGGGAAAGACCAATGTGTGTGCGCTGGATGTGGGATAGATGAGAATGACCAATGTGTTTGTGCTGGAGGAGGGATACAGGGGACAGACCAATGTGTGTGCTGGAGGAGGGATACAGGGGAAAGACCAATATGTGTATGTGGTGGAGAAGGGATAAAGGAGAAAGACCAATGTGTGTGTGCGCTGGAGGAGGGATAAAGGAGAAAAAACAATGTGTGTGCTGGAGGAGAGATACAGGGGAATGACTAATATGTGTGTGCTGGAGAAGGGATAAAGGAGAAAGACCAATGTGTGTGCACTGGAGGGGAGATAAAGGAGAAAGACCAATGCATGTGTGCTGGAGGAGGGATACAAGGGAAAGACCAATATGTGTGTGTGCTGGAGAAGGGATAAAGGGGAAAAACCAATGTGTGTGTGCTGGAGGAGAGATATAGGGGAATGACCAATATATGTGTGCCGGAGAAGAGATAAAGAGGAAAGACCAACGTGTGTGTGCTGGAGGAGAGATACAGGAGAAAGACCAATGTGTGTGTGCTGGAGGAGGGATATAAGGGAAAGACCAATATGTGTGTGTGCTGGAGAAGGGATAAAGGGGAAAAACCAATGTGTGTGTGCTGGAGGAGAGATATAGGGGAATGACCAATATATGTGTGCCGGAGAAGAGATAAAGAGGAAAGACCAACGTGTGTGTGCTGGAGGAGAGATACAGGAGAAAGACCAATGTGTGTGTGCTGGAGGAGGGATATAAGGGAAAGACCAATATGTGTGTGTGCTGGAGAAGGGATAAAGGGGAAAAACCAATGTGTGTGTGCTCGAGGAGGGATAAAGGAGAAAGACCAGAATGTGTGTGTGTGCTGGAGGAGGGATACAGGGAAAAGGTATATAGTTTTGGGTGGCATTAATTTAGGCCCTATAAAGAAACTATCAGAAAAAATCAAACATTTTAAATATTTATCTGCAAAATAGGTTTTCCTGGGTTTTTTTTAAATCCTAGTCAAAATATGGACAAAATGAGTGGCTCTAACCTAGTAATATGTTATTGTGTTGAGACAAAATCCTAATGGCCAGAAGGAGAGCTATGCAAACAGTTTGAACATACAAACTCCATGCATCTCTATAAAAAAAATAGAGATTCTGTTCCCTTAACCCTTTCACTGCCAGGCCCTGTGCTCCATTTTGAACACTCAGGTGGCCAGACCATTTTTGCAATTTTTTCTTTGTTTTTTATTTTTCACTTATAGCTTTCAGAATTTGTAAAAGACCCCCCAAACTGTATATTTTCTGAAAGCACACGATAAGTAGAATAAAAAGAAGGTGCTACTGATTTTTTAGACCCTGCAGTATTTGCGCAAATGTTTATCAAACCGATATATTTGCAAAAAATACACTAAAACCATAATTAGCAGATGACAACACAGCTAATTTTACAAAATAACTGCTAAATCCCTACTAAATGTAAAAGCTTAACCTGTATGGAGTTAATAAATAACAAAAAATTTAAATTTTTACATTGCGCCTTTTTGCAAAATGGTGAAAATCAAACGTATGCAAAAATGTAAATATCCAAATTTCTCAAAAAATCTGAAGGTTTTAATTTTTCCCTCACAGCTTTCAGAATTTGTGAAAGACCCCCAAAACCATATATAATATATATATATATTTTCTGAAAGCATATGACCTCCAAAATAAAAAGAAGGTGCTACTGATTTTTTAGACACCGCTGTATTTGCGCAAATGTTTATTGAACCAATAAATTGGCAAAAAATACACTAAAACCATTATTAGCAGATAAAAACACAGCTAATTTTGCAAAATAACTGCTAAATCCCTACTAAATATAAAAGCTTAACCTGTTTGGAGTTAATAAATAACAAATATTTGTAAATTTTAAATTGCGCCTTTTGGCAAAATGATGGTGAAAATCGAACATACCCAAAAATTTCTCAAAATATCTGGAGGTTTTCATTTTTCATTTACAGCTTTCAGAATTTGAAAAGACCCCTCAAACTAGACATTTTCTAAAAGCACATGGCCAGTAGAAAAAAAAGGTGCTACTCTTTTTTTGGCCCCCGCAATAATTGCACAAATGTTCATCATATCGCTATTTTCACAAAAAATACACTAAAATCATTAATATTGCACATAAACACAACGTAACTTACAAAATTCCTGCTAAATTAGTACTAAAGCATCGTTCACATGTGCCATACTAAAGTGTGTGCCCATGGGGGGCCATGTTTACCTGCACAGGGATACACAGGTGTTCTGTGCATTCCCGTACAGGCAGTCCCATTTATGTCAATTGGGATGCACGGCTGCACTGGCATAGCTGCTGTTCCCAATCTGACATCTGTGTGAGCTCAGGGACATGCATGCAGACCTACATGGATGTAAAACTGGGAGCAACTGCTCTGTTTGTGCAGTTGCTATATCCCAAATTATATCAATGGAACTGTCTACACAGAGATGCACAGAACACCCGTGCATCCCTGTAAAGGTACTCTGTGTATGCCCTGTGTGAACAAGGCCTTATGCCCCTTTCACACCAGCACATCAATCGGGTCTGCCTGTCCATTTTTCAGGCAGGCCCAATTGGACCACCCATTGTTCTCTATAGAGACTGATGTAAATGGACATGTGTCCGTTTACACCCGCCTGCATCTGATCCAGTCTGCTCAAAACAGACGGATGGGGATTTCATTTCCCATTCATCTAGCAGATTGGATGGCATTTGATAAAAATGGACAGGCAGTCCGTTTCCATTTGACCATCCCTAGAGAGTAGCGAGCTGTATCCGTGTCCGCTCTGCATCAGCGAAGCGGACACGGACCTGTCATCCGCCTGCTCAGCGGGGTTGAGCAGACAGATCCCTCACTGAGCAGGCAGATCTGCTTTTTCAGAGTCCGCTCCATGTGAAATGGGTCTTACCAGGGGAGGCCGGTCCATTAGGGGCGCTGCTACCCTGCAGAGCGCCGGACTCATACATTTTTTTTTCAAGCCACATGATTAGAGCCTGAGGCTCTAATTGGCTTGAAAAGGGTTGGGCTTGGGCGCATAGCATTGCACCCTGAACCCACCCACTTGTAAATTGTTACAATAGCAAATTAATATTCGCTATCGTCTTCCGGCTTCTCCTCCAGGCCAATCAGGGTGGATCGGGTTGGCCGGGAGGAGAAGCTGAGGTATCCGTGGAGGGGTGAGTGCAGGGGGACGGGGACCGCCACCATGGAGGGGTGAGTGTGGGTGGACCTGGGGGGGTCTTACTATGTTTGTGTTTTTTTTTTCATTCAGAAAATGACAGTCTGGTACATTGTAATGCCCCGTACACACGATCAGACTTTCCGACAACAAAACCGTGGATTTTTGTTCAAAGGATGTTGGTTCACACGGTCACACAAATGTTGGCCAACAATTACGAACCTAGTGACGTACAAGACATACATGATATCTCCATTCCGAATGCCAGTTTTACAAGACCGAGCGCTTCCGGCTTGATTCCGAGCATGTGTGAACTTTTGTGCGACAAACTTGTGTACACACAATGGGAAAGTCCGACAACAAAGTTTTGTTGGCGGAAAATTTGAGAACCTGCTAGCCAACAGAAAGTCGACTATTGGACAGGTTCAGTGGCTTGTATTAACCCCACAGTACTGGAAGAAAAAACATTGCGGGGGTATGCAGGGAAACAGAGGACGAAGATTTAAATGAAGAGAGCAGTCACCAGCAAAAGGGACACGTCTGATTCAATGTAAGTTCCCTCCCTTGTGCTGAGGAAAAAAATTATCGAAACTTAAGCTTTCAATTGTACATAGGAACAATGAATCGCATTTTATAAAAAGGTGGAGATTAAAATCAAACCTCTTGAACAATTATGTACCTCAGCGCCTTGAGGCGATTCAGTTCGCATTGTAGCGCTATATAAGTTATTCATTCATTCATTCATTCAATGTATAAATGGTAGAAATTCCCTTTGCAGATGCAGTGGTTAGTTTTTTTTAACTACACAGACTATTCTTTCTGTACTGAACATAATAGAAACATTCAGTTGTCCATTAGCTTCAGGTACGCCACACTTGTGGAATAGTCTCTATGTCTCGATGACCTTAACATCAGCACACAGATGGAGAGTGCTTAAGGAAATGCTAATTGACAATTTGAACATCAGCTTGACATTTAAAGATGTATTCCCATAGAGCTAATAATATCTAATGATATGCTAGACATTATCTTTTTGTAAACGTCTTCCAGAAAACAACGCCTTCAAATCATCCCTGACGTTAGCTCATTCTGGAATATTCTAATTCCTTGCTCATCAACATAAACAGTGAATATTGCCACAAAGAAAGAAAAAGAACAAAGACGCTCTTAGCCCCAGCCTCTGTGTAGACTGAAATTTGATTATTAGTCCAGCTTCCTTCTAGACTGGTTTAATTAAAGTGGAACCTAGACAATGAATATTTTTTTCTCACTGTTCATAATGCTCATTGACATGTATGATGGGAAGATGACAACACTGTTCATACAAGAATCTCTGCGTTACCCCTGATAACAGTTGATGAAAATAGAAGAATAAATGCATTTTTGACAATTATTGTCTTCACAGTGCTTGGAAGATGTATTGTATATATCAACCCAACCAGCTTCTTTTACTCATTCATGCTTGCACAAAGTTTATTTTGCTCATTTCTATAACTCCTATCCCAAAATGTTATAGAAAATTGGAAAACAGTTCCAATTACCGAACTGTTTAAGTGACTTTATCTAAGCTCCTAACACGTTCTCTCAGCTTCTAAAGCTGTGGTGGTGGTGAATATGGAAATCTATTGGTCTCTTTTCAAATCACAATTTTGTTCTCTGTGCCCACTCTGTTCTAGGATCATTGTGAGTCATTGGCCAGGGGTCACATTGCCACTCACACACCAAAGTGGTTTAAAACTTAAAACAGGAAATGGAACATACTGCAGCTTACCAATCGTTAGATGTGGTGGCTGCATCACTTTTCTTTTTTTATTTTTTTTCCCTCGGTTTTCATCGACCAGTGATCTGACCAGCAACACTCCTCTTGTATTAGAGTGCCTCCACTCTGGATGAAGGAGCACATTTGGACAGCAGCATTGTCAGTCTGGGGGAGGGGAGTGTTAGAAGTACTAGCAGATTTAGATACACTAACAAATAGAAGCCACACACCAGCTAACACTTTATAAGCAGTTACAGCAAACATTTTTGTTCCTTTTCGGTTTTACATAAACAAATAAAAGCTGACCATTATAAGCACCTCTGTCAGTGTTAAAATGTTTGTCTCATCCCTCAAAATGCTACATCAGCCAGACAGCTTGTTCTATTGAAAAACAACAGACGTACTGGCTGGATCACCAGGTGAAAAATGACGGAGCGATCACATGTACACAAACCGGCGTCACGTCATGACGCCGGTTCCTCCCTCCCCTCTCTGTACCGATCGGTACAGTGAGAGGGGAGAAGCGGAAAGGGGGGAGATGGGACCAGCGCTGTGGGCTGGATGTGTAGTGCCCACAGCGCTGGTCAGTGACAGCAATACACTGCCACCACTGTGCAACACCCTGCCAATACTCTGCCAATACTCTGCCAATACTCCAATTTTTTTTTTTTTTTTTGACCGAATTTTCAGTATTTTTTGATTTATAGCGCAAAAATTAAAAAACCCAGCGGTGATTAAATACCACCATAAGAAAGCTCTATTTGTGTGAAAAAAATGACACAAAATTAATTTGGGTACAGTGTTGCATGACTGAGTAATTGTCATTCAAAATGTGAGAGCACCGAAAGCTGAAAATTGGTCTGGTTAGGAAGGGGGTTTAAGTGCCCAGTGGGTAAGTGGTTAATACTGCTTTATGATAACCAGTGCATGAACCCTAGGAGAAAGCTGTATCATACACATTACATTCAGAATGAACAACCTTCCTACAATGATGCAGTGTAGGGGCCTGCCTGGTGTTATTCAAATTGCATATAATGTTTAGGTATACCTATACATAGAATAGTTTTGGTAAACAGAAATGAGATTCTTTAACCAGTTCGCGCCCGCACTATAGCCGAAAGACGGCTGCAGTGCGGACGCTCCCTGCCGGGAGGACGTCCCTGGACGTCCTCCTGTTTACAAGCTCCCCGCGCGCCCTCGAGGGCGCGCAGCGGGGAAAATCTGTGTTGGCCGTGTCCGTCGGACACGGCCAATCACAGATCACTGTAAACGGCCAATCACAGCGGCCGTTTACAGCGCGATCGCAGCGGCCAATGAGAGATGATCTCAAACATAAACACATGAGATCATCTCTCATTGCCGGCTTTCTCTCTCCTCACACAGAGACAGCGTGTGAGGAGAGAGAAGCGATCTGTGTCAGTCTTTACAGTGAGTAAAAAAAAAAAACATTTTTACTGCCTCAGTACCAATAAAGTGCCATCTGCCAGCGTCATCTGTCAGTGCCATCTGCCAGCCCCATCTGTCAGTGTCATCTGCCAGTGCCCATCTGCCAGTGCCATCTGCCAGTGCCATCTGCCAGTGCCCATCTGCCAGTGCCATCTGCCAGTGCCCATCTGCCAGTGCCCATCTGCCAGTGCCATCTGCCAGTGCCCATCTGCCAGTGCCATCTGCCAGTGCCCATCTGCCAGTGCCCATCTGCCAGTGCCCATCTGCCAGTGCCATCTGCCAGTGCCAGTGCCATCTGCCAGTGCCATCTGCCGGTGCCAGCCCCATCTGCCAGTGCCATCTGCCAGTGCCACCTGCCAGTGCCATCTTCCAGTGCCACCTGTCACCAGTGCCACGTATCAGTGCAATCTGTCAGTGCCACCTGTCACCAGTGCAATCTGTCAGTGCCACCTGTCAACAGTGCCACGTATCAGTGCCATCTGTCAGTGCCACCTGTCACCAGTGCCACGTATCAGTGCCACCTGTCACCAGTGCCACGTATCAGTGCCATCTGTCAGTGCCACCAGTCAGTGCAACGTATCAGTGCCATCTGTCAGTGCCACCAGTCGTCAGTGCCACGTATCAGTGCCATCTGTCAGTGCCACCTGCCACGTCAGTGTCACCTGCCACATCAGTGTCACCTGTCAGTGCCAGCATGTCACAAAGGTTATATTCAGCCGAGGAGGCTTATGACATTCTTGCGGCCGAAGAGAGCAACGGGGAGCTCTCCGCTTCGGATTCCTCCTCCTATGCAGGTTCTGATTCTGACATGGACTACGAGCCTGTCATAAGTAGCGGGACAATGACAGCCTCAGAGGAGGAAGATGAGAGTCCGCCCGCCAGACGAAGGCGTACTGATGAGGCAGTGCCATCCACCAGTACCGCAGTGCCTACCACCAGCACCACAGTGCCATCCACCAGCACTGCAGTACCTCGGCAAAGGCCAAGTTCCAGTGGGGTGTCACCTCGGCCCCAAAGGGTTAGGTCCCATGCAAGCCTTCCCTATGCCCTTCAGAACCCCTTGTGGCTTCCTCCTAATTCAGGAGAAGCTATTGTTCCCCCTTTCACTGCCAACCCAGGAGTCCAGGTGGACACAGAAAATTTTTCCCCGATGGATTTTTTCAATTTAATTTTTACCAATGACATGCTTGAATCGATCGTGGCCCAGTGCAACCTATATGCACAACAATTTATTGCAAGTAATCCCACGTCCTATTATGCCCGTCCCTATGAGTGGAGACCCCTGACGGTGGAGGAGTTTAGAATTTTTTTGGGCCTCACGTTCTGTATGGGACTAAACAACAAAAACGAAATCCGAGCTTATTGGTCAACCCTCCACATCTACCACATGCCCATCTTTTCTTATGTAATGCCCAGGACCAGATATCTGATGATTTTGAGATTCTTACACTTCAATGATAACACCCAGTGCCCTCCCCGCAATGACCCAGATTTTGATAAACTCTATAAAATTCGGCCGCTAATAAATTATTTTTCTCAGATCTTCCCCCAGTTGTTTACCCCAGACCAGCACGTATGTGTGGATGAGTCCCTGGTCAAATTTTCTGGCAGGCTGGGCTTAAAACAATTTATTCCCTCCAAAAGGGCCCGCTATGGGGTGAAAATGTATAAGTTGTGTGACCGTGCCACAGGTTATACATATTCCTTCATGGTGTACGAAGGGAAGGACACCCAGCTACATCCCCCTAATTGCCCAGAATACATCGGATCGAGTGGGAAAGTGGTTTGGCAACTCATAAACCCACTCCTGGAGAAAGGTTACCATCTCTATGTGGATAACTTTTATACAAGTTTGCCCCTGTTCCGAAACCTTCACAGGAAGAACACGCCAGCATGCGGCACCGTACGGACGAACCGGAAGGGCTTTCCTCAAAGCCTTGTCAACAAGAAGCTGAGAAGAGGGGAGGCGGCGAGCTTACGCAATGAGGAAATTCTGGCTGTGAAGTGGAGGGACAGAAGGGATGTGTATATGCTTTCGTCGATCCACAACAACACATTTGTTGAGATCACCAGGAGGACTGGCCCAGTCGTACAAAAGCCACTGTGTATCCATGAATACAACAAGTTCATGGGAGGTGTCGACTTCAACGACCAGATGCTCGAACCTTATCTTGCCACAAGAAGAACATACCAGTGGTATAAAAAAGTTGCTATTTATTTCTTCAATTTGGCCACATACAACAGTTATATTATCTACCGCAACTCCACTGAAAGACCCAGACCCTTCCTTGGCTACCAGGAGATAATCACCACTGCCCTTATATTCCCGAACGGCCCACCACAAAATATTCGATCCGATGTCATAAGCAGACTCTCTGAACGCCACTTTCCCGATAAAATCCCTCCCACTCCAACAGGCCAAAAACGTCAGAAAAGATGCCGGGTGTGCTCCAAACGAGGATTGAGAAGAGACACCACTTATCATTGTGTAGATTGTCCTTCCCAACCAGGCCTCTGCGTAGTTAACTGTTTCCGCCGTTACCATACTTCACTGAATTATTAGTGAAGTATGGTAAACATAACCCTCACTTCCTGCCATTTACCATCACACCCCTTATGCCTCTGCTTGCTCTGTAACTGACCCTGGCTTGTTGTTCGACCATGCTTCTGTCTACTGATTCTGTTTATACCTCTGCCTGATTTGGAACTGACCCTGGACTGTTTTTGACCATGCTTCTGCCTACTGATTCTGTATATACCTCTGCCTGATCTGGAACTGACCCTGGACTGTTTGACCATGCCTTTTGCCTGCCTCTTGGACTGATCTTGTACCCTGCCAGTGGACTAGTGGGGTTCATAACACAGGGGTCTCACATATGTGAGGGGCTCCAGAATTGTTTTTCTGGATGAAGAAAACTTTCATTTGTTTTCTCATTCCTAGATTAGGGTCTGGAGGCTCGGAGGCTTCAAAGAGATTTGGGTGGGAGAAGCCTCTACCCCTGTCCCCATTCTGTCCTGAACGAGGCCCTACTTCTGCCTGCTCTGCCTGTAGGACCTATGCCATCATGCCTCTGCTTGTCGCATGTACTGACCACACCACGTGGATGGACCATGTTCCTGCCTACTACCAGGACCAATATTTTGGCACTGCTGACAATCTCTGCCTGCACTGACCCTGGACTGTATATGGACAGTATCCCTGCCTGCTACCTGTATTGACTATGGACAGTATTCCTGCCTGTTGCCTGGAAAATTGTGTTCGCTTTTGCTGAATAAGTTCCTGCCTGCTGCCTGGACCAGTGCTATCCTCCTGTGGACAACTGCGCTACTAAAACCACAGGTAATCTTTTGTTTACTCTTTGCTAAGCAGAATGTATTTTGGGGTGTAATTCTTGGTATGTGCATGCTATGCGTCCCTGGTACACCTCATGGTGTTCCTTGCATGTTGGGCCTCTGTATGTGGCCAAGCTGTGTAAAAGTCTCACACATTTGGTATCGCCATACTCAGGAGGAGTAGCAGAATGTATTTTGAGGTGTAATTTTTGCTATGTACATGTTATGTGTTGGAAATATCTTACAAATGAACAACTTAGCGTAAAAAAAATGCGTTTTCATTTTTTTTCCACATTTTCCCAAAACTTCTGGAAAAAAATGAATCGTTCAAAAGACTCATTATGCCTCCTAGATTATACGTTGGGGTGTTAGCTTTCCAAAATGGGGTCACTTTGTGGGCGTTTCCATTGTCCTGGTGCTCCAGGGCCTTCAAAAGTGTAATAGGTGGTTGAGAAATGAGATGTGTCATTTATGCTTGTAGAACGCCTGATGGTGCTATTTCAATATTGGGCCTCTGTATGTGGCCAGGCTGTGTAAAAGTCTCACACATTTGGTATCGCCATACTCAGGAGGAGTAGCAGAATGTATTTTGAGGTGTAATTTTTGCTATGTACATACTATGTGTTGGAAATATCTTATAAATGAACAACTTAGCGTAAAAAAAATGCGTTTTCATTTTTTTTCCACACATTCCCAAAACTTCTGGAAAAAAATGAATCGTTCAAAAGACTCATTATGCCTCATAGATTATATGTTGGGGTGTTAGCTTTCCAAAATGGGGTTACTTTGTGGGCGTTTCCATTGTCCTGGTGCTCCAGGGCCTTCAAAAGTGTAATAGGTGGTTGAGAAATGAGATGTGTCATTTATGCTTGTAGAACGCCTGATGGTGCTATTTCAATATTGGGCCTCTGTATGTGGCCAGGCTGTGTAAAAGTCTCACACATTTGGTATCGCCATACTCAGGAGAAGTAGCAGAATGTATTTTGAGGTGTAATTTTTGCTATGTACATACTATGTGTTGGAAATATCTTATAAATGAACAACTTAGCGTAAAAAAAATGCGTTTTTCATTTTTTTTCCACATTTTCCCAAAACTTCTGGAAAAAAATGAATCGTTCAAAAGACTCATTATGCCTCATAAATTATACGTTGGGGTGTTAGCTTTCCAAAATGGGGTCACTTGGTGGGCGTTTCTATTGTTCTGGTGCTCCAGGGCCATCAAAAGTGTAATAGGTGGTTGAGAAATGAGATGTGTCATTTATGCTCGTAGAATGCCTGATGGTGCTATTTCAATATTGGGCCTCTGTATGTGGCCAGACTGTGTAAAAGTCTCACACATTTGGTATCGCCATACTCAGGAGGAGTAGTAGAATGTATTTTGGGGTGTAATTTTTGCTATGTACATACTATGTGTTGGAAATATCTTATAAATTAACAACTTAGTGTAAAAAAAATGCGTTTTCTTTTTTTTCCCACATTTTCCCAAAACTTCTGGAAAAAAATGAATCATTCAAAAGACTCATTATGCCTCATAGATTATACGTTGGGGTGTTAGCTTTCCAAAATGGGGTCACTTTGTGGGCGTTTCCATTGTCCTGGTGCTCCAGGGCCTTCAAAAGTGTAATAGGTGGTTGAGAAATGAGATGTGTCATTTATGCTTGTAGAATGCCTGATGGTGCTATTTCAATATTGGGCCTCTGTAAGTGGCCAGGCTGTGTAAAAGTCCCACACATGTGGTATCGTAATACTCAGGAGGAGTAGCAGAATGTATTTTGGGGTGTCATTTGCGGTTTACACATGCCATGTGAGAGAAACTACCTATTACAATGAACATTTTGTGAAAAAAAAAATAAATAAATAAAAATCTTCATTTTGCAAAGAATTGTGGGAAAAAAATGACAACATCAAAAAGCTCACCATGCCTCTTACTAAATACCTTGGAATGTCTACTTTCAAAAAAAGGGTCATTTGGGGGGTATTTGCACTTTCCTGGCCTGTTTGGGTCGCAAGAAATGAGATAGGTCACCAGTGCATCAGGTATGATAAATTTCTTATGATTCGCAGCACCGCTTGTAGACTCTATAACTTTCCCAAAGACCAAATAATATCCACTAATTTGGGTTATTTTTACCAAAGATATGTGGCAGTATAAATTGTGGCCAAAATTTATGAAGAAAAATTTATAATTTGCTAAATTTTATCACATAAACTAAGAAAAATGTGTTTTTTTTCAAAATTTTCGGTCTTTTTTCATTTATAGCGCAAAAAATAAAAAACCCAGAGGTGATCAAATACCACCAAAAGAAAGCTCTATTTGTATGAAAAAAAGGACAAAAAATTTATTTGGGTACAGTGTTGCATGACTGAGTAATTGTCATTCAAAGTGTGAGAGCACAGAAAGCTGAAAATTGGTCTGGGCAGGAAGGGTGTTTAAGTGCCCAGTAAGCAAGTGGTTAATTAAATTGTAATTTGTATAGCTAATTGAGTCACTGAGTCATATTCTACAGGGGGGTGCCTCTGGTCCCAAACCCACTTTACCCATAAATTAATGCAGGGGGAGGGGCTAGACTGTGACTACCTCAATTAACACAGGTACATGACCGTAAAATCCTATATGGTCAACAACCTTGTTTGCTACAAACCAAGTCCTCTATATATTCAAATGCTTGTGCTTGTACTGTATACTTACTATAAAAATAACAATAAAAACTATTGAAAAACAAATGCTTTTAACTCAAGTTCTTTGTAATCAACTGCAGCTCATAACACACATACCACCTCACTGGGTCAGTAGATGTGTACATTCTGAAGTCTGTACAGCATTTTGTCTCTTTCTACTTCCTGTACCACCAACCACATTAAGACCCCTTTCACACTGAGGGCGTTTTGCAGGCACTACAGCGTTAAAAATAGCGCCTGCAAAACGCCCTAAAACAACTGCTGCATGCACTCCAGTGTGAAAGCCCGAGGGCTTTCACACTGGAGCAGTGTGCTGGCAGGGCGTCAGAAAAAGTCCTGCCAGCAGCTTCTTTGGATCGGTGAAGGAGGGGTGAACTCACCGGTCCACCACTGCTGCTCCCCATTGAAATCAATGGGGCAGCGCTGCGATACCAATGGCAAAACACCATTTAACCCCTTTTTCGGCCGCTAGCGGGGGGTTAAAACTGCAGAATAGCGCCGCTACAAATAGCGGCGCTTTACCGCTGACGCCTCGGTGTGAAAGTGGTCTTAAGCTTCCATAGCCAGTTGGAATCAGATTAGATCAGTAGAAATAATAAAATAAATACTTTACTAAAAGATATATCCAATTTGGAAGAGCTACATAAAAAAAGCCCCAAGGGGGGCGTGACCGGAAGCCGACCTGGAAGGAAGCAAAGCCTAAGAGCTCCTCTCCAGCCCGCTGCTAACAGGCAAAAATCAGGGGAAAAATCAGCCAGCACATGGGAGGATCGCGTACCACCCGATCCTCCTCAGCCCGGGGATCATCCCAGCCACCGCCGAGTTCCGCGGCATCGTTCAAGGACTACTTTAAGCCGACACCAGCCCCGGACGGGTGCACCAAGATGGCGCCGGCCGCGCACAACACGAGGCAGCAGGCCTCAACCCCGCCGCCGCAGCACAGCGATGAGACGCCGCCACACCCGCAGACACAGCCGGAGGGCACATCCACCGCAAGCCAGCCCATGAGCCCCTCCAGGCTCCAACGCCCGGTGAGTGCAGAGCAATATGCCCCAGGGGAACTCGACCACCCAGAGGGGGATGAGGCCGGAACGCAGCCGCAGCCAGGGTACACACAGTGTACAGAGGCCTTCCCGCAGCTACTGAGGACGGCACCAGACCCGGACCTCCACAGCACCGACAGCCTCTCCCCCACTCCAACGGATCCCTCAACGGACTTCCCCCCCCCTCCCAGGCCCTGCTCACCCACGGGAAGAACCACAACTACCCGCAGCAGACGGGCAGCAGGCCGCATGGCAGCCTCCATACGCCCCAAGAGACCAGAGGCCCGAACGCTCCAGGGACCACAGTACCAGCAGGGCCCCGCACGCAGCTCCCTTGCTATGTCCACAAACAAACCAGGGGGGTATGCAACAACTGGGCTATAGTCCCCAGGCCCCCACTTTAAGTTCTCCCCATGCTACGCCCTGGACTGAACCATGGGAACCCCATTCACCATGGGACACCCCACATATGCAAGACACCCCAACAATGGGAAGACCACCCTCCCCACCGCACTTTCAACCACCCCCTGCTCAAAATGAAGGACCCTACCCCCCATGGCAAGCCTATTTACAAGCCATACCAACCAAAGAAGATTTTAAACAGCTCATAGCTGACGTCAAAGTCACCTGTCGTTCCGAAATCCAAACACTCCATGCAGGCCTCAAACACCTATCGGACAGGGTGGAAATGGCAGAGGAGGAAATCCATGAGACCAAGCTGGCCATACATAAAACACAACTACAAGGCGCAGACCACCACATTATGCTCCGCGACATGCAGCGCCACCTCGAGGACCTCGATAATCGGGGACGGAGAAACAACATACGAGTACGAGGCCTCCCTGAACCAGAGGGTACCGAAGACCTGCAAACCTCACTGCAAACCCTATTTAACGAAATGATTGGAGAAGACCCAGAAAAACACATAGAAATGGACAGAGCACACCGAGCCCTACGCCCCAAAGGAGCCACATCGAAGCCCCGAGATGTAATATGCAGGGTCCACTCATACCCACTTAAAGAAGACATCATGCGTAAAGCTCGCACCATACGCGACCTGCAATTTGACAACTCTCCGGTGCAGATCTACCCAGACCTGTCATGGATCACCCTCCAAAAAAGGAGGCTACTACAACCCCTTCTACGTACACTCCAAGAAAAGAAAATCGTTTACAGATGGGGGTTCCCTTTTAGCCTAACCGCCAAACACCTGGGAAAGACGGCAATACTTCGCTATCCAGAGGACCTGGAAACCTTTTGCGACACACTAGAGATCCCTATCCCTCAACTCCCTGAATGGGACCTAGTGGCGAACACCCCCCCCGCCAGCTGTGTGGCAGAAAGCACCCTCAACTAAACGATCAAAAGGCCCGGATCAGGACCGCCGATCACACAAGAAGTGAAACAGGAGGACTCTTTTCCCCTGAAGGGCACCTCACATCGCCACCAGCGACATTCCACCGAGACTTCCCCACAAAGATCTTACACCCCTGAATGCCAACAAACCGAAAAAGTAGCGCTCCATGGGCTACCTTGGGCCGAGAAGCCGGACAGGTCGTCCCCCGAGTTACAAACCCCCTTGTGGTTTACCACCTAGGAGTTCCCCTTTTTGTTTTTCTTTTTGGAACCCTACTCCCCCCCCCCCCTTTTTATTTTTACCCCTTTTTTTTTTTTTTTGTTGTACCTCCCCGACCCGAACTTTCCGGATATCCTAGTCGGGGAGCTCTACGGGAACTCTTGGGGTCCTGTGGCCCCTACGGTCACTTAGACCCTGCTTGTAATGTTTGAAGTGTTAACCTGTTTTGACCTCGCTCTAAACCTCTACTTTCTTCCTAGATACCTCTCCCCCACCCACCTACAGATCTTCCTTCCTCAAGGGATCCCACAGACGCCAAACCTCCTCCCGCGGATGCCACACTCCCAGAGGGAAACCAACCGTCGACCAGACCAGATAAGTAGCATAGACACCAACCCCCACTATACACTATGGCCAAGGTAGTCACACTTAATGTTCACGGCCTAAACTCCAACAAAAAAAGACACTTGGCGCTCCGAGAATTTAGACAGTCCGGGGCAGACATTATTATGGTACAGGAAACGCACTTTGGTAAGGGGGACTCCTTCACATTTGCATCCAGGTATTATCCCCACGCATACCAGGCATATAACCCAGGGAAAAAAGCGGGAGTTGCTATACTGCTAAAAAAAAGGCTCCCCCTTCTCCTGCACGAGCACGTATCTGGACCCAGTAGGCCACTACGTCATCATACAAGGCAAATGGCAATCCCAGGCGATAACCCTATGCACCTTATATGCACCCAACACGCACCAGCACCGCTTCCTAAACAAAGTCCTAGCCCGCTTGTTCAAACTACCCCATGACATGCTAATAATAGGGGGGGACTTCAACTTAACACACTCCACCCCACATGACCGTCTCACCACAAACCCCCAAGCCTCTCATACTAGAGCCCTCAGGGAATCCAAACAGTTCCGCCAAATTACCAGAAGATACGCACTCTTTGACACATGGCGGGTCCTACACCCGAGAGACCAACAGTACACGTACTACTCAGCACCTCACCGAACTCACTCACGACTGGACTACATATTCGTGAACAACAACACACTCAGGACAGTCAAACACGCACAAATCCTGCCCATATCGTGGTCGGATCATGCCCCTGTACAGATCACCATGAACCTAGGTCCCCCCCTACGCAGGCCATGTAGCTGGAGACTTAACGACCTCCTGCTGCAACACCTGCCATTCATGACAGAGCTGGACACCACTCTTCAGCAATATTTTGCCGAGAATGATACCCCAGACGTGACCCAGTCCACACTGTGGAACGCCCACAAGGCGGTAATTCGGGGCAAGTGCTTAGCCTTGTCATCAAAAATGAAAAAAGATGCCCAGACCGCCAGAATATTAGGGGAAAAACGCCTGCGAAACCTAGAAATTAAACTAACCAACTCCCCTACCCTAACACTCATTAAACAAATAGTGCAGGTTCGTGCAACACTACGGGATCTAGCACTAGGCGCAGTGGAGAAATCAATTATTCGGCTAAGACAGCTGTACTACGATAAGGGCAATAAAGCGCAAGCTCTCCTGGCCAGGAAACTGGCAGACCAGACACACAACAGTACGCCCAACCAGATTAAAAACAGGAGGGGAGATCTGGTGACACATCCCCAGGACATTGCGAAAACATTCGCAGAATTCTACACGGACCTCTACAACAAACGTGAAATCCCCCACAACCCTCCATCCACTGACTTGACTGACCGAATGACCCTATATCTGGAACAGGCAGGGCTACCGCAACTAAAAGAAGCCGACCTGTCGGAACTAAACACCCCTATCACCATAGAGGAACTGGCAGGAACCATTAAGGCTCTACCAGCGCACAAATCCCCAGGCCCAGACGGACTCCCATATGAGTACTACAAGACTTTCCTACACATCCTGGGCCCACACATGACCAAACTATTCAACGCATTCCTCCGACAGACACCTATTCCGAATGAGATGCTAGGCTCCTACCTGACCCTAATACCTAAACCTGACAAAGACCCAACAGCTTGCGCCAGCTACAGACCCATAGCCCTCCTAAACTCGGACCTAAAGATATTCACAAAAATACTCTCGACACGACTAAATGCAATCCTCCCCACACTGATACACAAGGACCAAGTGGGATTCGTCCCCATGCGACAAGCGGGAGACAACACCCGGAAAGTCATAGACCTCATAGACGTAGCAAATAGAGAAAATACAGAATCCCTGGTGCTTAGTTTAGATGCGGAAAAGGCATTTGATCGCCTTAGCTGGCCCTTCATGATGGCCACACTCAGCCACATGGGATTTAGGGGTCCCTTCCTGAATGCAATTCGGAATCTCTACACACACCCTTCATCACAGGTCAAGACACCCTTCGCCACATCCCCCATTTTCCCAATCACCAACGGTACCCGCCAGGGGTGCCCACTCTCCCCCCTGCTGTTCGCCATATGTGTTGAACCCCTGGCGGCGTCCATAAGAAACAACCCCGACATTAGGGGTATACCAGTTAGAGGCAAAGAGTTCAAAGTGTCGCTATTTGCGGATGATATCATCCTCACCCTTACCAATCCCCGGACCTCTCTCCCTAACCTACACGCAGCACTAGACCATTATGGAGCAATCTCAGGTTACAAAACGAATACGTCCAAATCAGTGGCACTCCCTCTCAACATGTCAGAAGTTGAAGCGACCCATCTTAGATCCACCTTCCCCTATAAATGGGAGAAAACCTCCCTTAAATACTTAGGCGTCAATATTACCCCATCCTTCCATACCCTATACCAGGCAAACTTCCCACCGATATTTAGAACGATCAGAGACTCCATCCAGAAATGGAAGTCCCACCACATCTCACTTATAGGCCGGATCACATCCGTTAAAATGGTGATTCTCCCAAAACTCCTGTACCTCTTCCAGACATTGCCCATCCCTGTTCCCTACATCCAACTACGTAAGCTACAAAAAGACCTACTAAAATTCGTCTGGAATTTCAAAAAACATAGAGTTCCTAGCTCAGTTATGACAGCATCCCGGACGGACGGGGGACTGGCGTTCCCCGATTTGATTAGGTACTACCAGGCGACCCAACTCCGAGCATTGACGTCATGGTTCACACAGAGATCCTATAGTAAATGGTCGGAGCTGGAGAAGATCTGGCTAGCCCCAGTACATCCCAATAGTCTGATATGGAGTGCAAATGTGGAGGTAGAACCCGAACGCATGCTGGGTTCAATGTCGCAACTTCGCCTCCTGTGGCGCAAAGTCTCACGCGAACACAAACTTAAATCAGAACATTCCCTGCTGAACTCCTTCTTATGCAACCCCAAACTGCCAGCTAGCCTAACACACCATATGTCATGGCCCTGGGCCTCACGAAACTTGTTTCATTTCGGACATGTTGTAAACCCCAGAACTCGTAAGCTGCTCACGTTCTCGGAGCTCCAAGACAAATATGACATACCAAAACAGGCATTTTTCAGCTACCTCCAGATCAGACACTACGCCCAAACAATAGCGCCACAGCTACAATTCTCCCCTCCCTCCCCATTCGAACAGATTATATTAGAAGGACGGAACCGCAGAGGACTGATCTCGGACATATATAAAATACTAAATGAATTCCACTTCCCAACCAAGGGCAAACACTCATACATGACTAGATGGGAAACAGAACTAGGAGAAGAGCTCCCCCTAGAGGCGTGGCAGGCGGTCTGGAGGCAAGCAGCCAAAACATCTATATGTACTCTATACAAGGAAAACTCCTATAAAATTCTCTATTTTTGGTACCAGACCCCTGCCATACTTCACAAAATATACCCCTCCTCAACGGATAGATGCTGGCGCTGCCAGACACATAGGGGAACGCTCTATCATATATACTGGACATGCCCTCTCATAACCCCGTTCTGGGATCATACCCGTCAGCTCTTGATAGGACTATTTGAGACACCAATAGCAATGGACCCCAAACTCTTTCTACTAGGCCTGTCCCAACCGAAACTGACAAAGACCAGCAAAAAGCTGCTTAGACACATACTGACGGCGGCAAGGTGCCTGATAGCCCTTAATTGGAAATCCACATCCCCACCCACACATGAGGCCCTATATTCCAGGGTCAAAGATGTAGAACTCATGGAGAAAATGACAGCTAGGATTCACCAAAAATTGGATGAACACAACGCGGTCTGGGAAAGGTGGCATCTGCGGGAGGACTAAAGCAAAGCGCATGGAACCCGAGGTAAGATTGCGTCTACACCCCCCTACCCCCCTCCTCCCCCCTCCCCTTCTCTCTCCCCCTCTCTTTTCCTGCTCTCTCCTACCCTTTTAGATAAGCAGACTCTATCTGCCAAGTTTACAAACGCGTAATTATTCTTGCTCTATGCCAAGAGATTAAGCACCACTACTAGATGGACATGGTTAGAATGTTGTATCAGCACTTATAGGAGCACCCACAAAATGAGAAAATGCATGTACAATGACTGCTAACTATGAGTACCTGAGATAGTCTGTAAGTACTGTTATATATTCTGTATTGCAACTGAATAATAAAAAATTCTTAATTGGAAAAAAAAAAAAAGCCCCAAGACATAAATCTTGAACGCCAACTTAGTAATCTAAGAACTGAAATCTGCCCTAATTGCTGATCATGATAAATACCTAAAAAAATTTAATTTAAAATATTACTTTCAAAGAAAACAGAGCGGGTAAACTACTAGCTTCTCAACTGCGACAACGTCAACAAAAAATAAAATTCTTAAATTAATCCACCACAACTCAAACAAACAATGTAATACTCAATCCCCAAGAAATTGTAGACACATTTGCACAATATTATGAGGCGTTATACAACTTAAAAGATGACAAAAATACCCCCCACCCTGACACCAACAAAATTAAAGCATTTCTAGACAATGTCAATCTTCCCTCCATTGACCCTATGTCTCTAGACCAGCTTAATAAACCAATTTCCAATGAAGAAATTATAAAAGTCATAACTGAACTGCCAAAAAATAAAGCACCAGGAGCTGATGGCCTATCAGGAGAATATTACTTAGCTTACTTAATTCCATATCTGTCCAAATTACTTAGCTTACTTAATTCCATATCTGTCCAAATTGAACCAAGCAGCAAACTCAAACACCTTTTCAAAAGAACTTCTAGAGGCCATAATAATAACATTACCAAAATCAGGAAAAGACCCTACACCCCCTTTAAATTATAGACCCATATCTTTATTAAATTCTGACCTTAAAATATATGCACAAATATTGGCCAATAGACTAGTCAACATAACTCCCTTATTAATTAAACCTGACCAAGTAGGCTTTGTCAAAGGTAGGCAAGCACCCGATAGCACCAGAAGGATGTTAAATATTATCAATCTAATACATAACGTTAAAATACCCTCTTCACTCCTAGCATTAGATGCTGAAAAAGCATTCGATAGAATGAATTGGGAATATATTTCAAAAACTTTATCCAAATTTGGTTTTCAAGGCTTTATACATTCTGCCATTATGGCATCATATACCCACCCCACTGCAAAGGTTTTTTCGTCAGGTATGCTATCCAGAAATTCCTCTTTAACCAACTGGACCAAACAGGGATGCCCCTTATCCCCACTAATATTCTCCCTAGCGATAGAACCTTTAGCGGAATATATATGTTCTTCCCCAGATATCAAAGGTATTACCATTGGCCAAAGTGTACATAAACTAGGCTTATTTGCCGATGACATCATACTGACATTAACCAAGCCTGAGATATCTTTACCATCAGTAATTACTGTCATACTATGTGTCATACTAGAACATCAATCAAAACAAATGTTACATTCTACCTATGAATATACCTGCTACAACAATTAACAATCTAAGTACAAAACATGGATTTAATTGAGACAATACCTCGATAACATATTTAGGGATACAACTCGCCTCTCCACCAACTAAAATATATGACGTAAACTTCCCTCCCCTCTTAGAACAAATTAACCAAGACCTAATTAATATACAGAAAACACATCTATCCTGGGTTGGTAAAATAGCGGCATTCAAGATGCAATCCTTACCAAAAATTCTTTACTATTTTAGATGCCTTCCTATCCCAATACCCGCCAAATTTTTCATGCAATTGAACTCGAAGCTTAAACAATTTATATGGAATAAAAAGAAACCCAGAGTAGCATTTTCAATTCTAACCATTACTAAAAATCATGGTGGAATAAATCTACCAGATGTCAAGAATTACTATTACGCATCCATTTTAGACAAGATGAAATATTGGTTCTCCCCTGAAAAAGATAAGCTATGGCTAAACATAGAACAAGAATCTTCTAAAAATTCTGACTTATATGCCCTACCCTGTTTCCCCAAAAATAAGACCTAGCGTGATTGTCGGTGATGGCTGCAATATAAGCCCTACCCCCCAAATAAGCCCTACCCTGTTTCCCCGAAAATAAGCCCTACCCTGAAAAAAAGACCTACAAGGACTTTAACTAGGGCTTATTTGGGGGGTAGGGCTTATATTGCAGCCATCACCGACAATCACGCTAGGTCTTATTTTCGGGGAAACAGGGTAGCAATAGCCACTGCCATACTCCCTAAAGTAATCACTCCAAATCTACTGAGTATTAAAGCTCATATACTCATAGCACACATACTCTCTAAAACTAGACATGTTAAAAAAAAAATCCAAAATAAGTCTTCCTACAGAAGTTATTAATTACTGCAGAATCCGTTTATCAGTAGACGAATGGATTAAACAGGGATTCCGATCATATGAAAATCTACCCTCGAATTTCCCGGTGTCTCTGAAATTCCTTAATTATTATTTTTTGGTTAATCGTTATTTTTAATTTCCCCTATCCCAATATTATTTCTATACTTAAAGTTTGTATTGCACGAAGCATAGTTAAAGTGGTGACCTTCCAGGCCTACAGCTAGAACCCATTTGGGGTAGGGTGGACTAGGCCATCAAGGTTTGAACAAGTTCTATGCTATATGCCTTCACAGTTTACTGTATTATAATGTTGTGTAATATATGCAGCAACTTTAATTGATATATTCTTGATTGATGAAATAAAAATTAATTGGTAAAGAATATAGAACAGAAATGACAAAGTCAGTTTAGGGAAAAGTCATCTGTGATTTGGTTGAGGTGGACTTTTTGAAGATGGTTTGCAGTCATACAAAAAAATTGCACAGTAAACTGCCAGTCATATCTTGCTGTGAGCGCTGCTGACACCAATAATGGCAAAGGAATAAACTCCATGATGTCAAATAAGAAAAAGTAAAGTCTACATATCACCATTTATCATGTAAATGTTTTCTAACTATGTGCACGGATTAATAGAATATCAAGGTCTTTTTCAAATTATAGAAAATGTGGGGAGGATAAGTGAAAGAGGGTGGAATAAGGGAAAGTAAATAAAAGGTAGGAGGAGAAAAAGGGAGAGAAAGGGAGAGGGAAGAGAGAGGTGGAAAAAAAAGGGAAAGGGAAAAAAAGAGAAAGGGGAGAAAGGTGGAAAAAGAGAAAGGAAGAGTAGAGGGATACGTTTAGGATATAAATAGATTGTATAGATAGGCGTACCTATAAATATATATAACTGTTGGTCTTATTGCAGGGGTGATTTTTTTGGATGGCTATAGGATGAGGTACATAAAACGGGGGGAGAGAAGAAGGGGGAAAGGGACAAGTTATTTACACAAATAATAGTGTTGATGTAATTAAGGCCGGTTTCACACTGGGGTGGTGGGGGCGGCGGTGGTAAAGCAGCGCTATATTTATCGCTGCTTTACCGTCATTTTAGCCGCGGTATATGGCCGATAGCGGGGTGGTTTAAACCCCCGCCAGCGCCCGAAAAAGGGTTAAAACCCCCCGCAAAGTGGCGCTTTGCCGGCGGTATTACCGCGGTATCCCCACAGTGTCCCATTGATTTCAATGGGTAGGAGCGGTATAGGAGCGGTGAATACACCGCTCCTTTATAGCTCCAAAGATGCTGCTAGCAGGACTTTTTTTACCGTCCTGCTAGCGCACCGCTCCAGTGTGAAAGCCCTCCGGCTGGTGTTAAAGGACCCGCTTTTTTCAGGCGCATTACAGGCGCTATTTATAGCGCTGTAGCGCCTGAAAAACGTTTAGGTGTGAAAGGGGCCTAAGAGAAAGATAGGCGGTGTATGTGTGTTGGCCTCTTGGTTTGTTTACTTTTTTTTGTTTATTTTATTTATTTATTTTTTTGTTTATTTTTTATTTGTATTTAGTTGTTTATATATATATGACTGCAGGGGTGATTTTTTTGGATGGCTATAGGATGAGGTACATAAAACAGGGGGAGAGAAGAAGGGGGAAAGGGACGAGTTATTTACACAAATAATAGCGTTGATGTAATTAAGGCCGGTTTCACACTGGGGCGGTGGGGGCGCGGTATACGGCTGCTAGCGGGGTGGTTTTAACCCCCGCTAGCGGCCGAAAAAGGGTTGAAAAACCCCCCGCAAATCGATGCAAAGCAGCGCTTTACTGGCGGTATTACCGCGGTATCCCCGCGCTGTCCCATTGATTTCAATGGGTAGGAGCAGTATAGGAGCGGTGAATACACCGCTCCTTCACCGCTCCAAAGATGCTGCTAGCAGGACTTTTTTTATCGTCCTGCTAGCGCATCGCTCCAGTGTGAAAGCCCTCCAGCTTTCACACTGGAGTTAAAGGACCCGCTTTTTTCAGGCGCATTACAGGCGCTATTTATAGCGCTGTAGCGCCTGAAAAACGTTTAGGTGTGAAAGGGGCCTAAGAGAAAGATAGGCGGTGAATGTGTGCTGGCCTCTTGGTTTGTTTACTTTTTTTTGTTTATTTTATTTATTTATTTATTTATTTATTTATTTTTTATTTGTATTTAGTTGTTTTTGTTCTAAGTGCTGTGAACTAAAAATTTGTGCTACTAAAAATTATGAATTGAAAAGAAAAAAAAAAGGTCTGTTGATATTTACAATGGACCATTTCTCCCCCAGCTCTTTTGTGCTGCATGTTTTTGAATTCCAGAAAGAAATACACTTAAGGATGATAAGATACTACATGTTTGTTAACAAAATATTCACAGAATACCAGGTGTTTATTTTATTAAATATAGTCATTGCCAAAAGTGATGAATCTTAACTGTAAAAAAAACGAACTCTCTGGAGCCTTGTATTTCCATGACAGGAACCTATAAATATAAAGGTTTAAGCCTTACTTCTCACATATGAGCAATACAGATGGATTTGTTAAGGAATGGGGGATTCTCAAGTAATGTTGTGTTAACATACTGTATACATGCTGTGTATAGGTAATTAAATATACAAATACAATGGTGGACATGTATCAATTCTGCTCTACAGCACAGGAGCAATGAGGAATTCTCAGAAATATATTACAATATGTAAGCTCGATTCAGAAATTCATCCACCCTCTGCTCTAAAGTAGCATAGTAACAGAAAAAATCAGGGTATATACACAGCTGGTTGAACAAAAAAAATACAAAAACGGACATCAACACAACAATGTATAATGCAGGGATCTCACCCATTGTGCTATTGTATTCTGACAGGGGACTCCCCCAGCACAAGAATACACTGATCATAACTTGCAGCCATTGGCACTGCTGATCAAATTCTGGTTTTCCAGCATGACCGTTTGACATAAGCCGGTGTTCTGCCAAAAACTGTCTTGCATCATATAGTGTCCGCCCTGTACTGCGCAGGCACAGCGCTTGCGAAGTACGGAGGACAAGGAGACTCCGAAAGTCTCCGAAGATGAACGGCACCTGCGCACTGAGTGCAGGTTCAAGCCCCACCATCCAAGTGGACATACGGTAGCACTTAGTAAGAGGGCCCCTTGCGGGCTCACTTCGCTCGCCACACTTCGGGCACGGCCTCGCTTTGCTCGGCTATTTTTTATTCTAACTCTATGTCCACTTGGATGGTGGGACTTGAACCTGGACTCAGTGCGCAGGCGCCGTTCATCTTCGGTGACTTTCGGTGTCTCCTTGTCCTCCGTACTGCGCAAGCACAGTACAGGGCGGACACTATGCGACGGGGGGCAGTATTCGACACAACACCGGCCGTTAGACCGACTTCTGTTGAACAGAGAAGAGTACCCACGTACTTCTGAACTGGATGACTTTCAGTACATAAGTACCCAGCTAAGTTCACCTATTGGTACACTGGTACACTGGAACATAGGGAAGCTAGAATTTAGGAAAAAAAAGGTGAACTTAGCCTTTAAAACATGGCCCTGTCATATGCTTAATGTGACTGCCAGGATTGCAGGTGTAGGGGACACAAAGTTTTGAAAAAACTTGCATAGACTTTGCAAACTGAGAGGTGACCTGATTTGTGTCCAATTTTGTTGCCCAAGAGTTTTTGGTTTTAAGTTCTGCAACATTTTGCAAACCTCATAGACATCAATATGGTGACATACACTAGAACTTGCAAACAAAGTCATGAAAAAAACTCTGCTGTTGTTTCTGTCCCATAGCACCTAATTCAGCCAAACAGCTTACAAAATAAATAGGAAACTTAAAGCGGTATTAAACCCAAAACCAAAGAATTTAATATATTGCATCTTACCAATCTTTAGATATAGAGACTGCATTTTTTTTTTTCCCCTCTGTGTTCACCTGGTGATCTAGACAGTAACATACCTCCTATATTTGAGTACCTCCACTCTGTATGAAGGAGCACAGGGGCACCTTTGGATTGCAGCACTGTGTGGGTTAGATGTACAAGCAAATGTATCTTTCAATGATTTTTATGCAAGTTTTTCACAATACAAAGTAAGGACCATGGCATTGACTTTAACAGTGTATTGTTTTCATAAACAGAGAAGCATACCTTATAATCACGGATAAACCACCTCCCCCTCAGAAGAGGGAGGATGACACTTTCTATATTGTCTTCCTTTCCTCAATTTACATCTTATTTAGAAAATCTCTCAACCCTTTATGGAATAGGCCATCGGCGTTGAGCTTGTACAAGCAAATTTAAATACACTAACAAATTGAAGCAAAACTCCAGCTCACACTGCAGTTACAGCAACAGTTTATTTTTTCCTTTGGAATAAATAACACATTAACAAAACTAGCAAATTCTGCATAGTTCTCCAGTAAGAGGTCCCTATGGTATACATTCAGGTTTGATTCTGGTTAGGATGAATCAACTAGCACTTTTTTTGCCACCAACATATAGCTTAGGTTACAGCTATAGCATAGCTCCCAACTGTTTTCGAAGGACTGTCCTTGATTTGGAACAAAGTCCCTCTGTCCCTCTCTCCTCCTTATTTGTCCCTCATTTTGGTTTGATCTATATAGTTGTATATAAAAACACTATTTATCTTTCAAAAAGTGTTTGCAAAACCTTTCATCCAACTTCTAAACTGCTGCATTTGAAAATTTCAAAAGATTGTTTAAAGGAGTAGTAGTGGTTAAAAATTAACTTGTGTATTTAACCACTTCAATAATGGGGACTTAAACACCTTCCTGCCCAGACCAATTTTGAGCTTTCAACACTTCATGCTACACTGTACCCATATGAAATTTTTATCATTTTTTTCCCCACAAATAGAGCTTTCTTTTGGTGGTATTTGATCACCTCTACGTTTTTTATTTTTTGCTAAACAAATAAAAAAAGACCGAAAATTTTGAAAAAAAATATGTTTTTTTTTATTCAGTTTCAAAACTTTGTAAATAAGTAAGTTTTCTCCTTCACTGATGGGCACTGATGGGGCTGCACTGACGGGCACTGATAAGGCGGCACTGATGAGGTGGCACCAATGAAGTGGCATTGATGGGCACTGATAGGCAGCACTGATAGGCGGCACTGATGGGCAGCACTGATAGGTGGCACTGATGGGCGACACGGATGGGCACTGATAGGTGGAACAAATTGGCACTGATAGCTGGCATGGATTGGCATGGATAGGTGGCATGGATGGGCATGGATAGGCGGCACAGATGGGCATGGATAGGCGGCACGGATGAGCATGGATGGACACTGATAGGCAGCATGGATGGGCACTGATAGGTGGCACTGATAGGTGGCACGGATAGGCATCATTGCATCATCATTGATAAGCAGCATTGTATTTTTTTGTTTTGTACTGATGGATGCCAATCAGTGCCAAACAATAATGCATGCCAATCAGTGATGCCCATTGTGGGCACTGATTGGCATCCATTGTGGGCACTGATTGGCATCCATTGTGGGCACTGTGTGTCATCCCTGGTGGTCTAGGGTGGCATACCTGGTGCTGGGCATGCCTGGTGGTCTGGTGGCGTCCCTGGTGGTCAAGTGTGGGCATCCTCGGGGGGGCTGCGCTGATAATCGATCAGCACAGACCCCCCCTGTCAGAGGAGCAGCCGATCGTCTCTCCTCTACTCGCTTCTGACAGACGCGAGTGAGGAAAAGCCGATCACCGGCTCTTCCTATTTACACTGTGATCAGCCGTGATTGGACACGGCTAATCACGTGGTAAAGAGTCTCCGTCGGTTCGTAGTAGTTACGGAGTGTCATACTGACACCCCGCAACAACAATCGCCGCAATGCTCGCCCCCGGGGGTGCACAGTGGCTCAAAATCCTGAGGACATCATATGACGTCCGGTCAGAATTTTAAAACCACTTTGCCGACGTCTTTTTACAGAAGGGCGGGCGGCAAGTGGTTAACTACCGTAATCTTTCTTTTTTGTATAATGCTCCTTTAAGGGGGCTTAACTTTTGCTAATAGGCATCCCTTGTTCCCATTTTAAAAAGTTGGGAGGTATGCTATAGAGTCCAGAGCTGTAATGTGGTACCGGGGGTTATTTACGAAAGGCAAATCCACTTTGCACTACAAGTTTACTGCAAGTGCACTTGGAAGTGCAGTCGCTTTAAATCTGAGGGGGTAGATCTGAAATGAGAGGAAGCTTTAATGGTTTTATCATCCAATCATGTGCAAGCTAAAATGCTTTTTTTTACTTTCCTTGCATGTCCCCTTCGGATCTACAGTGACTATACTTCCAAGTGCACTTGTAGTGCAAAGTGGATTTGCCTTTAGTAAATAACCCCCCATCCATTCTTCAGCAAGAGCTATGGCTAATGTTTATACTGTGCACCAATTATATCACAACCTCAACTAAATTCATTCATCAGTCAGAACTGAATCTTTGATAGTTCTCCCAAAAAGGGATTTGTATCATGACAGCCATAACAGTCTACTACATTACAATAGATCACCCAGGCATATGTTTTACAAAAATTACACAAATATTTATAATCTTTTTAAAACACAGAATATCTTCTGAATAAGCTGCATCTGTTATAAGGAGAAACTACTGTTATCTCTAACATTGTAGATTCATTTTATTAAGGAATTAAATCTATATGTTCAATTGGTATAAAGTATATTTTCTATTTAAATTAATTGAAATAGTTAATTTACTTTGCTATAAAAAAATATAAATGTATTTTAATGTGTGAAGCTGACATGTGAAAAGCTTTGATATGGATGGCATATAATTGAATGGCTAGTCAGTTTTGATTTCATGGAAAGTCTTGGTTGAACGCTCCAGTGTTATTGCCAAATCTGACCTTTAGATTTAGTTCTGACATTTAAGAGGTCTTATTCTGTATGCATTTTTTTTACCTTACTTTATGAGTTCTACTAGACAGGAAATGGACCTGTTTGATGCATTGCTTGAGTCCCTTATAAAAGTCACTAAGCAAGCGCATAGAGGAAATCATAAAATGAGATTTTTTAAAGCCCAGCCTATAAAACATAGTTGTGAATGCCGTATGCAGGTCTACATAATGTGCATAGGAAGAAAAGTCTGAAATGTAACAGATTTGGCAACAAGCTGCTGAAACAGAGTGCTGCATGTCTCATAAATTAATACAGCAACTCACATCTGTTTTTGTGAAGGAGACACTCTCAGTTTTTACCATGTTATAAAGCACAGATGTCAGGTGTGCCTAAGAAGGCAAAAGCTTAAAGTGGAAAGGTTAAATGTAAAATTACCCAGGGACTGTCTTAGGAAAAAGGACAATAACAAAACTAATATCCATATTGTGTTTTTAATGAATAAATATAACTTTAAAGTTGTTTTGAAATGAATTGACACATCTCTAATCACAACCATTTTTATAGTTACATGATAATCTGATGTCAGTTGGCTACTGCTGGTGTTATGGTTACAATTGCTTGTAGTTGAGGATAAAAGAAGAGGAATGACCACACCCCACCTATGTTTTTTCACTGGGTTATCCACAAAAAAAACATACTCACACCCCCAGTGAATGCGACTGTGTTTTGTTATGATTGGTTTCTCCACTGCCACATGCCTGGTCTCAGCTGCCATGTTCTTCTCTGCAGTCATTAGAAACTGGCTGTCTCCTCCTGGTCTTGCAGCCGGCCCCCTGATGATGTGCATGCATCACAGAGAATCATCAGTGGCCAGCTAGAAGAACTAGAAGAGACAGCCAGGCCCCTGATGATGTGCTGCTGGATATGTGTTATAGAGTACCTTCAGGCCTCCTGGGATGCATGACGTGAGTATCCCAGGAAGCTGCGGTCAACTGAATAAGTCAATTTTGCCTAGGCGAGAATCCAGGAAGTGTGGGGATGTGTTCCTCAAAAAAGGTATACATAAATAAAGATCCATTTATGAAAGAGGAGGGGGTTAGGAAGGAAGTGAAGGGTGTGTAGAGAGTGAAAATGAGTTTGAGGGCCAATTCACACTGATCTGAAACACTAGCCACTGCTTTCCGCACAGCATTTTGGGCTGCAGAGCAGTGTGGCAGGGGGTGGTGAGGTATATGTTTTATCCATTTTTTTTTTTTTTACACTTCTTTCATATTACTGCACAGAAGCACAGTACACTTCAGTTCTGTGCAGTGACACAGTGTGATATTATGCAAACGATTTGCACAATATCACTCTGCTCTAGAACACAGTGTACTACAGCCTTCTGGTCTGAACATGACACATAGAAAACTATTGTTTTCCATGTCTCATTTTAGTTACCTGCGTTTTTCCATCCGGAAAAGTGCATGTAACTACACCTAGTGTGAATGGGTCCTTAGGTAAGTACTGTGCAAACTGCAGGTAATTCCAGAGAGAGGAAAGTATTATACATTAAAATACAATTCATGATTCAACCTAGATAGAAGCTGAAAAATAATGAATATTTAAGGTTGGGAAGCGATAGGGGCCAATTCACACGGGGGGGGGGGGGGGGGGGGGATTATAATCCATATGATGGGCTGCTGTGCATTGTGTAGAGGCAGATTGTTGAGTTGTTACAGCATATCACAGTGTTTTCCTTATTTTTTTACTCTATTGAAGTGTCACAAAATGACACTTCATTCACCTCTATGCAACGGGTTGCAACGCACTGCCCTGTACTGACATGCGCTTTTGTGAGTTGCGCTGTGTAAAAATGCAGACATGCTGCAATTTTATGGAGCGCACACATATAGTATTAAAATGGTCGGGGGTAGGCAACCTTTTGAGCACAATGTGCCGAAAAATGTTTTCAAAGAAATTGAGCGTGCCGATTTTATAACAAAAAAATGTCAACTTCAAACTCTCAATCACAAAAAGGATTTTTTATAAAGTAAATTCTGTAAACTACTTGAGTAGTAGTGAGAAATTAGCATCCTGCACTCTCTGGCCTCAGATCAGCCCCAATTCATGCACCTTCACACCTCAGATCACTGTCCCCCCTGCACATCTGTTTCACCACTGTAACCCCCTGCTCATCTACCCCACCACTGTACCCCCTGCTCATCTGCCCCACCACTGTAACCCCCTGCACATCTGCCCCACCAATGTACCCCCCGTTCATCTACCCCACCACTGTAACCCCCTGCACATCTGCCCCACCACTGTACCCCCCTGCTCATCTGCCCCACCACTGTAACCCTCTGCACATCTGCCATACCACTGTACTACCTAGTACATCTGCCCCACCACTCTACCACCCTGCTCTTCTGTCCCACCGCTGTAACCCCCTGCTCATCTGCCCCACCAATGTTACCCTTTCTCATTTGTTCCACCACTGTAACCCCCTGTACATTTGCCCCACCACTGTACCACCCTGCTCTTCTGTCCCACCACTATAACCCCCTGCTCATCTGCCCCACCAATGTTCCCTCTTTCTCATCTGCCCCACCACTGTACCTCCCTGCAAATCTGCTACACCACTGTACCCCCATGCTCTTCTGTCTCACTACTGAATCACCTTCTCATCTGTCCTAACATTGAACTTATCTGCTCAACTGCCCCATCACTGTAACCCCCCATCTCATCTCTCTCTTCCTCATGTGTTGCACCGATGTACCTCCTTTCTCCTCTGCCCTGCCACTGTACCCCCCTCTGTACATCTGCCCCACCTCTGTACCCCCTGCTCTTCTGCTCAACCACTGTAACCCCCTGCTCATCTGTCTTACCAATGCACCTCCCTTCACATCTGTCCCACCGCTGTACTCCCTGCTCTTCTGTAACACTGCTGAACCCCCTTCTCATCAGGCCCAAAACTGAACCCCCCCCTCCACCCACTCATCTGTCCCACCACTGTAATCCCCTGCTCATCTGCCCCATCACTGTACCCCCTGCTTTTCTGTCCCACCGCTGAACCCCCTTCTCATCCCTCCCATCGCTGTACCTCCTGTACACCTGCCCCACCACTGTACCCCCTTGCTCTTCTGTCCCACCACTGTAATACCCCCTGCACATCTGCTCCACCGCCAATGATGAGCTCAGGTCAGAGGCCTTTTTCGGAAAGCAGTGGGCCTGTGTGCAGGATTATAATTTGGGCCCCCGCAGCTAAGAAAAAGTGCGGCGCTCAGTCCAGCAGCAAAAGTTGGGTGTATACGCTATCATTGCGCTGTATACTGGCTGTGGCTTAAAGGGACCCAGAGTGCAGGGGTTCAGTAGTAAGTGACGCAAAGGTTCAGGAATAATTTCAACAAAGTTGCCAGAAGCTCAACAGTAAAGCCCCATACACACGGTAGGATTTTCCGATGGATTCTGTCCTATCCTACAATGTTGTCGGAAAATCAGACCGTGTGTAGGCACCATCGGACAGTTTCCATCAGATTGTCTGACGGACAAAGTCCTATCTCCTGTTGGATAGATTTTTGGACAACAAGGTCCGATCACACCAAATCCGATCGTGTGTATGGTAGTCCGACCGGACAAAGTGCTACGCATGCTCAGATCACATTACAAGACCAAAGCTATTGGCTACTAGCCTCTACGTAGTCCCGTCGTAGGCAACAAACGTCACCACGTTCAGAATGATCGGATTTTCCAACAACTTTGTCCGACCGTGTGTACGCAAAACCAACATCAGACAAAGTATGACGGACATGGTCTGACGGACCTGGTCCTCGGATAATCCGCGCGTGTGTATGAGGCTTTATTCCACAAACTGTCACCTGATTGTGGTTTTCTCAATCAGTGAAATCCCTTCTTTCTGAGATTGGTAGTGGCAACCATGCAAGTCATCTTCCTCCAGATGGTGGACGGGGCTAGCATGACTGTGATTGGCTTTAGCCGTGGCCAATGACAGTCCTCCTCCTATGGGAAACGGACCGCCCCCCCCCCCCAGCAGAACTGCACCCAATCTCTTCCCCATCACAAAAGCTGACGATAGCAGCTACAGCAAAGTTAGAGAACCAAACAATGTTTCCCATCTTTTACAACAGGGATATGCAATTAGCTGACCTCCAGTTGTTGCAGAATTCCAAATCCCATGAGGCACAGCAAGACTCTGACAGCCACAAGGATGACACCCAGAGGCAGAGGCATGATGGGACTTGTAGTTTTGCAACAGCTGGAGGTCCGCTAATTGCATATCCCTGTTTTCAAATTTGTGGGGGCGCAGTGCCTCCCCCTCAGTGCAGGTGCGGCATGGGGAATTCTGAAATTGGAATGCATTAGCGTCTCACTGACACTTCCCTACGCTGCTCTGCTGATGGGAGGGAGTCGAATGCAGGCAAAATAGACTTTGCGTGCCGCTTCCGATGCCCGGGGTTGCCTACCCCTGCCTTAGAAGTAGATGGTAGAATCAGCAGGACAGTCTTCGGTCATTGAGTCACAGCTCTCACAGCAGACCATATTGGGGACAAAGAATTTAAAGACTAGGCAAAGACGGAACTCAGCTCCACCCCTGCCTTTAGGTTTATAGGCATGGTAATGGACCCACACACTTTTAAACAAAGTGCCCTCATTCTTTTTGCACCCTTTTTTCTAACCTAACCCAGCCTTGCTCTTCGCAAATGACTACTTACATCAATCCCATGGTTGCAGTTCCACTGTTTGTTTACATCCAACGCCGCAAGTCTTCACTGTCCTGGCAGAGTCTGTGCATTACACCTCTAGAATTCTATAGAGACCAGCTCCCTTCATCTCTGGCCTCAGCCCACTAGAAGTCTATGAGGCTGTAAAGTTTAGGCACAGCCAGGACAGTGACAAATTGTGGCACTGGATGTAAAAAAATACCGTTGGCCATTTAAAACCCCTATGAAGTCAAGGAAATGCAGCCAGACATTGTACTAACCATTGTACTAACAGCCTACACGTTCATTGTCATAAATACGCAGTCTAATAGCCACCCAATATGATTTACTGCTTTTAGTAAATCACATAGACGTGGTCAAGAGGACACTAATGATAATGGTTATTCTGCTATGCCAGTGTAGACCACTGCAGTCCACAGCATTTTTACTGAGCAGAAAGGGTATTTCAAAACAAAAATCTGTATCACAAATCATAACATGGAAGGGTACAGGACCAGGGACATCTGTAGTTAATTTTGATTGGACCCTGGGCAAAAATTTTCTTCGGCCAACTAACCCCCCATGCATTTTCGTGCTCCACCTGCTCTGAGACATACAATAAATAACAGCTAGACTCAAAATCTGTTCACTGAATAAGATCAGGCCACGTTTGCGATTGGTTGCCAGAGGTTACAGTGTATCATTACCGCTCACTGACTGGTTGCTAGAGGTTACAGCACATGATTTCTACTTGTTGATTGGTTGCTAGAGATAACTGTACATCAATACTGCTCACTCATTGGTTGCTAGAGGTTACTGCACATCATTACTGCTTACCGATTGATTGCTAGATGTTACAGTACATCATCGCCTCACTGCCTACACACCATGGACTGGGGAGGTGAGGGGACCATTAACAGACAGAAAACTCCTAGGGATCCTAGGACTCCTGGGATCAGAGGCAGGGCTTGGGGAGGGGAGGATGTGATCAATGCACATGCTGATTTTTTTTTTTACGACTACCAAGATAAAGAGGAGTTTTAACACTGGCCACCAATGTAATAGGGGTTTACACTGACCGATAATGTAAAAGAAGCATTTACAGTAACCACCAATGTAAGGAGGGATTTACACAGACCACCAATGTAAGGGGGACATTCACACTGGCCACTAGTGTGAATGAAAGGATTCTACACCAAGCACCAATGTAATGAGAAGATTTACACTGACCACCAAGACATTTAGCCTGCGTTCACATTTGTGTGTGTTGGGAACGCATGCAAAATCGATTTCGTGACAACACAGAAATGTGCTGCCCTTTAGCAGTTACACAGCAGTGCCATTAATTGTTAATGACACCCTCACACATCTGCTGACATGTGCCTTGGCACTGTGATTTTGAAAAAAGGGTTTGGGACTTTCTTCCGCATTTATAGCACATTGAGCAGCCCATGGGCTGCCCTACACGTGACCTACATCTTTATCCACCCTGTCAGTATACCTTTGCATCCTAAAACCCATGCTAATCTCTGCACCCCAAACCATCCCCATCCTATCCACTCTAATCCTCCTCCCCTTTAACTCTACAGTCAGAACGATCTTCTCGACCGGAAACCCAGAATCACGTGACCTCAGTACCTTAAGTACCCTCTCCCAGAATACACAGCGAGATAACAAACCCACTGATTGGTTCCGAAAAAAGATTGGCAGCCAATGCGTCCAACCGGACTGCGTTCCTATGCTTGCCAGAGGTGACACTGACACCTATGGCCAAGCAGAACACAATACACTCCAGCCAAACTGGTACTGAGACCATAATTTAGCACAATTAACCCTAAAACCCAACTACGGTTTTAGTAATATTAAATTTACAAAAAGATAGCGTGTGCTGTTCAGGAGCCTGGCGCTACATATCAATGCCGGTATTTACATGTAAACACAGGGTCTGCAGGTTAGCCATCTGTACACAACAATAGGGCAGAGCTGGGCAGTATTAGTAACAGAAATTCACACTGAGATATTAGGACACAGCACGGGACTAAAACCTCAAGGGACGAGGGAATTTAAACTGGGATAGTTGGCAAGTATGAGGCAGCTGCTTTTGGCCCCACAACAATGACAGGGCCCAGGGCAGCTGCCCCTTTTGCCCTGCCTTAAAGATGGCCCTGTACAGGACTTTAAAAAGAAAAGAGATGATTAGAGCCTTAAAAACAATAAACATACACATCTCTGCTTCACCCGCTTCAGTGATCACCTGCTTTCAATGGCTCTTCCACTTGAATTTGTACCTGCCTTCTCAGCTGCTCCAGCACTGAACATAGAGGCAGACAAGAGGAGGCGGTGGGCTTTGCTGGCCGCACACTGAGAAGCACAGCTGTCTGTCAATCAGACAGCTGAGGTGGATCCTGATGACAACATCGTCAGGGTCCTTCTTGACCACGGCTTGGCTTTGCTCCAACAGCCACTAGACCCACTACGGACTAAATTTATGTCACAGGAGTACATAAGTAAATGTACTCCGGTAAACAAAATAAAGAGTATAGCCAAAGGAAAAGTTTGGCTTCTTTTAATGTTTGACAAATGATAGATATTATTTAGAAAAAATCTTGATCAGAGCTGTGAAAAATGTTGTTACCCATGATAACTGAATACTCAGCTATCATAACGTATCAGCAAAGCACTTATTTTGTCCATGAAAGATAAGTAAGCAAGCAATAAATCTAAGTCTATATTTTAGAATTTTTTTATGTAGCGTTGACTTTACCTGTCAAACATATGCACATATTCATTATGTAAGCTCAAGTTGAAAACTAGACACGCATACTGTCTGTGAAATGTCTATCCTGCATAATAAGGCCCAGCAAGTATAACTGGTGCATTAAAGAGTAATAGCTGTCAAGGGAGATGCTAAATCTAAACATGCAGATGCTGAAGTCTCTGACGGGTAATTCAGAAACTTGAGGGAGCAGGTCATGTGGAAATGTCCTGACAAAACATATCTGCATCTCTGTTAAATTATAAATGCAGTGAAGCACTAAGTATGCATGCTTCAAGTGACTGTTTTTGTTCCACTCACTTTACAGATCTAGTACATGAATAATAAAGGTAACCGATCAGTCTCCTCAAGCAGCAGCTTGTTAGTTTTTGCAGAAATAAACTTTTCAGATACATGAAGCATAACAGATTTATTATTAAAAATTGGCAATGTTCACTTATTTCCTTAACATCTTACTGACAATGGGCAGTAAGGCCCCTTTCACACAAGACGTGTGCAGGGACCGCCCTGTCAGATCTCCGCTCTCCCCTATGGGAGATGGGATGAACACGGACCGTCTGTCCGTGTTCATCCGATCTGCTCTGCAGACGGATGGAAAAATAGGGTTTTCCTCCGTCTGCAGAATCGGACAATAGCGGAGGCGGACGATATCGGGTGTCAGCGGATGCTCATCCGCTGACACTCGCTATCCCATAGGGGTACATGTATGTCAGTTTTTCATCCAAAAACGGATGGATGAAAAACGGACATACGGTCCGCACGTGTGAAAGGGGCCTAACTCTATGATATTGTGTGTCATTCCTGCAAAAAATCTAGTGCACAAATTTTTCCTGTTAATATGCACTACTGTGTTCGCCACCAGCTCCTGGATCAGGCTGTTTCTAACAGTCCCCAAGATTGTGCCCAGACCTAATCAAAGTGGCTCCAGGTGACAATGTTCTGATTGGCTGGTGATCATGTATAAGGCCGGGTTCACACTGGTACGACACGACAGTCATACCAATTTGGATCCGACTTTGCCCTGCGACTTGAAGTCCGACCTGCGTCTGAATTCAATGAACAGGGATCTGGCTTTGATCCCCGACAATACCAGGCACTGTGTCCTGTATGACTCTTTAGGGGGAACTCCACGCAAAATGTAAAAAAAAACGGAATGGGTTCCCCCTCAAGGAGCATACCAGGCCCTTCGGTCTGGTATGGATTTTAAGGGGAACCCCCCCAAAACCCATACCAGACCCCTATCCGAGCACACAGCCCCCCCCAACCCAAAAGCACCTTGTCCCTATGTTGATGAGGATAAGGGCCTCTTCCCAACAACCCTGGCCGGTGGTTGTCGGGGTCTGCGGGCGGGGGGCTTATCGGAATCTGGAAGACCCCTTTAACAAGGGGGCCCCCAGATCCCGGCCCCCACCCTATGTGAAGGAGTATGGGGTACATTGTAACCAACAGAAACCAAAGACCCAACAGAGGCAGAAGACATCAGCGGAGGACACAGAAGAGCCGGAGAGGGAAGAACAGATCGGAAGAGACAACTGAACTGCCTAATAAATCAGTTTAAAAACCTGTAATGTTTTATTTTTGACACTTTTTTTAGGTGAATGGGTAGGGGTACAATGTACAGATTTCAGATAAGCCCCCCACCCACAGACCCGACAACCACCGGCCAGGGTTGTCGGAAAGAGGCCCTTGTCCTCATCAACATGGGGGCCAGGTGCTTTGGGGTGGGGGGGCGCAAGGCCCTCCTGCCCCAAAGCACCCCCCCATGTTGAGGGCATGTGGCCTGGTACGGTTCAGGAGGTGTGTCCCTTTGCGGTATGCAGTGTGTCCCTCGTGGTGCTTTAAGTCACCTGGCCGGTCATAATCTAAGGCAGGCTGCAACTGGACAAGGCTGAACTCTCTACTGAATAGTATCAATGTTGTACATTAGGGTCTTGTGTGTTCAGGGGCAAGTTTACAGAATGCAGGTCTTACAGGGAATACTATTCTTTGCAGCCTGGTTACAGAGTGTTAATTAGTCACAAGTCAGTGGCTGTGGCTGAGGTATTCTAAGTTCGCACAGAAAAAATAGCTATTGCCTGGTGTCCATTTGGCCTTGTGTTTTTACAAATGCACAAATGTGAATGAGCCCTCAGTCCTGTTAGCTGCAAAGTCAGTTGATAGCTGTCCTAGGGTGAGTGAGCATCTATCTGGATTTCTGCTGTACTGAGGGAATGTATGTGACAATGCAGTCAATGTGGTCATTTTTTTATTTATTTTTTTTATTTATACAAAGGAGCAGCCCCAAACAATATTAAAACAATATGAAATTAACGTATGCCCACACAATGGTTACAGATGAAAACCCACGAGTGATGCAGGATCACAAACAAAAAATTAGGACACAGCAAGTATTGTTTTAATATTGTTTGGCGCTGCTCCTTTGTATAAATAATAATAATTTGTAGTGTGTGTATCCCACCTTGAGCAGCTGCCTATATAGTTGCTAGGGGTGTATTGATAGAGTAGCGCGGTCTTATTTTTCTTTATAGTCAATGTGGTCAGTCTATCTGACCCGGGGGGGGGGGGGGGGGGTGTTGGAGATCTCTCTAACATTCCCCCAGGTGAAGTCTTCATCTTTTTCCCTGACACAGCTAAGAAGTATAGTATTTACAATACTCTGTTAAGCGAAAAACACACTTCAGTGTTAGCCCAGGAAACCATTCTTTAAATAAAAACAATAAAATAAGCCAACGTTTTCTTTTCATACTGAAGAATCTCCCAGTAAAGTTCAGCCCTTCTTCTGTCAGTTTATATTGTTATATTGTGCTCACTGTCTCAGCAGAACCACATTATAGGAATTTTGTGTGAGAATAAGGGGGAGTGAGTATAGTGATTGTGTACATAAAATGGTTGGTTAAAGTACACAAAGGAAGATGAGAGGGCTCTGATGTCCTTGAGTTTATTCAGGGGAAGAAATCAGCAAAAAAAAAACAACTGGCTAATTAATTGCAAATGCCTCTTGCAAAAGAATAAAACTCTGCCCATGAGAAGTGTATCTGAGACATGGAAGGAAGCTTACTGGTTGTGAAGGGAATTTGTGACATCATCAAGATCAATGCAGGAACCACATACCTACACTGGACTTCAGAGCACCAAGGGACAGTCCATTGCTGGAGTATTGGGGAGCACCGTTTGCTGGGGAAGCAGAGAATCGGGTAAGTTAAAATGTATTTCCTGTCCTCTAGACAGAAACAAGCAGTTAACCCTTGGTGTGTTGGTGCAGCCACACTGCAAGGGAGGAATTATAGTTTTCCCAGGGTTAGACTTTAACTTTCTGGTCTATGAAAATGTAATTTTTGCTATTGAGAATTAAGTCTCTATTCACACCTGAGCATTTTGTAGTTTAAAGCTCCAGAACATTCAAACAAGTAAAATCTAATACAAGCCAAGGCTAACGCTGTGCTAAAACAAAGGGTAATGGTAGTTCAGCTGCCAGCATCTAAAGTCAGAATGCAGACTCCACAGATAATAGTAAAATAAAAAATGCAGCGCTAAAACAGTAGCATAAAATAACAGAATATCAAGCAATGATAGAATTAAAAAAAGTCCAATATCACAAGTCCATATATTGAAGAATGGCATAAAGGGGCGCAATTCATTTGTGGAACATGGGTTCGTGGCCACTCCCCTCCCTTTCTCCCATGCATATTTGTTATATATATATATATATATATATATATATTGTACAGGACGCCAAGGTTGGGTCCTGGACGGGTGCTATATAGCACCAGTATTTGGGCTGTGGTCCCTTTAAAGGAGTCGCAGCATTGCTCAGGGGGTCACCCAAAATGGGTGAGGGGTTCCGGGAGTAGCCAAGCAGGAGAGGACTGACTCGCAGTCCTCTCTAGGTTAATAATAGTTATTTGGGACCCGGAATTTGGGAGGCTCTGAAGAGATATTCGGGTGGGAAAAGAGCCTCCCTCCCTGACCACAATGATTCAGCACACAGGGGGTTAAGGGCCTCCAGGAAGACAGCTCAAAAGACAGGAAGTAGGGAAGAGTTGTGGGTGTGAGGAGGAGTAGGTGATTACACCTGTTAGCTGAGCTGTGTGGATGTCTGGAGGCTGCTAAAAGAACCTGCTGCAAAAACTGTATGTGTTTTCCTTAAAACTTTGTTTTGTGCTGAAGATAAGCTGTTTTTTTGTTATGCTGAAGATAAGCGGACTTTGTTTTGTACTTTACCTGTGCGCTGAAGAAAGCCTTATTTTGATTTTTCTTTCAAATAAATGTCTTTTATTTTACAACTGACGGTTTATGCACTTAATCCCGTGGAGCTATTGTCCCCAAAGTTCACAACTGGTGTCTTGGATGCTGGCAAAAGTGCATTTGCAGCCGCAAAAACCGTTTAAAACTAAACTGACATTTAAAGAGACAGTATACAAATGGCATGTCGTGGGTGAAGTCAGCTCAGACGCTGCAAACAACAGGTAAAGGCATGGAGGAGGTCATCAGGGCTTTGGCGTAAGCCACCGTGACCCAGCAGCAAGCCACCGTGACCCAGCAGCAAGCTTCAGCAGATGCAAACCGTCGCCATGAGGAAGCGATGGCTCAGCTGCAGCAGGCCCTGGCACAGGCTATAGCTGCACAGCAGGAAAACACACGGTTGCTAGCCGCCCAGTTTACTGCTCAGCAGGAGTCCACTCAAACACAGATGACTGCCTTACAGGAGGCAGTGCAGCGGCTGGCTCAGGGGCGAGAACAATCGGTCGTTGCCGTTGGCAACCAAGTGTCTGTGAGAGCCAACCATTTCTTACAAAAACTGACACCCAGCGATGACGTAGAGGCCTTTCTCACCACCTTTGAGAGGATAGCGGAGAGAGAGGGGTGGCCCCATGACCAATGGGCCGGCATTATCTCTCCTTTTCTCACCGGTGACCCGCAAAAGGCCTACTTTGACCTCCCAACTGAACATATCAGCAACTATGAGCATCTGAAGACAGAGATCCTGGCCCGCCTAGGAGTGACCATGGCTGTCCGGGCTCAGAGGGTGCATCGCTGGCGGTACAAACTTGACCGACCACCCAGGTCTCAAATGCATGAACTGATACAGCTGGTTAAAAAATGGCTGCAGCCAGAAAAACTGTCAGGCCCACAAATGGTGGAACGGGTGGTGATGGACTGGTACCTGCGGTCCCTGCCAGATGACCTACAGCGCTGGGTAAGCCATGGAGACCCTGCAACCGCTGACCAGCTGGTTGAGCTGGTTGAAAGGTACACCGTGGTGGAGGACCTGCTTGGGCCTGCCAAACGTCGGGAACCCACACCAAGGGCAACAAGACCGGCCACGGCACCTAGGAGAGAAGCCCTGCTAGACATTGGAACCCGCAACCCGGCACCATCTTCTGCAGAACCTCGAAGGTTGGTTCCTGTTCCTAGGATGGGAGGCCTACAGTGTTGGCGATGTCGGTCCTGGGGGCATACCCGGGCACAATGCCCACTTCAGGAGGAGCCGATGGATTGCGGGACTGGTCGGAGAAGCTCCTTCTATGTGCAAAGAGCGTGTACCACTCATCTTGATCTGGCTGAAGGACGGTTCGAGTGTGAAGTGTGGGTGAACCACCTTCCTGCCAGGGCCCTACTAGACTCCGGGAGCATGGTAACACTGGTACATGCCAGGGTGATTGGGAGACTTGGCCCCGTAAATAAAACTCTGCGCGTAGTGTGTATCCATGGGGATACCAGGGAGTACCCCCTGGTTCCTGTGACGGTTTCTTATGGACGTACCTCAGTGACACAAGAGGTTGGGGTGGTAAATAGTTTAATACATGATATTATAGTGGGGCGGGACTGTCCGCTATTCCTCGAACTGTGGAACCAGGCACAGATGGGGCTGCCAGGAGAACTGGGGACACTGGGCCTGGAAGAGATGGAGTCTGAGGGGTCTAGGTCTGAAACCCCCACAACACACCCCTCTAAAACAGAGATACCTGTCACTAATAAGGATATTGCAGAGAATGTTAATTTGAATGACAATGTTTCTGTTTCAGGCCTCAATACCGAGTTGACTTCTGAGGGGGGGGAAGCCTTCCCATTACAGGTTATGCTGGGGGAGGATGATGAGGAGCTCTCCCCGTTGCAGTTCCCAGTTGAGGAGGGTGAAGGGGAAACATCCTCAAGGTCAGTGCACCCAGACCTGGACGTACCCAGGGGTGCGTTTGGCACCGCCCAGTTGCAGGACCCTACCTTGGTCAATGCTCGAGAGCAGGTTTCTGTTGTTGATGGGGTCCCACAAATACCAGGGGCAGAGCAAAGGTTTCCTCATTTTGCATTAAAGGGGGATTTGGTTTATCGAGTGGCTGAAAGCCGAGAGGAAACTGTAGAGCAGTTACTGGTTCCCCAACCATATAGGCGGATGCTACTTGACCTAGCCCACAATGACGCACTGGGAGGACACTTGGGGGCAGAGAAAACGGAGGCCAGGATAACCGACCGGTTTTACTGGCCAGGGGTGAAGGCCGAGGTTAAAAGATATTGTGCATCTTGTCCCATTTGCCAGTTAACTGCCCCAGGGCCACACTATAGAAGCCCTCTGGTACCCTTGCCGATTATTGAGGTTCCGTTTGAGCGGATCGCCATGGATCTCGTGGGACCCCTGGTAAAGTCGGCAAGGGGGCACCAATATATATTAGTCATCCTAGACTACGCAACCAGGTATCCAGAAGCAGTTCCTTTGAGGAAAGCCTCCTCTAAGGCCATTGCCAAGGAGTTATTCCAAATGTTTTCACGAACTGGATTCCCCAGGGAGATACTTACGGACCAGGGCACCCCTTTTATGTCAAAGGTGATGGCGGACTTGTGCAGACTATTTCAGATCAAGCAGTTGCGGACGTCCGTCTATCACCCGCAGACCGATGGCCTAGTTGAGAGGTTTAATAAAACTCTAAAGTCCATGTTAAAAAGAGTGGTCCAGAAAGACGGGAAGGATTGGGATATGTTACTCCCTGCCCTCTTGTTTGCCATCCGGGAGGTTCCACAAGCGTCCACGGGCTTCTCACCGTTTGAGTTAGTGTATGGACGAAGGCCCCGGGGGTTGCTGGACCTAGTCAAAGAAACATGGGAAAGTGAATCCTCACCACACAAGACCGTGGTAGAGCATATCTCTCAAATGCGAGAGAGGGTGGCTAAGGTGATGCCGCTGGTGAGGGAGCACATGCAGAAGGCTCAGGATGCCCAAAGAAGGGTGTATAACAGATCGGCTAAAATTAGACAGTTTCAAGTAGGAGACCGGGTGGCTGTCCTAATACCCACAGTGGAGAGCAAGTTCTTGGCCAGGTGGCAAGGCCCGTTTGAGGTAATAGAAAAAGTGGGTGAGGTGAACTACAAGGTACACCAGCCAGGGAAAAGAAAACCATACCAGATCTATCACGTAAATCTGTTGAAACCCTGGAGAGACAGAGAACAGGTATCCGCTGTGGTAGCAGTACAGTCAGGGGACCATGCAGGAATCGACCTGGTGCAGGTGGCGGCTACCCTAACTAGGCCCCAAACCCAGCAAGCAAAAGAGTTTCTGCAAAGAAATAGGGACATGTTTTCAGGGTTGCCGGTCTCACCAACGTCATCGAGCATGACATTGTGACGGAACCCTGTATAAAAATCCGGTTAAGGCCTTACCGTATCCCAGAAGCTCATAGAGTGGCAGTGTCTGAAGAGGTCAAGAGAATGCTCGAGCTTGGAGTCATTGAAGAGTCGCAGAGCGAGTGGTCGAGTCCAATCGTGTTGGTACCCAAACCCAACGGCACCCTCCGCTTCTGCAACGACTTCAGAAAACTTAATGAAATCTCCAAGTTTGATGCTTATCCAATGCCACGGGTAGATGAGCTAATTGAGAGGTTAGGTCCAGCCAGGTATATAACCACGCTAGACCTCACAAAAGGGTATTGGCAGATTCCCCTGACCAAGAAAGCCAGGGAGAAAACAGCTTTCTCTACCCCGGAAGGCCACTTCCAGTACAAAAGAATGCCATTTGGTCTACACTCTGCCCCCGCTACATTCCAAAGGGCCATGGACAAAACTTTGCGTCCACATCAACGGTATACTTCGGTTTACCTAGATGACATAGTCATTTTTAGCACTGATTGGGAGTCCCATCTTCCCCGAGTTCAGGCAGTCGTAGACTCCTTGAGAAGAGCAGGATTCACCATCAATCCGGAGAAGTGCGCGATTGGAGTAGAGGAAGCCAAGTACCTAGGGTACATTGTGGGTAGAGGACTGGTGAAGCCCCAAATGAGTAAGGTAGAAGCCATACAGAACTGGCCCCGCCCCCTATCCAAGAAGCAGGTCAGAGCGTTTTTGGGCATAGTTGGCTACTACCGGAGGTTTGTCCCCAACTTTGCCACCATTGCTGCACCATTGACGGACTTGACCAAAGGCAGAAAGTCAGTGATGGTACAGTGGAATGACGATGCCGAAAAAGCTTTCCAGAAGCTTAAGACGGCATTGTGCCGGGATCCGGTGCTTGTGGCTCCAGATTTTTCTAAAGATTTTGTAGTACAGACAGATGCTTCAAGTGAAGGGCTAGGCGCAGTCCTGTCTCAAGTGATCAATGGGGAAGAGCACCCCATAGTTTTTCTAAGTAGGAAGCTGACGGCAGCGGAGAAAAACTATGCGGTGGTGGAGCGGGAGTGTCTTGCCATCAAGTGGGCTTTAGACTCCTTACGGTATTTCCTCCTAGGTAGAAGGTTCCGCCTAGTGTCCGACCATGCCCCACTGACCTGGATGAGACAAAACAAAAACACCAATGCCAGGGTGACAAGGTGGTTCCTTTCTCTCCAGGAGTTCAATTTTGTGGTAGAGCACAGACCAGGGAGACAGCATCAGAACGCCGATGCCCTCTCCCGGGTCCATTGTATGATGTCGAGTAGTGCCTCCAACACCTCCGCGTTGAGGCAGAGGGGGGGGATATGTACAGGACGCCAAGGTTGGGTCCTGGACGGGTGCTATATAGCACCAGTATTTGGGCTGTGGTCCCTTTAAAGGAGTCGCAGCATTGCTCAGGGGGTCACCCAAAATGGGTGAGGGGTTCCGGGAGTAGCCAAGCAGGAGAGGACTGACTCGCAGTCCTCTCTAGGTTAATAATAGTTATTTGGGACCCGGAATTTGGGAGGCTCTGAAGAGATATTCGGGTGGGAAAAGAGCCTCCCTCCCTGACCACAATGATTCAGCACACAGGGGGTTAAGGGCCTCCAGGAAGACAGCTCAAAAGACAGGAAGTAGGGAAGAGTTGTGGGTGTGAGGAGGAGTAGGTGATTACACCTGTTAGCTGAGCTGTGTGGATGTCTGGAGGCTGCTAAAAGAACCTGCTGCAAAAACTGTATGTGTTTTCCTTAAAACTTTGTTTTGTGCTGAAGATAAGCTGTTTTTTTGTTATGCTGAAGATAAGCGGACTTTGTTTTTGTACTTTACCTGTGCGCTGAAGAAAGCCTTATTTTGATTTTTCTTTCAAATAAATGTCTTTTATTTTACAACTGACGGTTTATGCACTTAATCCCGTGGAGCTATTGTCCCCAAAGTTCACAATATATATATAAATAAAAAAAATGACATTGAATTGCATGTTATTTTCTGCCGTTGTTGCCCCTTTACATTTTCAGGTTACCTGGGCAGGTGCTTTCTGACTGGCCCAGGTGAAGCAGGTGATCATAAGGAAAGTTCTGGAACTCACCTGGCTGCTATATAAGGCAGCAGCAGCCTGTGCTTCTCAGTGATGTAAGTAACTCAGTTAAAATAGAGTTACTTAACGCAGTTACTTTAGAGGGTAACGAGTAATCTAACTGATTACTCTTCCCCTCATGGTAATGCAGTTCCCATTACTTGCGCGGCATTACCGCAATTACATCTACCGCCCGGGAGGCCCGCCGTGGCTGCGCTGCCTGGCCGTTTTTTCCGCCGCGGGGAGGGGGGCTTTCACCTGCTGAGCTGAGAAGAGGCTGAGACTAAGAGAGACTGTCTGGACCGCCCCATTCCGCTCCGCCTATCCAGAGAGAGAGAATATAGGGAGGCGGGGCGGACACTGAAAAATTAAGTCAGCTGACCAGCTGACACCAATCGAGTGAAGGGGAGGGTCTCGCTCTCTCCCCATGAGGAAAGGCATCCCTGGAGGCATTCAAGTAAGTGACTGTCTGACGATTCGAATTGCAGTGCAATCGATCCACCCCAAGTCCTCCACCACCTCTGCTTCTTACTGATCCCATCCCTATCCACCCACCCACCATCACTTCTACAACAGAGAAGATGGGGGGAGATAGGGTAGGGATGAGATCAGTGGCGGTGGGGGATGGGATCACTAAGAGGCAGAGGTGGTGGTGGGAGAGGATGGCACCACCACCGCTGCCACCCCCCCAAGTACCACCGCTGCCTGCCCCCCCCAAGTACACCACCGCTGCCACCCCCCAAGTACCACCACTGCCACCCCCCCAAATACTGTACACACCACCACTGCCACCCCCCCCAAGTACACCACTGCCACCCTCCCAAGTACCACCACTGCCACCCTTCAAATACCACCGCTGCCACCCTTCAAGTACCACCGCTGCCATCCCCTCAAGTACCACCACTGCCACTCCTGTCACAGTTACTTTGCTGAGTAACTAAATACTTTTCCAATGTAGTAACCGAGTTACTAACGCAATTACTTTTTGGGAAAAGTAATTTGTAACTTAACTAATTACTTTTTTAAAGTAAGATGACCAACACGGGTGCTTCTTGCTGATGGCCGGACACTTGACTTTGGTCCTGTGGGTCCGCCTTGAAGACTCTTCTGAGGAGACTCCTGGAGCGAGCGGAGATTGCTGGAGGGCAAGACTGGATCCACCGCTGCCTTGCCATGGGTGATACTGAAGGGGAGGCGCCACGAAGAAGAGGGAGAAGATACGGCCGCGTCTCTAGGAGCTTTCAGCAGCCATGATGACTGCACACCCCCCACCGTCAGACCCAGGCGCTGCGGAATGGTCAGCAGCCATGGCACCCAAAGAGGAGAAGTCCCGGCGTCAGCAGGAAGAAGGCGATGCCGCACCCCAGCGATACAGAGCTCTGGCAGGCTCAAGCGGGCTCTCTCCACATCACTGAAGAGGCGCGGCCATAGGGGGAGCCGTGGGCGACGTCCAGCCCAACCCAGTCAAGCCGCACTTCCACCTCCTGCTCCTGTTACCGGGCAACCCACCGAGCAGCCGTCCAGGTGCCCTCTGCATGACGTATTGCCGGCTGTACCAGCTGTATTACAGCAAGGTAATTTAACCTCCGCTGTACCCTCAGCATTCCTTTTCCTCTCCTCCTTTTCTTTCACTTGCTAATGTGTGGTCTCCTACTGTTAATACATCTGTTCCAACACTAACAACTGATACACATTTCTTACCTGACATTTCTCCTTCTGTTGATTTATTTAGACATGCTGTTCCTGAAACTTCTGTTAAGGAAGTCCTAACCTGTGCAATGACTCCCCTTGGTTTTCATTTACCTGTTTCTGTAAGAGAAAAAATATGGAAGGGGGAATTCATTGATATGTTATCACTACTTCCCTCTTCTAAGGAGTTTTTGTGGTTTGATAGAAAATCAGAGGAGAAAGCCGAGGATGATAGGCGAAGGCCTATTGCCAGATAATTTTTTAATTGGCTTCAGGCCTTTTGCATTTTCTCCAGTATTATGGGGGGAAAATTCCCTGACCGCTGTAGCGGCCTCTTTCAACATTTGGAAATCATCCTTGAGGCATATAAAAATTTTGGGGGCCTGGGTTGGTTAGTTTATGACGAATCTTTTTGTCAAAAATTAGCAGTTTATCCCAACTTAAAGTGGGGCATGAAAGAGATATTTTTTCCAAAATCTGCACTCCAGTGAGGTTGGAAAATATGCTCCATTGGCTGTCAATCTACCCAGACAGGGAGAGAGACAGTCTGTTAACTAAGGGTTTTAGGGACGGTTTTCACTTACCAGTTTTTTCTTGTGCAGGCTGCCAGCCGGTAAAGAATTTGAGGTCTGTGGTTAGGGTTTCAGAAATTGTCCGGGAAAAAATACTCAAAGAAATTAGGGAAGGGCGGGTGGCAGGAACTTTCCTTTCTCCGCCTTTTGACAATTTCCGAGTCTCCCCTCTGAGCATCTTGCCCAAAAAAGACCCCAATTCCTTCAGACTCAGACTCCTTGAATGATGATATAGACTCTTCTCTCTCTTCAGTTTCCTATTCAACCTTTGAGGATGCAGTCCAGATTATCAGGCGCCTTGGGAAAGTGCTCTGATGTCTAAGGCGGATATTAAGTCTGCTTTTAGGTAGTTACCAATTTCCCCATTATATTATAATTCACTTGGCTTCTGTTTTGATGATCTTTATTTTTTCAATATGTGTCTCACTATGGGTTGTTCCTTATCATACGCTTATTTTGAATCTTTTGCCTTCTTTCTGCAATGAGTGGTGTCTTTTCAGTTTTGATAGCATTATACATTACCTTGACTACTTCCTCTTTGTTGGTCTAGTGGGTTCCCCCCTTTGCTTTTATCTTATCCAGCTCTTTTCTAGTATCACTGCATTTTTTGGCATCCCCTTGGCAGTCGAAAAGACCTTTCTACCATCCGTTTCTCTTGAATTTTTAGGCATCACAATTGACACCTTGGCCATGGAGTTCAGGCTGCCTGAAGCCAAGATTGCTAGAGGGCCATATATTCTCCCGTCGCCTGTCTCTGGCAACGGCCAGGCTTAAATCGCCTTTTTCTCACATTCGTTTCTCTGCAGACCTAAAAGAAGACTTGTCAGTTTGGTATCAATTTTTTGACCAATCTAATGGGCGATCGATCAACTTCGTTTTTGCAGCCAACCTAGAGCTCTTTACAAATTAATTTGTTATTTCTTTTACTGTGTTTAAAACATAACATATGGGGTAAAGCTCAGCACATTCCCGGAAAATCTAACATAATTGTGCATGCTTTATCCCGTTTGCAGATATCACGTTTCTGGCAGTTTTTTCCTCAAGTGGATCGCAAGGGATGCGTTTGTCCGGTCCATCAATTGCTGACAGTGTGCCCATCAATTGCCGCTACTGTGCCCCATCAAATGCTGCCAGTGTTCCCATCAATTGCTGCTACTATGCCCCATCAAATGATTCCAGCATGCCCATCAATTGACACTACTGTGCCCCATCAAATGCTGCCAGTGTGCCCATCAATTGCCGCTACTGTGCCCCATCAAATGCTGCCAGTGTGCCCATCAATTGCCGCTACTGTGCCCCCATCAAATGCTGCCAGTGTGCATCGCCCGACACTTAGCTCTCTTGCACCGGGGCAGTGGCGGTGTCCTGCACGCTCCTCAATATCTTCTTCTGTCCTCTCTATCAAGTGCCTGACGTTTCAGCCAATCAGGTGACAGGTAACAGACCCGAGCACCTGATTGGCTGAGAGGCCGTTCAGTGTTAGAAAAGCGAATTCCTTCGATTTGCTAACACACAGCTGAGTGAACAGTGAACGCTGTTCACCTTTTTGGGCGCCTATTAGATCCTACGGCTTTAATCAGGTGCTTCCAAAAAACACCCCCGCTGCTGTAATTCAGGTGCCCGGTGCCCGAAAAGGGGCCAGACACCTGAATAGGGGGTGTCAGCGGTGACCATAGATAGATTCATGCAATGCAGGACTGTCATTGGTCACTGCTAAAGCCAATCACAATCCTGCTAGCCCCACCCACCATCTAGAGGAAGATGACTCGCTTGGTTGCCACTACCAATCTCAGAAAGAAGGGATTTTGCTGTGATTGAGAAAACCACAATTAGGTGACAGTTTGTGAACTTACTGTTGAGTTTTGCGACCTTTGTTGAAATTATTCCTGAACCTTTGGGTCACTTACTACTTACCCCTGCACTCCGGGTCCCTTTAAGCCACAGCCAGTATTCAGCGCAATAAAAATTACACCTAACTTTTGCTGCGCCGCACTTTTTCTGGGGCCCAACTTATGATCCTGCACACAGGCCCACTGCTTTCAGAAAATACCCCTGACCTGAGCTCATCATTGCACATCCATTCCAGATGCTTGTATGTGACATCACATACATTCCATACATCACATACAAGCAGGTGGGCTGGATGTTAGAGGTGGATCAGTGTGGCAGGATGAATGTGCCAGGACATGTAGATGTGTCTCATCTCTGCTTCCTTTTACCACTCTGCATATCACGCATATCAGAGATGAGAAGAGGGTACAACGGTGGGGAGAATGAGCAGAAGGGGTTCAGAGGTGGGACAGAAGAGCAGGAGGGTACAGCGGTGGGGCACATGTGCAGGGAGGTACAGTGGTGGAAGAGATGAGAAGGGGGGTTCAGCAGTGGGACAGAAGATCAGGGGGGTACAGTGATGGGGCAGATGAGCAGGGGGGTTCAGTGTTGGGCCAGATGAGAAGGGGGTTACAGTGGTGGGGCAGATGAGCAGGAGGTACATTGATGGGGCAGATGAGAAAGCGGGTTACAGTGGTGGGGCAGATGAGCAGATGGGTTCAGCGTTAGGACAGATGAGAAGGTGATTCAGTAGAGAAACAGAAGAGCATTCGGATACGGTGAGGGAGCCGATGTGCAGGGAGGTACAGTGGTGGAGCAGATGAGAAAAGGGGTACATTGATGGGGCAGATGAGCAGGAGGGTTACAGTGGTGGGACAGAAGAGCAAGGGGGTACAGTGGTGGGGCAGATGTGCAGGAGGTACAGTGGTGGGGCAGATGTGCATGGGGTACAGTGATGGGGCAGATGAGTGGGGGGTTCAGTGTTGGGCCAGATGAGAAGGGGGTACAGTAGCAGGAAAGATGAGCGGGGGGGTTCAGTGTTGGGGCAGGTGAGAAGGGGGTTCAGCGGTGGGACAGAAGAGCAGGGGGTTACAGTGGTGGGGCAGATAAGCAGATAAGTTCAGGTTTAGGACAGATGAGAAGATGGTTCAGTGGTAAGACAGAAGAGCATGGGGGTACGGTGGTGGGGCAGATGAGAAAGAGCGTTACATTGGTGGGGCAGAAGAGCAGGGTGGTACAGTGGTGGGGCAGATGTACAGGGGGTTACAGTGGTGGGACAGATGAGCAGAATGGTACAGAGGTGGGGCAGATGTGCAGGGTAGTACAGTGGGGGGGCAGATGTGCAGGGGGTTACAGTGATGGGGCAGATGAGAAATGGGGTACATTGGTGGGGCAGATGAGCAGGGTGGTTACAGTGTCGGGACAGAAGAGCAGGGTGGTACAGATGAGAAGGGGGGTACAGAGGTGGGGCAGATGTGCAGGGTAGTACAGTGGTGGGACAGATGTGCAGGGGGTCACAGTGGTGGGGCAGATGTGCAAGGGGCAACAGTGGTAGGGCGGATGTGCAGGGGGGTACAGTGGTGGGACAGATGAGCAGGGGGTCTCAGCGGTGAAACATATTTGCGGGGGGGGGGCGTTGATCTGAGGTGTGGAGTTGCAGGAATTGGGGCTGATCTGAGGCGTGAGAGTGCAGGATGTTATTGTCTCACTACTACTCAAGTAGTTTACAGCATTTACTTTATAAAAAATCCTTTTGGTGATTGAGAATGTAAAGTTGACATTTTTTTGTTATAAAATCGGCACGCTCAATTTCTTTGAAAAACTTTTTCGGCACACTGTCCTGAAAAGGTTGCCTACCCCTGGTGTAAACCAAAAGAAAAAGGGTGATACTGAGACACAAAATGAATTCTTCTCTGACCAGATGTTTTTCTATCAGAACATGATAAAGCCATCCGTTCTTTATGTGCTATCTCTGAAGGGTAACCTTTCTGTGTGAGTCTCTCTTCCATCTCAACCCACTATCTATACGCCCAGGCTGTCATGTAGCCATCCCTAGCCTGTGACTGGACAGTGAAAGGAGGAGCAGCATAGTCATAAGGTGATCTGCTTTCTCCTCCTATGTCCTTGTGCTTCTTCCCTTTCTCACACCTCCAGTATAGTAGTGCAAGAAGCTAATACCAGAGATTCAGGTACTTGCAGTGCTTACATGCAAAAAAATAAATGTAAGGATGTATTAATGATTACAGAGCTGCAGAAGTATGTTTTTTTTCTGTTTTATACTTACCTCGCTGATTCAGCATCGATTTGATGCTGCATCTGTCCCCTGCCGCCTCTGCATTGAGAACTGAGCAAAAGAACATCGCCGATGGCTTGGTTCTCACAGCTCCTTGAGCAGAGAGCTACTGACTGTCAATCAGCAGCTCTCCGCTCTCTGCGCCCCCCCCCCCACACTTACTTGAGCTGAGCTGTGGAGGGGGGTAGCAGGCCGTCTCAGACTCTCAACGGCTCGCTGAGAGGCTCAGACAGGTATGAGTCCAGGCACCTGGCGTATCCAGACTTTATTGTCATGATGATGCAGTGCCTGGACTTATCTGTGACATCAGCAGAGAGCAGACTTCAGTCCGCTCTCTGCTGAAAATGGGTCACAGGAGTGCAAAACTTATTGCACTCCTGTGGACCCCTAGGAGAAGCCCAGTCAAACAAGCTTAGGCTGGACTTCTCCTTTAATATATGTTTTACATCTGCTTAGATATCAGCTTAAAGTTTATCTAAAGGCATTTTTTTAGATAGTGTAGGTAATGGTAAAGCATATCTCCAGGAATAACCTAGATTGCATACTTACATTGGTCCAGCTTGGCACATGAAGGTATGCATATCTTATACCTGATAGGCCACTGAGCAAGCTGGAAGTTTCTATAGTAGTCAGCTCTAATACAGTGGTATCCACAATCTTCTGGGTCCTGCTGGTGTTATGTGTGAGTAAATTCCCCTCTGCATGCTGACCACAGGGATCACTTACTCTGCACTGCTGCCATTCATAGAACACACTGTATTTTTTTCCAATTGTCTAATTGGACCAGGTGGAGAGGAGGGGAAGTGATGTCACAATCTCTCCCTTGTCCAATCAGAGAATGCATTGTATTCACTGAAAAATACAAGGCGCTCTATAAATGGTGACAGTCCCAAGCAAGTGGAACCTTGAAGATGTAGGGCCAACACTACAATGATTTTCAGCTTCCCCAGCTGTCCATTAGGTATGAGATAGACAGTCCAGTTTTGACCACCACAAATATACAATAAAAATAATTTCTGGAGTTCAGCTCTGCCATCTGTGTTCCATTTGAGAGATTTCCCTTCACTTCCTGCCATGTTGACACAACAGGAAGTGAGATGCTATCTTAGACGGTTGTTACTGGAACAAACGTCCTCATTGGATGATTTTCCCTCTGTTCCTTTTGGTGAAAAAAATGCTTTACTAAAATAGGAGAGTGCAAAATCTAGTGCAGCTCTACATAGAAAAAAAATCAGCTTCCAGGTTTTATTGTCAAAGCTTAATTGAACAAGCTGAAATTAGAAGCTGATTGGCTACCATGCACAGCTACATCAGATTCTGAGTGCTCCAGTTTTAGTAAATCCCCCAATTCCTTTTTCTCACTTTCAGTTTCAGTAGCAGTGCTCGCCCAGATGATCAGCGACAGTGAATCTTCCTAAGAGGACACAGACTCCAATAAAAACCTCACAAGAATTCAAACAACTCACACTCTTCATAAGAACAAACACATTTAACAAGGCCACATGTACATTTTTGTTAACAATCTGTTGTTAGAAATGTCCGTAGGCAACTAGTTGGTGGTAAATATTGTTGATCTAACAGATCAAGTCTGACTCAAAGTCTGACAGCATCTAGGCTGTTCAAGAAAAATTAATGAGCATGTGCCCATCTCTAAAGCCCAAAACCTAATGGAGCAGGGACAGGGAGTAAATTTAATTTACAGTCATTACATACTCTACCCTCCTCCACTAATAAACTCTTTCAGGACTTCTGCTTTATGTTGTCTTTTCCCAGACACATCTTTGAGTTGGACAAAGTGAAAGCACAGAGTCAGATGTAAGAATTTGAGATTGTAGATTGTAAACTCTCACGAGCAGGGTCCCCCTAACCCTCTTGTCTTGAACTGTATGGTAACTGTACTGTCTCTCTTTGTTTTGTAACACAGCTACACAAAGTGTTGGCTCTTTATTAATCCCCTTTAATAATAATAATACAAGGACCTCATTAAAGTATTATTAAAGTGATTGTAAAGGATTGATTTTTTTTTTTTTTTTAAATAACACACATGCTATACTTACCTGTGTAGCACTGAACCCCAAAGGAGCTGCTGGTATTTGATTGGGCTTACCGTTACCTCACCATTCCACTGTGTCCGTCATAGAGGTCCCATTAAAGAGTTTTCTCATAGATTTCAGCTCTGGCATTTCAGCTCCTTTTTCCAATGCTTTATTGACAAAAAGACATTCCAATAGAGGGATGGAGGGTTAAGGGGAATTCAGGTACCTTATAATTGCGGGTCAGGGGTACTTCTTGATACAGAGGAAAAACAGCTCCAAAACTGGACCCAGCAACCACCGGATAGGCCTCTCTCACTGACCTAGCAGCCGATGCGATGCTTGGTCATAGTCTCTGCCACAGACTTGAAGAATTAGTAGAACCGTTGCACAATCCTCTGCCACAGGTTTGTGTAACCGGTAACTTTTGCAATGTCAAAGAACAGTCACACAGTACCAGTTTATTTCAGCCGAACCAGCGGTACTGAGGTAGATGACCCGGGATGCGTCTTCCAACTGAGTCTTCAGGCTCTTCTAGAGGTACGAGCCTTGTTGCTCGGTCCTCTCTCTGAAAAGTCCTCCCCTGGATCCTCCAGTCGATTGGCTTCTTCCCACAGGCAAGACAGCACAGGACCACCCCTGGATCAGTAGGCCCTAGGACTTCTGGGCCTACCTTTCAGCAACGAAGCCTCGGGCCAGCCGGCCTGAGACAATCTTAAAAGGCAGAAGCACACCTTAGGCCAGGAGGGCCATCAGGTTGGAACACACCCTATCACGGGGTCTGTTCCTTAAGTATCCTCTCCCAGAATGCACAGTGGGTAGACCACTCCCACTGACTGTTTCCAGGCAAAGAGGGACTCAATACACCCAGCTTGTTGCAATTTCCAACCTTGGCCGACTACGAGGGCGCCACCCCTCGGCCAAGGGGAAAACCACGCAACTCAGCTGGACTGGAACAGAACCAGAATTTTAACATAATCAGTCTGAGCTAAACTACAGCTCAGACAAAACAAAATTTCTATTAATAGCGTCTGCCCATTAGGAGCAGGGCGCTACACCTGTTATGTGCAATGGTTTTCCACAAAGCAGCCCCGATCCTTCTCTTCTCAGGTCCCCCTCTGATGCTCCTGGTTCCCCCCGCCAAGTGCCCCCATAGCAAGCCGCTTGCTATCAGGGTTCTTGTTTTTGCTTTGTGTGTCCATAGGCACACAGAGTGTGACTTGTCCTGGCTTCCTTGACACTGGCTGTGACTGACAGCAGTGGGAGAAGAGAGAGCTGAGAGAGCCACTGCTCTCTTGCACAGTGCTGGATTAACCAGTTCGGCTCCAGAGCAATGTGAAATCCCAATTTTTGGCAATAAAATTACATAAACCCCCAGAACATTATATATTTTCTGAAAGCAGAGGCCCTGTAGAATAAAAAGGTGATCATTGCAAATTTTTGTTTCACGTGATATTTGTGCACCTTTTTATTAAACGCAAATTTTCCGGAACAAATATAATAAAATGTATTTTAGTGCAAAACCATATAATACCCATTTTTGGTTAAAATATAAAAGATGAGGTTGCATCGAGTAAATAGACACCTAAAATTCCATGTTTTAAAATTGCGTGCGCCCGCAATATCGGCAAAAATGATGGCTACGATATTCAAATCACCATAGGTGCCGATTTAAAAGCCGTTATAGCTCATCAATTTAGAGTTAACTAGGAGCTCTTGTGCTAGAATTATTGTTCTCACTCTGACGTTTGCGGCAATATAGCAATATGTCAAATATGTGGTGCGACCGCGGTTTATATGCGCATACACACCCTGGGCTTGCGTTTGCGTAGGTGTGCGGCCAAAGGAGGTTTTGGCAATTTTTTTTAAATGTTATTATCATTTAATAAACTCCTATGTGATAGCATTGGGCAGGTGACAAGTACCCTTTTTGGAGACTACTAATAGACCCCAATGTCTCCCCTGTTCTTCACACCACCTAACCAAGCACAGATCGGCTTGGTTAGAAGTGTCTCCTGGCTGTACTGGCCAGGATAGTGTGTATATGAAACCGGAAGTGACATCGCTTATGGTTTCATTGTTTGCATGTGAGATCAAGGCATGAATTTTCCTCGGTCTCACTGCAGTCCCCCCGCCGATGGATGTGTTACCGGGTTTTGGTATGCACGTGACAGCCCAGCAACCATGGGAGGAGGACAGGCCGCCGGCGGGATGGGGGGAGGTTGGGCACTGTGTGGCCAGCTGTGTGAAAGTGGTCCGCAGCTATGGAGCTGCCGCATCACTTTCACTTCAAAGCCGGTTGTTAGCACTACAAAACCCACACAAGCTGATGCTGCAGCCATCAGCTTGTGAGCAAAGGTTCACTCTTTGGACGTATATAGTACATACAAAGAGCTGAACTGGTTAAGATCGGGCTCAGGTGAGTATAAGGGGGAGGCGGGGGGGGGGGGGGGGGGGGGGGAGCTGCATACTGAAGGTTTTTTTTACCTTAAAGTGGTTGTAAGGCTTACACAGGGCCTATCACATTTTCTTTGAATCTAGGAGCCAGCTTAAAAAGTAAGGAGCCCTTTTTTTCAACTGGTTACTTTCACCCCCTTCTTACCCAGGCCAATGTTCCGCTTTCAGCACCATCAAACTTGCAACACTGTACCCAAATTACATTTTTATAATTTTTTTCACACAAATATAGCTTTCTTTTGGTTGTATTTAATCACCACTGGGTTTTAAATTTATTGCTAAATACATTAAAAAAGACCAAACATTTTGAAAAGCTGCACTGATGAGGCTGCACTGATGGGCACTGATGAGGCAGAAGTAATGGGCATTGATGAGGCAGAACCACTAGACCACTGGGGGTGAGGTTGAGGGAGCATGTTAACAGAATTAGGAAAGGATACAAACACCACAGCCTCTCCAACCATTTCAGAATGTTCCATGATCGAGATCCTAGTGTCTTGACGTTCTGTGGAATTGACAAGGTGGAACAGCACTGGAGAGGTTCTAACCTAAAACGTTCAATTTCCCAGAACGAGACACAATGGATCCATAGACTGCGGACTTTAAGTCCTTTGGGTATCAATATTGATTTGGATTTAAATTGCTTTTTGTCCAACTGGTAGTTTGGTCCCTCCCTATTTCTGGGCATTTCAGTTTTGTTTTGTTTTTTATTTTTTTTATTTATATTTTTTTATTTTTTATATAATTTTTTTATTTTTATTTAGATTTTTATTTTTATATTTTATTTTAATTTTCTTATTATTATTTTTTACTTTCTTTTTCATTTTAATTTTATTTTCATTTCTATTTTTATTTTAATTTTATTTTTATATTTTTTTTTTTATTTTTTTTTTATTTAATTTTTTTTTTTTTTCATTTCATTTTTTTTTTATTTTCATTTCATTTTTATTTATTTTTTTATTTTTAAATTTTATTTTATTTTATTTTAATTTTATTTTATTTTATTTATATATTTTTTTATATTATTTATTTTTAATTATTTTTTCAGTTAATGTCCGGGAGAGGGATTTCCAAACTTTTGGGACAAATCAATTACTTTAATTTCAATTTTCATTTTAAAATAAGTTTTTAAGGGATAATATATTATACTGCAAGTTCAAATTCCTAATCCTGGGATTATGTTCTTATATATATGTAATTCTAATTACATTTTATATATATATTTTTAAACAATTTTGCTTATTTACGGCATATTGTATATTGTATACACTATGTGTTATTTGTTTTTACTGTACATTGTAATTGTCGGGGTTTACCCCCCCTTTTTTTATCGCCAGCTTATTAAAGGCTTTATGCAAACTCATATGATGATCATGCAGGACAATAAGTGATCTTATCCCCTCTGATCATGTTTTGGCGTTTAGCTCCACCTGTTAAAAGGAGGGGTTTTCTGATCTCCATCTAGCTACACCTGGTAAAAGGAGGGGTTTTCTGCTCTCCATCTAGCATAAATATCACATCCCTTTGGCCGGAAGTGATGTCTTTTGATGACGCCCTGGAGGAGGGGCGAAACGCGTCGACGTAATTTCCGGCCAAGGATCTAACCACTGACGCCACTTCCTGTTCCCGTGGAGCGCACGCTAAACCAGCTGCAACCGCGGAAGTATCTGAGAAGTTTGCCTTCCTTTATGCATCCTGTAAGTAGCGCAGAGCGCGCATTTTAAAAATCCTTCTACAACACTTTAAAATTTGCTCTCTTCTATTATCGGTACAATATCTCCAAGAACATCACTGTGCCTTGTGTGCATGCATCGCTCCCTGGATCCTCTCATCCCACTGGCTTGTTTATTCAGCTCTGCTTTTGTGCCTACTTGCCGAACCACAGTTTGTCTGCATATCTGCCCTCTGCTTTGCTGCTCTGTCTGTCTGCTAGCCCGGTGAGTCTATTCCAAGAAGGAGCTCATATGTACATTTATTTTGGTTCTTGTTTTTTTGGGACAATAACTGGACTTACTCACATTATTTTTTTTTTTTTTTATATATTTTCTTACCACATTGATCACTTATTCAATTTTGGTACCTATGAAATAATTTTATGGTTATTATTCAATCATGTCACTTATGTAATTTATCACACATATTATTTGATGCTAGTTTATTTTTTATGGGATTGGTTTGTGTCAGACATGTAACCACTTCACACACATTATTGATGTTTGTCAATTTTGTGGGATCATTTATTATTTTGTCACAATTTTTGTTTGCCAGCGCTGTTTTATTGGTTTGAGCACTGATAGGGCTGCACTGATGGGCACTGATAAGGCTGCACTTACAAGGCTGTACTGATGGGCACTGATGAGGCAGCACTGATATGGCTGCATTTACAAGGCTGTACTGATGGACACTGATGAGGCAGCACTGATGGGCACTGATGAGGCTGAACTGATAGGGCTGCACTGATGGGGCAGCACTGATGAGGTAACGACTCCCATTGTGACTCCCAGGATGCCATTTCTAGTCGCAATGGCAACCTGGGATTTGTCGAGCCCTGCCCTTACATATACCCAGTGTATTGACTGGCCTCAGGTGATACACAGGTTTAAAACATATTCTCCTACATAAGTTGTCCCTGTTTATCTGTAGTCTTCTCTTTTATACATCCATTCAGAGTTCAGAATTTATAAAGCTTGTTTGAGCTGCCAAATAAAAATAGGCAAAACCCTGAAAGTACACACTTCAGAGCTCAGTGAGGAAAGTTGAGAGCAAACCCCCCCCCCCCCCCCCCCTCCCATTCACACAGAAACAGAGCTGAGGCTGTCAATTAGCTGCAGGTCCCTCCCCTGCCACCTTTTTTCTCTCGGTGCCAGGAAAACTTGTCAGAAGTAATTCACGCAGATAGCAGAGGAACAATGGAGCAGAGATAAAATACACTTAGACCCCTTTGACACTGGGGCGCTTTGCAGGCGCTACAGCGCTAAAAATATCGCCTGAAAAGTGCCCTGAAAGAGCCGCTGCTGTCTCTCCAGTGTGAAAGTCCTCGGGGAGCGGTGCGCTGGCAAGACGCTAAAAGTCCTGCTAGCAGCATCTTTGGAGCGGTGAAGGAGCAGTATATACACACTGCTCCTAAACCGCTCCTGCCCATTGAAATCAATGGGACAGCGCGGCTATACCGCTGGCATAGCGCTGCTGCAGCAGTGCTTTGCGGTGGTTTATACCCTTTCGCAGCTCGTTTTTAACCCTTTCTCGGCTGCTAGCGGGGGTAAAAGCACCCCGCTAGCGGCCGAATAGCATTGCAAGATTGACGGTAAAGCGCCGCTAAAAATAGCAGCGCTTTACCGCCGATGGTTTCTGTGCCTGGAAACTCCTCTTCATGTTAGCCATAGTGCTCTTAATTGAGACAAGTACACACTATAGAGGAACATGCTTTATTCGTAATCCATGTTTGAGGTTTTACCCTCATCTTTTCTCACCTAAAGGCTTGTTTACACAAACCCAGAGAGGCATACACCATACAAAAAAAATATTGTATATTGTCCAGGAGTCACAGGCGTTTGCATATAGCAACCTGTACAAATCAATGTCATACTGCATCTGTATGTTGGTAACCACACATCCGAGCTTTACTTGCAGATAGGGACACAAGTGCACCAATGGACACAAGCAGTTTGCATCTAGGGACGTTCATTCATCCTGTGCACATGTAATTGCTGAAATGTGTGGTTGCCAGCGTGCAGATGCAGTCTGTCATTGATTTATTCAGGCTGCTGCCCGTCCGTGTATGCAAACATCTGTGACTCCTGGGTGCAGAAATATATGCTTCTGTTGACCATGTACAGCCCTTGGTGGCCATGTGAATGAAGTCTAAGTCTTTTTTTTTTTAAGTGTCACTTTCCCAATCTTCTAGGAGGGAAGTGAGCACAGTAGATGTCACAGAAAGGTTATGATCGCTCCTCATGCATCCTAAAAACAATAAATTACACACGTGAAATGCTCTTTTTTTACATTTTTGTAGAATGCTGTCATACATAGTATATGTGATTTCTACTGCCAATGCTGTCTCGAAAACTGCTGCCTGTCAATCACCATGGAGAGGCGTTTCTGGAAGCAGCTTGCATTCTGGACTTCTGAGCTGCGTGTGTGTAGACTCCTTACCAAGGAGAATGAAGGGAAAATTAAAAAGAAGCCAGAGGCTGCAAACAAAAGGCAGACATGAAATAATGCAAGTGCAAACAAATGCTGCTGTATTTAAAATTTAAAATTGGTTTAAAATTGGACTCCAGTTTCACCTTCAATCCTGCACAGTTGTACAGACTTCTCTTTTGTACTGAAATTGCTTACTCTGATTTCACTTCATACTGTGACCTTCTCTCAGTGTGCATTTGAAGCTGCAGCTAGTCAGATAGAAACAGCCTAATTTCCTTGCTGGAGGACATCCAGCATCATCTTGCCCGTAGACCCATAGAGAAAAAATAGCGGATCTCCATGAGGCATATAAAAACATTTGGTCCATCGGCTACATATGAAAGTTTCAACACCATGACTATAGCTACATCCAGGAGTTATATATTCATTTCTTCTGTGAATCTCATCTCGCACTGAGTGTCTGCTCCATCGTGGTATGTCGCAATGTACTCATTCATGTATTATATGTATATCTGTACTTATATATGCACACATATTTCTATGCATTTGGACCTCCTGTGATTCTATATATCTATGTTTACAGGTTAATGGGGGTAATACGGGGGAAAGGGGGAGAGGGGGAGGGGGGTTTATTCTATGCCACTAATTTGCTTTATTTGTTTTGCTTCCTTATGATGCTGTATTTCTCTTATCTCCATGTATGCTTCTCTCTGATTTGTCTTTTTTACATCCTAGAAGTGATTGTAGCCGTATTAGTGCAATTGTGACAGAGAAAATTGAGTACTGTCCGTGATTTTAGTATCACGGACAGTACTCAATTTTCTCTGTTACATCCTAGAGCGATAATTATATTACAAATCTAGTCACTCTCCACCCCTGATGAAAGTTCTTCCATCAAAAGAACTGGAAACGCGTCGGGTCTCGGGGGTTCGGGGTGACCCAACCTCCACAAGAGCTTCAGTGCTACTTACCTGTTCTTTGTACTGTTTTGTTTTGTTTCAGCATTTTTGTATTGTATTGTATATGTTGCATTGTGGACCCTGTTCTTGACAATAGGCGGTCACCTTTTAATATTTAAATAAAATCATTCTTTTATATATTTTTGCTCAGTGTGGTGGTCTATTTAAAGTCCCAAACTTAGGGGGTCTTTTTTGGTCTATACTTAGGGATGGGACCACCACATTTAACTCTTTATCACAGTGGGAGTTTGCCCCCTTTTTTGTACTTGCCCGGCGTAGAGGGGAGGGAGGAGAGCAGACACATGTCCTCTCTCCTCCCCTTCTTGTTGCTGACCCGGAGCTGACGTGTGACGTCACTTCCAGGTCCCCGCTGACAGTTTCCCTGGCCATCAAGGCCAGGAAAGAATGTAATGCAGTGCGATGTGCATTGCATTACATTCAGTGAAGCACAGGGGAAACATGCAGGGTATTTTAGACCCCAGATTACTCATTAAGAGAACCTGTTCCCTATGTGAGTGGAAAAAAAAATAGTTTTTTTTTAATTGTAGAAAATAAAAGTTACACCCAAGCACATAAACCCCCCCCCCCCCCCCACACCTAAAAAAGAATTGGGACACCTCCACATATACACATGCACAAACGCATGTGGCAGGGCGCCTACACCTGAAATCGTTGATTGCGATGTTGCATATCAACGCGCATACTGGAATGAGAGCAATAATTCTAGCACCAGACCTCCTTCGTAACGCTAAACTGATGACCTAGGGGGCTTTTAATATGTCGCCTATGGAAAATATAGGGAAATTAAGTTTGTTGCTATTTAACGGTCGCACGCAAATTAAAGGTTTGACATGTTGTGTATCTATTTACATGGTGCAACCTCGGCTTTTATATTTTACCAAAACAAATAATTGGTAATTTACTGCATTTTTGTGCCCCCTAAAATTTACTTTTGGTGTGTTTTTTACTCAAGCTTTGTGTTTCCTAAACCTGAGTAGTAATATTGTGCGACATAAAAAGTTATAACTACCCCTATTTTATTCTCTAGGGTGTCTGCTTTCAGAAAATATATAATATTTTGGGTGGATATATAATCTTCAGGCCTAAAATGTTTTTTTAAATGTGTGCAAAAAACGCAAAAACGTCTGGCTGTGAAAGGCTTAAAGTGATCGTAATGGTTCGTTTTTTTTTGGTTTTTTTAAATAACAAACATATCATACTTACCTCCACTGTGCAGCTCATTTTGCACAGAGTGGCCCGAACCTCGTCTTCTGGGGTCCCCCGGCGGCTCCTCACCACATCAGATAACCCCCTAGGGGAAGCGCTCTCCCAGGGGGTTACCTTGTGGGCCTGCTCCAGAGTCCATCATTCGGCGTCCATAGCCGCCAAATGTATGACTCGGCCCGCCCCCCGGCGCCCACGACAATGGATTTGATTGACAGCAGTGGGAGCCAATGGCTGCACTGCTATCAATCTATCCAATCAAGAGAACTGAGAACCCCAAAGGGACAGCGCGTCCCCACCGGATGAAGTTCCAGGGCTCAGGTAAGTAAAACGGGGGGGGGGGGGGGCTGGGGGGTCGGGCACTGGCAGGTGTTTTTTTCACCTTAATAAATAGGATGTATTAAGGTGAAAAAACACAAGGGTTTACAACCCTTTTAAAGCAGGGGTAGGCAACCTGGGGCCCTCTAGCTGTTGTGGAACTACATTTCCCATGAAGCATTGCAAGGTTGGCAGTTACAATTACTCCCAGAGGCATGACGGGACTTGTAGTTCTGCAACAGCTGGAGGGCCCTAGGTTGCCTACCCCTGGCTTAGGCCTCTTTCACACGGGGCGGATCAGTGCTGATCCGCCCCGTGGATATCCGCTTACTCAGCAGGGATCGCCGGAGCGATCTCTGCTGAGCAGGAAGATGACAGGTCCGTCTCTGCACACTGCGCAGGGACGGACCTGTCAGAGCGCCGCTCTCCCCTATGGGAGATCGGGTGACGACGGACCATAGAGTCCTTCGTCATCCGATCCGATCCGATGACGGATGGAAAAATAGCTTTTTCCTCCGTCACACTTTTTCGGATAGGAGCGGGTCGGATGTCAGCGGACATGTCACCGCTGACATCCAACGCTCCATAGACCTCTATGGAGCATCCGTTCAGGTCCGCCTGAAAAACTGACAGGCGGATCTGAACGGATCGGCCGTGTGAAAGGGGCCTTAAAGGATAAGTTCACTTTCGGGAACATGTTACTTTTTTAGCTGGCTCCTACATTCAAAGCAAATTTGTCAAGCCCTGTAGTAGCATGTTGATGATTAGTAGAGATGAACCAGGAAAGTCAAATCATAACTTGACACTTCAGGTTTTTAACACATTAACTACCAGACGGCTTGGGCAGTGGCCACAGACATTGTCATCATCTTGCAATATATTCCACAAGCCATAATCTCTATTCAAATTTTCCCAATCAGATGCTGACCTGAGTCAGCAATTACACTGTGATTCCACACGCTGTAATTTGCAGCCAATTAAACCACATTAATTGCCTGTCACAATCACAGCAGGCATGGATGGCTTGGTCGGTGCAGGTATCTCAATGTATCTAAAAACAAGATGAATTAGGTCTCTAAACAACATAAATTAGTCTTTAATTTCTATAGGTGAATATTATATATTGAACAACTCCAGTTTATGGAGCTATGTGAGGGGAAAGTGTTTCCTTTAAAAAACAAAGAATACAATGGATGTGTCTCCTTTATTATTCCATTAGTTCTACCAAGCAGTTAATGATTGACACCAAAAACACTGCTATCCGCTAATTTTCTATTAGGCTTTGAAAATAATCCTTCTTAAAATAACCCATCAAATTATGCAGAGCACCTCCTTGAGCACAGCATAGGCTACCCAGGCTGGAATAATTGCTGGTGCCTCCCATACAGCCTGCTCCTCGCTCTTCACAATGCAGTGTAAATCTTCAATTACTCCGCTCCAAAAAGGCAGGCAAATTTTACTGCACTATCACCTCCATCTATGGGACTTGTTACTTGGCTCATCAGTTACAGGAAAGGTTCCTTTTCTTGCTAAATGACTGCATCAATGTAAAGAATCCTCCACATTGTTTCAACATGAACAAAATTGAAACAGGACCATTGTCCATGCTGTGCTTTAAAACTATCCACACGTGTCTGTCTCTCTGTATATAATAAAAGCATGGCCAGATAGAACTACATGGATAAAGCATTCTCTGATGCCTTCTACAGTTACTTTCCAACAAGCGATTTTCTTCAGCAACAAACCTGGTTCAAATAGTTGGCAATGTGTCCTCATTGTAATACAATACAGTACTGTGACAGTAGAAGCCTCCAGTTAATTATTGCCCCATTATCCTATAATCACAGGTAACTGCATATATTTCCAAATGAAGGAAAGAAACACATCAAAGCAAGACGGATTGGGTAGAGGATGAGATCTTCTCTGAGGAAGCCTCCCCCCCCCCCCCCCCCCCCCGCACCCCCCCCCCCCCCCCCCCCCCCCACCCCTGACTTATTATGGAACCAGTGAATACATGGAGCTGTCAGGAAAAACAAAAAAGCACCTCTGGGATTTGTGCATCTAAACATAAGGCAGCAGCTGTTTGGCAACATTGCTAAAGTCTGAAAGGCAACTGCAATACTAAAACCTGCAGCCCTTTCCAGGAGTGATTAACAAAAACATGAAGCAGGGAGTAAAAATCATCATGCAATACAGAGATCTGCATGGGGTTTTGCTGGCATCCTGCATATGAAAAAGCATGTGATGGTCCTTGGAGTGCATCAGTTTATACCATAAAATGGTCACAATCATAAGGCTAGGTTCACACCTTTGTGTTTCCTTTTTCAAGTATGCATACAAAAGAACAAACAATTTCTCCAGCGCTCAAAAGGACAGTCACCAGACTGGGATTTAATGCATGATCTATGTTTCCTCTGGGACAATGCTTCCGCGATGCAGCCCTACTTAGACAAGGGAATCGAACTATGCACTGTAAAAAGAACACGCAGGAGGCACAAACACCTAGTGCATTACCCAAGGTTTATTAAAAGAAACCAAATAGCCAAATGAATACTCGCAAAGGACAGAAGTAACACATAACAACAATCCCCAATGGTCAATTAACGTGGCGATGAGTGACCCAACTATTGTGGATGTCAGCAGGCTTTATGGATACAGTTACTTTCCATAACATGGGTAATGCACTAAGCGCTTGCGACCCTGTGTACTCTTTTCCTTTTTCAAGTGTTCATTTAACCCATTTCTCAATGTTTTGAACATGCATTGACATGTTTTCCTTGTTCAATAATTGTATTGAATTATCATTTTTCTGAGGTAACAACCTTAGATTTAACATTTTAAAAAAGTACAAAGAAGTTTGGGGACCACAACTAAAGTGCAAGATTTAAAGACATACATACAAAAAATACAGGATTCACTGATAGTGAAAGGTATACGTATGCGTACAAGCCCTGGATTTGGCTGCGAGGTTAGACATACAAGTGTTCAAATTTAGGAAGGTATTCATCTTAATTGCATAAGGTGTTTGTGGGGCAGATGAGAAAGGAAGAGAGAACTGAAAGGAGTAGGAGAAGAAAAGAGGGAAGACTAGAGGAAGGGGTATAGGTAAGAAGGGGTAAAAGGGGAATTGGATGGGGGGGGGGAGGGGGTACTTGGGTAGTGGTGGCAGTTTTTTTATGGATTATATCAAGGTTTCTCAACTAGGGTTTCTCCAGAGGTTGATAAGTTCCCAATGAAACCAATGATCTTTTTAGCTATCTATAAGGTTGTAATTCTTCCCAGTGTCCACAAGTGTAAGGAGCATTCTTCCCACTGACCATCACACTAATGTATCACGAGTTGTAGATTTAATAATTTTTAGTAGGGGTTCCCTGAGACTGGAACATTATTTCAAGGGTTCCCATTGTGTTCAAAGGTTGAGAAAGGCCAGGGTTATATCATCATGGTTCCAATATTCCGCGGTCAAAATTTCTCAGATCAGTTGTGAAACAGGGGTCCCAGACTAGCCAGAATAGTGTTCTGTTCATAGTGTTCTGTAGCCATGGCATCAGCTTTTCATTGATCCGAGTCCAGTGTACTCTGGTTCTAACCTCTGAGATAGGAAAAAGTGGTGACAAGCAGGCCAAGGCTGTGAGGATGCAAGTCATAAGGGTGAAATGGGACATAGAAATTCCCTCGGGTTTGCTGTTTAACGGGGCCTCATGTGGTTTCAGAGGGACAAAAAAGGGTGTGGAGTAGTTGATGTATTTGCAGCCTAAAATGTTGACCCGCATTGACATGTTTTCAATGAGTTTTCATGTGTCATGTGTTTTTGTTAGCCAATATAAGTCCATCCAGTTCAAACTATTTTAGTTTGTTACCAGGGGCTGAAAATGCATGTAAAATGTATCATGCATGTGTTATTATTGACTGCAAAGGGCCTTAACATTTATGAAAGTGGATTAAAAAACAGGACCTGAGCTATTTTCAAAGATATAGCACAACGCAGTGCTCAGATGTGAACAGGCTCTGAGCGCATTTATCAAAACCGAAGCAGACAGAATCTACAGCAGATGTGCATGGCAACCAAGCAGCTTCTAGCTTTCATTTTCAAAGCTGAATGAAGCTAGAAGCTGATTGGATGCTATGCACAGCTGCTCCAGTTCTGATAAATATCCCCCTCTATCTATAACGTTTCCTTCAGTGACACATGTTTTAGCATGTTCCGATTAATGCATAAAGTGATAGTAAAGTCTTGGGTTTTTTTTCTATAAAAATAACAAACATGTTATACTTGCCTGCCCTGTGCAGTGGTTTTGCACAGAACAGCCTGGGTCCTCCTCTTTTTGGGTCCCTCACCGGCACTCCTGGCCCCTCGCTCCTGTTGAGTGCCCCCACAGCAAAAAGCTTGCTATGGGGGCACCCAAGCCCAGTCACAGCTCCCTGTGTCCATTCAGACATGCAACCCCAGCCCCGCCCCCTCTCTATCCTGATTGGCTAGCTGACTTTGATTGACAGCAGCAGGAGCTAATGGTGCTGCTGCTGTGTCTCAGCCAAACAGGAGGGAGAGTCTCATATGGCCAAGACACTTGTGGATATCGCTGGACAGAGATGGGGCTCAGGTAAGTATTAAGGGGCCGGGGCTGCTGCACACAAAATACTTTTTATGTTATAGGAGTTGTAAAGGTTCGTGTTTTTTTTTCACCTTAATGCATTAACATTAACACCTGTCAGTGACCGTCCCCTGACTTACCTGAACCCTCGAACTTGTCCCACGCGCTCTCTCTTTGCCCGGGGTTCTCGGCTCTTGATTGGATAGATTAATAGAAGTGCAGCCATTGGCTCCCGCTGCTGTCAATCAAATCCAATGACGTGGCCGCCGGGGGCAGGGCCGAGTCCAGCATTCGACGTTTATGGACGCCGAATACTGGACTCGGGAACGCGCCTGCAAGGTAACCCCCCGGGAGAGCGCTTCTCCCAGGGGGTTATCTGATGCAGGGAGGAGCCGCGAGAGCCTTCGAGGGACCCCAGAAGAGCAGGTTCGGGGCCACTCTGTGCAAAACGAGCTGCACAGTTGAGGTAAGTATGATATGTTTGTTATTTAAAAAAACAAAAAAAAACAAACCTTTAGTGTCCCTTTAATGCATAGAATGCATTGAGATAAAAACCTTTTGACTTCACAACCCCTTTAAAACAGAAATGTGAGATGGCCTACAATTCCACCTTCATTTCTTTACCTCAGATTTCAATCCCAGCATGCAATAGTCCATAAAATGCTTCTGTTTCCACACCTCTGTGTCTATAAGGGCCAGTTCACACTGGAACAGTGCGATGTTGACAGCCCATGGGCTGCAAATTGCCCTGGAATGCACAAAAAGTAGCGCAGGCACTACTTTTCCGTATGGTATTGCGATACCATGCTATTTGGTGCCTGCGAATGTGCCTCCGCTGCTATCTACTTTTGGGGTGCTATTAACAATACATTGGCACTGACATGCAAATCGCAAGGGCTGCACGTTCATCTGCGGTGCGTTTTTGGTGTGAATCGGCTCCAAAACGCTCACATCTGTAAAATTCTAGGTACACAATCACAGCACATAAATGTGTACACGAGCAAATAAAGCAGGAATCACGGAGGCAGAATTTTCTACTTTCATTTTACACAACTGAACACAGAGCAAGATTAGGGAGCATGGCAAAGCACGGGCCCCTTCTATACAATACAGCCGTAAAAACTATACTCTGTACGCATCTGAACGCAGCGGTTTCTACAGCCATGTGCACAAGCCTCACTGAGCACCTATTAACATGATGCCGATGTATTTACACACACACACATATACAGTATATATATATATATATATATATATATATATATATATATATATATATACATAATAAGGTCTAGCTTTGAGTGGTTCCATGGCATAAATCCTGTGCCAGGCATGCAAAATCTTTCAGTGAGAGGTGTCTGCCATCCCTTGGCTGTGGTCCTGATCCAGTCATGCTGATTGCAGTGTGAGGTGAAGAAGAAGACATTATACAGATCCCAGCTAGCACTGTTCTGTATCCTCTCATAACCTCCCTTGCACTGCCAGGGCTGCACTGTACCCAGAGCCCTCAGCCACCTGAAGGCAGCCACTGAGAAGAGCCTATTTAGCTGTCCATGGCTGCGTGTTGTCCCCCGTGCTGTATGTCCTGTCATGGTGCAGTGCCTCTCCGTCTTACCTGCTCCTGTAGAAGGATGGTGAAGCAGGAAGTGGGGGCTCTAGTGGTGCTCCATGTAGAGGAGGATGATACACATATGAGTGAGGAGGAGTGTGTATGTGTGTGTGTGTGTGTGTGTGTGTGATGGGCGCTCCTCCTCCCTCTCCTGTGTGAGCGGCTGTGGCACCGCCCGGCAGGCTGAGTATATGTGTGTGTAGGCTTCCTCCTCGTCCGCCTCCCTCCTCTGGCTCAAGGGCTCTTCTGAAATATTTCATGCCATCTCCTTGTCATCTTCAGCATCCTTATAATATGTCCTTATTTAAAGTCCAAGTGTAGCTTTTCACTTGCCCTCAGTGCTCTCACAGACACTTCCCTTTTACAATAAACCTTCCCCCTATTCAAGTCAGCATGCAGGCATTTCATAGAAATATGCTGTGCTGACATTCACCGATTTTTTCACCCATTCTGCTGAAATCACACCCACTCTGTTCATCTATTATTTGCATCACAGTAATACTGTACATCCCTGTTCTTCCCTCTGTAGAGCCAATTCTTTAACTGATATTGCATGCAATATTTGCAGTTTCTTTAAAAAAATATATATATATCTATTTATTAAAGTACAATATCGAATTTGAGGCAGATACAACAATCCGGGGATTAATACAACATTTTCTTGTAAATATATGAGGTAAATACCACAAATTTGGAGGCAAATAGCAGATATTTAGTAAATATGTGAGGTAAATAATGTAAATACCACAAATTTATTAAATATGTGAGGTAAATACCGCAAATTCAGAGGTAAATACCACAAATTCAGTAAATATATGAGATAAATACCGTAAATTTGGAGGCATATGTTACAAATTCAGTAAATAGGTGAGGTAAATACCGCAAATTCTGAGGTAAATACCACAAATTCAGTAAATATGTGAGGTAAAATACTGCAAATTTAGAGGTAAATAGCACAAATTCCATAAATATGTGAGGTAAATAGCACAAATTTAGTAAAGTAATACTGAAAACTTGGAGGCGTATGTCACAGATTCAGTAAATATGTGAGGTAAATACCACAAATTCAGAGGTAAATACCACAAATTCAGTAAATATGTGAGGTAAATACCACAAATTTGACAGAGTTTGCCACAAATTCAGTAGTATGTGAGGTAAATACCACAAATTCGGAGGCGTATGCCACAAATTCAGTAAATATGTGAGGTAAATACCACAAATTCAATATGTGCGGTAAATATCACAAATTTGGAGGTGAATGCCACACATTCAGTAAATGTGTGAGAAAAATACCACAAATTCAGTAAATATGTGAGGTAAATACTGTAAATTCTGAAGTAAATGCAACAAATTCAATAAACATGAGAGAGATAAATACCACAGATTCTGATGTAAATACCACAAATTCAGTAAATATGTGACATGAATAGTGTAAATTTGAAGATAAATGGCACTAATCCAATAAATACGAGAAGTAAATACTGAAAATTCTGAGAAAAATATCACAAATTCAGTAAATATTTGAGGTAAATGGCACAAATTCAGTAAATATGGGAGGTAATTACTATAATTTTTTTTAGATAAACCATTAAAGAGTTCTGCCCCCCCCCCCCCCCCCCCCCCCCCCCCCACAGCAAAAAAATTTAAGTCAGCAGCTACTGCTTAGTAGCTGCTGACTTTTAATATTAGGACACTTATCTGTCCTGGAATCCAGTGATGTTGGCAACCCCAGCCAATGTTTCCATCTCCAGTGCTGCCGCTGCCTGTGAGGGAAACCGGCAGTGAAGCCTTCACAGCCGGTTCCCTACTGCACATGCACAAAGCGCACTGCGCTTTCTGAATGGCTTGGCAGCAGGGAAAGGAGGAGGGGGGCAAAATTCCGAGTGATCTCACCGCTACGAAATCTCTGTGAACAGGTACCCGCTCAAAAACAGGTACCTGTTCCCCCCCACAACCCCCGAAAGTTGCCAAATGTGGCACCGAAGGGGAGGAGGAGGCAGATAAGTGGAGCTTCCACTTTTGGGTTGAACTCCACTTTAACCTCTTGGCAAAGAGGATGGACTTTAGCACACATATGCATCCATTGGTGGCTGAGTTTTCTGTGCTGACAGCGTGCTCACTGCATGCTCCCAGCATAGTGGCCAAGCTGTGAAAGAGCTTCCAGTCCATACAAATGATTGTATTTGGTGGGACCAGCTCCCACTTGGATCTGTCAATGTAAACAGACAGATCCCTGTTCTGTCAGGGAAGTAGAGAGAGATCTGCTGTTCCTAGTGATCAGGAACAGCGATCTCTCTCTACTCCCTGTCAGTCCACTCCCCCCACAGTTAGAAACACCTCCCTAGGGAACACTTAACACCTTGATCTCCCCCTAGTTTAAACCCCATCCCTGCCAGTGACAATTATACAGTATTCAGTGGCTATTTTTATCTCTGATCACTTTCTTTTGGTGGTATTTGATCACCATTGTTTTGTTTTTACTTTTTGCGATACAAACGAAAAAAAGAACGAAAATTGTGAAAAAAAAAACATATCCAATAAAACAAATTACACAATCAAATTCCTTATAAATTTTGGCCAAAATGTATTCTGCTGCTTGTCTTTGGTAAAAAAAAAACTATGATATATACTGTGTATTGGTGTTTTTTTTTTTATACTACTATAGCGGTGATCATCAACTTATAATGGGGCTGTGATAGTGCGGTGAGCAATCTGACACTAATTGACACTAGGAGGGAACTGACTAACTGCCACTGACACCTCCAGTGACACTTATGCCTCGTACACACGTAGGGACTTTTGCCGGCGGACCTAGTCCAGCGGACAATCCCGCGGGACTTTCCGGCTAGGTCCGCTGGACTTTCCGAGGGTGTGGACTTGCCCACACACGCACGGACTTCTCCAGCGGATAATCCGCCGGCCAAAAGTCCGCGGGACTTTTGAAAATGAACGGACTTGCCCACACACGGAGCAGTCCGTTCATTTCGAACGTAACTTCAGGTTACGTAGCTAGCGTAGGCAGTAAATGCCGCCGCGCTAGCTCCGCAAGCTGGCATGGATTTAAAGGGAATCCCCACGCCGAAAAAATGGCGTGGGGGTTCCCCCCAAATCCATGTCAGACCCTCATCCGAGCACGCAGCCTGGCAGGCCAGGAAAGGGGTGGGGACGAACGAGCGCCCCCCCCCCTCCTGAGCCGTACCAGGCCGCGTGCCCTCAACATGGGGGGTGCCCTGGGGAAAGGGGGGCCGTGCGGCCCCCCCCACCCCAAAGCACCTTGTCCCCATGTTGATGAGGACAAGGGCCTCTTCCCGACAACCCTGGCCGTTGGTTGTCGGGGTCTGCGGGCGGGGGCTTATCGGAATCTGGGAGCCCCCTTTAATAAGGGGGCCCCCAGATACCGGCCCCCCACCCTATGTGAATGAGTATGGGGTACGATGTACCCCTACCCATTCACCTAAGGTGTAAAATGTAAAGTACAAAAACACACACACTTTTGAAAAAATATTTTATTGCACTGCTCCGGGGGTCTTCTTCCGTCTTGGGGGTCTTCTCGCCGGACTCCTCCGCTCTCTTCTGCTCTTTTACCTAGCTCTTTCACGAGGGGAGGAGTCCGGCTACCTTCTTCGTCGTCGCCGCCGTCGTCTGGGGGTCTCGATCCGCCTTCGGGGGTCTTCCGGGGGTCTCTTCTGTTCTTGCGGCGGTCGTCGTCTTCCGCGCCGCCGGCGCCTTCTCCTTCTTCTTGTCCTTCTTGTTCTTCTTCTTCTTCCGATGTTGACCCGACGCTCTCTCTGCCCGGAATGCCTGTGCCGATCTGCGCTCGGACTTATATAGGGACATGGGGGACGGGGTCACATGCACATGTCACATGGTGACCCCGCCCCCTTGTGTTGTCACAGTCCCGGAGGATGCTGGGACTGTGACATCGCAAGGGGGGGGGGTCACCATGTGACATGAACATGTGACCCTGTCCCCCATGTCCCTATATAAGTCCGAGCGCAGATCGGCACAGGCATTCCGGGCAGAGAGAGCGACGGGTCAACATCGGAAGAAGAAGAAGAACAAGAAGGACAAGAAGAAGGAGAAGGCGCCGGCGGCGCGGAAGACGACGACCGCCGCAAGAACAGAAGAGACCCCCGGAAGACCCCCGAAGGCGGATCGAGACCCCCAGACGACGGCGGCGACGACGAAGAAGGTAGCCGGACTCCCCTCGCTCGGTAAAAGAGCTTGGTAAATGGCGGGGGAGTCCGGCGAGAAGACCCCCAAGACGGAAGAAGACCCCCGAAGGCGGATCGAGACCCCCAGACGGCGGCGACGACGAAGAAGGTAGCCGGACTTCCCCCGCTCGGTAAAAGAGCTTGGTAAATGGCGGGGGAGTCCGGCGAGAAGACCCCCAAGACGGAAGAAGACCCCCGGAGCAGTGCAATAAACTATTTTTTCAAAAGTGTGGGTGTTTTTTTTTACTTTACATTTTACACCTTAGGTGAATGGGTAGGGGTACATCGTACCCCATACTCATTCACATAGGGTGGGGGGCCGGTATCTGGGGGGCCCCTTATTAAAGGGGGCTCCCAGATTCCGATAAGCCCCCGCCCGCAGACCCCGACAACCAACGGCCAGGGTTGTCGGGAAGAGGCCCTTGTCCTCATCAACATGGGGACAAGGTGCTTTGGGGTGGGGGGGCCGCACGGCCCCCCTTTCCCCAGGGCACCCCCCATGTTGAGGGCACGCGGCCTGGTACGGCTCAGGAGGGGGGGGGGCGCTCGTTCGTCCCCACCCCTTTCCTGGCCTGCCAGGCTGCGTGCTCGGATGAGGGTCTGACATGGATTTGGGGGGAACCCCCACGCCGTTTTTTCGGCGTGGGGAGTCCCTTTAAATCCATACCAGGTCACGGAGCTAGCGCGGCGGCATTTACTGCCTACGCTAGCTACGTAACCTGAAGTCACGTGCTAAATGAACGGACTTGCCGATGAGCGGCAAGTCCGTTCATTTCAAAAGTCCCGCGGACTTGCCCACTAACGGCGGGATTATCCGCTGGACTCAAGTCCAGCGGATAATTTGAAAACAAAACTTCAAACTTTAGTCCGCCGTACTTTGGCGCCAAAAAGTCCGCCGGCGCCCACACACGAGGGGATTATCCGCTGGACTTCAGTCCAGAGGATAATCCCGCGGGATTGTCCCTTCGTGTGTACGCGGCATTAGCCTGCTTTCACACAGAGATGCTTTACAGGAGCTACAGTGCTAAAAATAGTGCCTGCATAGCACCTGTAAATAGCCTCAACTGTCTCTCCAGTGTGAAAGGCCGAGTGCTTTCACACTGGAGCGGTGCGTTGCAGGGCAGTAAAAAAAGTCCTGCAAGCAGCATTTTTGCAGCGATGTAGGAGCGGTGTATACACCGCTCCTAAAGCACCCCCTGCTCATTGAAATCAATAGGGCAGCTCCCCGCTATGCTAAAATGACGGTAAAGCGCTGCTAAAAATATTGACACTTTATCGCCAACTCGGTGTGAAAGCACTCTAATACATTGAACAATGCTAATAATATACACTGTCACTATACTAATGACATTGGCTGGGAAAGGGATAGCATTTAGGGGCGACCATGGGGTTAAATATGTGCCTAACAATGTTTTAATTTTGATTTTTAAATCCTGTGTCTGGGTTTCAGTCCACCTGAAACCCGAGCACATCAGTGACAGTCCTGCAGCACCAGTCCTCCTACCCCCCTCTTCCCTCCTGTCGAATTCCAGTGCTTTTAATTATATTGGTAGGGAGGACACTTTAACTGGGCTACAGACTAAAGCCCCATACACACGGTAGGATTTTCGCATGGATTCTGTCCGATCGGACAATGTTGTCGAAAAATCCGACCGTGTGTATGCACCATCGGACAGTGTACGTCGGATTGTCCGACGGACAAAGTCCTATCTCCTGCTGGATAGATTTTTTGACAACAAGGTCCGATCACACCAAATCCGATCGTGTGTAGCGTTGTCCGACGGACAAAGTGCTACGCATGCTCAGATCACATTACAAGACCAAAGCTATTGGCTACTAGCCTCTACGTAGTCCCATCGTAGGCAACAAACGTCATCACGTTCAGAATGATCGGATTTTGCGACAACTTTGTCTGACCGTGTGTATGCAACACCAACATCAGACAAAGTATGACGGACAGGATCCGACGGACCTGGTCCTCGGATAATCCGCGCGTGTGTATGGGGCTTAACATGGGGGGATGATACTGGGGGACAGACTGACCTGGGGGGGATAATACTGGGGGACAGTCTGACCTGGGGGGGATAATACTGGGGGACAGACTGACCTGGGGAGGATTATACTGGGGGACAGTCTGACCTGGGGGGGGGATGTACTCGGGGACAGACTGACCTGGGGGGAAAGTACTGGGGGACAGACTAACCTGGGGAGGATTATACTGGGGGACAGTCTGACCTGGGGGGGGGGATGTACTCGGGGACAGACTGACCTGGGGGGAAAGTACTGGGGGACAGACTGACTAGGGAGTGATAATATTGGAGTACAGACTGACCTGGGGGGAAGGGGGGGGGGGGGATTGCACTGGCGAAAGACTGACCTTTTTTAATTTAACTATGCTCCTTAAGCTTCTCCCATTATTAACATAATTTGGCCATACCCACTATTCGTCACGTGACGCTACATGCGCCGCAATACTACTCAATGACGTCCCAGATCTTTTGCAATCCTATAATGTATACTGCAGCTATCAGTGTCCCCAGCAGAGTCTACCCATCATCAGTGTTTTCCCATCATCTGAGTTTTCCCATCATCAGTGTTCCCAGCAGAGTTCTCCCCATCAGTGTCCTCAGCCTCTTTCCCTGTCTCAAAGGGGAGATGTTAGGGTTCTATTTAGACCCCTGATATCTTACCAAACAGGGTTAATTAAAAAAAAAAAAAAAATTAAACTGTGAACGAAAATTATAAAAAATGTAATTATAAAAAAAATTATAAAATAAAAAAATACTGACACCACCCCCTACCTTACCAACACTGTCTACTGCCCCAACCCCCTCCCTCCAAAATGCATTAAAAAAAAAAAAATTATTGTAAAAAAAAAAATATGTAAAAATAAATACTGACACCATCCACTGCCCTACTGACACCATCACCACCACATACTCTTCACCCCTTTTCCAGAAGCACTGTTTAAAAAATGATTTAAAGAAAATAATAAACAACAAAATTGTAAAAAATAATATAGAAAATAATAACAACAAAAAACTACTGCTCTACTGACACTGTCCACTACCTCCCACCCCCAATCATTGTGAAAAACAAAAAATAAAACATAAATTGTAGTAATTAAAAAAATAAAACTGTAAAAAAATAATAATAAAAATAAAGAACTACTGACACAGTCCACTGCCCTACTGACACCATCCTGCACATACTACTCACTGCTGTACACTCCACACTCCTCTCCTGCACATACTACCCATCGCCATACACTTCGCACTGTACATTCCCTATTTAACATTACTACATTCTACACTATGAAGTCATCTCAGACTCTATAAAACCACACCCCATTTAAGTCACGCCCAATATGTTGCACTGTGTTTGCCACGCCCACCTCCCTGAAATTAGTTTTTTGCAGGTTAGGATGTCTAAAAATCCCACGTAACAATGGTGACTGTTCACATAATAGGCGCTCAGAAGCTGTAGCTCAATGCCTGATGCTCCATGAGCTACTTTTGAGGCAGATTTGGGTGTTTCTTACGCCCTGGACATTAATGTGAATGCCTGTAAACTTTTGAATCAAGTAGAGCACTTTTACAGTCGTGAATGCAGCCTGAACATTTTAATTTTTCAACCCGAAGCAACCAGTACCTAACTTTCTATTGGCTAAAACAATGACCCTCAAGCCTGACTACACCTGAAAAAAAAATGTATAAAAAAAAAAGTTTCAAAAGTGCTGCTGTTACCTCCGGTGTGAATGAATGCAGCAGTATCCAAAATCATTGTTTATTTTATGATTTGCATTCTTTCGGATTATGACAAGGGTGGTAAAGGAATACAAAGGAGAAATTGAGTGAGTTTTTTGGCTGTACCTTTTAAGACCAGCTTCACGCCTACGCCTTGTGGCAGTGCAAAGTTAAGCGTGTTTTACTACAACACACGCTAAGGCATGGCAAAGGTACAATAGCGAGTAACAGAGCCACATAAGCTGTGCATTGTGTGTGCTATATTACAAGAATGGCATTTTTTGTCTGTTCGGTAGCGCATTCAAAAACAAATGTTCTGCCTTAGCGTGTGTGTGTTCACCTGCTGCAACAGAGCAAAAAAGTGTAAAATGTGCCTAAAAAAGGTGGGAAAGGATTAGAACCCCAGTTTGTGCTTTACTGCTATGTGGGTTTACATTAGAGAGATTGCTCCCCCTAGCCCTATAATGCATGTGCGCTGGTGTGCATTTTGTAGAGGTGGTGTTTACATATTCTTTTTTAACTTCACAAACAATATGACACATTATTTAAGTCTATGCTCCACATTGTGACGCAGTGACACGCATTACTGTGAGTTGCACCATGTACAAATGCAGACATGCAATGCAGCATTACGGTGTGAATGGGTCACATAGAAAAAAATTGCGCTGCGCCTGATCTATGCAGAATAATGCAGCTCAATGAACATGGTGACATTACTGTCAATGTGACAATCTGCAATGGAGACATATGCCCCGTACACACGATCGGATTTTCCGACAGGAAATGTTGGATGTGAGCTTGTTGGCTGAAAGTCCGACCGTGTGTATGCTCCATTGAACATTTGTGGTCGGACTTTCCGCCAACAAATATTGGCTAGCAGATTCTCAAATTTTCCGCCATTTTCGATCGTGTGTACACAAGTCCGACGCACAAAAGTTCACTCATGCTTTGAATCAAGCAGAAGGAGCCACACTGGTTATTGAACTTCCTTTTTCTCGGCTCGTTGTACGTCTTGTACGTCACCACGTTCCCACGTTCGTAATTGTTGGCCAACATTTGTGTGACCGTGTGTATGCAAGTCAAGTTGGAGCCAACAACCTTCCAACAAAATTCCACGGTTTTGTTGTCGGAAAGTCCAATCGTGTGTATGGGGCTATAGACAGCAATAAAAAGCTGACAGGGGTTCTAACCATTCCATCTTTTTCTCTCTGTAATACTGTTAAAGATTTAGCCTTCTTTCTTGTCTGCTAAAACTGTTGTCCTCAGGAGAAGAAGTCAGATAATGGAGCCCCTGATAGCAGTAAAAGCCCAATAGTTATAACCCTTTCTCACTCTACCCAAAACTTAATGGGCATGTATGGTCACAGTATACACTTTCATTATGAAACATCAGCATTGTAATAACAATAGAAATGTAGCCCTCTTTTTTTGGGGGGGTGGGGGTATGATAAATTCAGTGACACGGGAGCTGTAGGGGGGGGGGCGTGGCAGAGTCCTGCTGTCTGTGTTAATGGACGCAGCAGCAAGACTTGGGAGCAAGCCCGCATGGGTGCCCCCAGGGAAAGCGCTTCTCTGAGAGGGGCACCCAATGAAGGGGAGGAGCACCGCCGGGGGACCCCAGAAAAGGAGGATTTGGGTTGCTCTGTGCAAAACCCTTTCACAGAGCAGGTAAGTATAGACATGTTTATTTAAAAAAAAAGTTTTACAAACACTTTAATAAATGTACATGCATCCGACGTCAAACAAGTATTATCAGCAAAGGGCCCAGTAGGAGTCCTGGTGGAATTGTGCACATACCCAGGTAAATATATAGTAGGGTTGCCACCTGTCCATTCCAGGTTTTGAATCATGTATTTGGGATTCAGGCTGACTGAAACCCGGACACATTATTCAGACTGGGCTGTGGCTCCCCAAGTAACCAAGATAGTCACACACAAATCTGTTGCCATCCATGAACTGCTGGTGGCTGTCTGGGGGCAGGTTCGGCATCACTGGGGTGCAGGGTGATGATGTCAGCAAGAGAAATTTGGCCACACCCACATTTTTCTGCAGCGCGATATGCTAACCATATTACTACTCTCCTTGGGGCATCCAAAGATGTCCAAGGTGGCTAAAGTGTTCGGGTTTGGCTGGAAGAAAAGGTGGCAACCCTAACATATAGTGTTGCAGGGTGACCCTGTGCTACTCTGTAAAGGGGTGGTTTATGCCAGGCTTTGGGAGAAGCATGCAGCTTCATAATGGAACCAGAGTTAGAGCTCAGGGCCCTGCCCTCCTGAGGGAGGTCAGACTCTCTGGGGGGAGCCGTGTAGGATGCTGACATGCATCAAGGTCATGCTGGGACAGAGGAAGGCCCAAGCCTGAGAGGAAGTCCAGAAGGGACGAGTGCTAGGGAGCTAGGGAGCTGCAAGGAAAGCCGCAGAGCCAAAGTTCAGTGTCTGCACATACCACTGGGATGTCTTTGATGGTCAGGAAGACCAAAGGCGTTTGGTGGTCAAGAAGACTCTGCAAAGGCACTTGGAGCAGTAAAGCTGCCACAAGAGAGCCAGGAGGCTGAATGTTATGTTTTGCAGTGATGGTGAGAACCTATCTGTTTGATTTTTGACTTTCTTTTAACCACTTAAGGACCAGCCGCCATTGTTTTACGCACGTACTTTGACGCTAAATACTGTTGTTATGGCTAGCTGCCATAACCCCGGTACTTTTAAAAACGGCAGGCAGCTGGCTTTCAGATAAAAGTGGTCTCAGCGGCCCCGCAAGATCACTTTTATCGGTGGCGGAAGAGGGCCCCTCCTGCCGCGCTTCGGTCATCTCTGCCTATTACCGCAGCTGTCGGTAGCGGCGGAGACGATCGCGTCCGCTCCCCTGTGAGGCTGCATGCCAAGTGAGGGAAAGATGGCCCCCACTCTGCTCCATAACATTGGATGGCGAAAGCGACATCAAACGGAAGGCGTCCAATGCTCTTAAAGGGGAAATTTTATTTTTTTATTAAAAAAAAAAAGACATTTAGTTATTTTTTTTTTTTTATTGCATTTAAGTTAACTATGAGATCTGAGGTATTTAAGAGGTCCTGTCATGCTTTTTTTCTATTACAAGGGATGTAATTGTAATAGGAATAAAAGAGACCCAAAATTTATTTCTAAAAAAGGACAGTGTAAAAAAATAAAATAAATAAGAAAAAAATAAAACATTTAAAGAGCCCAGTCCCGCCGAGCTTGCGCGCAGAAGGGAACGCAAGTCGCACCCGCCTATGAAAACGGTTTTCAAACCACACATGTGAGGTATCGCCGCGATTGTTAGAGCAAGAGAAATAATGCTAGCCCTAGCCTGCTGTAACTCAAAACTGGTAACCTCTAGAAATTTTTTAAACGTTGCCTATGGGTATCAATTTACCGACACCCAAAGACCAATTTTTCTGCATATCATTGCATTTTTTTACAGCATGTCCAATTCTTGCTTTTATAAGGTTACGGTGGGAAGGTGCCACTGACACCCAAAGACCAATTTTTATGCACCAGTTACTTCTATACAAAGTCAAAGTGACACAAGAGTGTATACAAAAAATCTCTAATCTTGTTTCCAGTGAACTACATTGTGGCCTCATCATACACACTGGCTCCCCAGCTGTTGCTGAGCAAAATAAAGGCAGCTTGCAGGTAAAATGCAATTTTTTTGGGCTATATAAATGCAATTATTGTTGCAGCAGATTCTAGACATGGTACAGATCTGCCGCTCTACAGGTAGACTAAGGGTACACCCCAGGCACTATACTGGAACACTATACTTTTATGCTTTCACTTTAAAAATCAAAAAATCACTGCTCATTTAAAAATGATGTTTTTCACAATTTTTTTTTTCTATTAATACATCTCCCCCAGGGCAGGACCCGGACCCCTATAACCATTGTATGCCAAATTACTTGCATATAAGCCTTAAAAATGGCCACTTTTGATTTTTGACTTTCGGGTCCCTTTGACTTTAATGGGGTTCGTTATTCGGGTCCGAACTTTCGTGGTGTTGAAAGTTCTGATGCAAACCAAACGGGGGTCAGTTCGGCCCATCCTTAGGAGAGATGAAAAGGGGGTTCAGCAGTGGGACAGAAGAGCAGGGGGGTTACAGAGGTAGGACATATGAGCGGGGGGTGTTCAGTGTTGGAGCAGATGAGAAGGGGGTTCAGTGGTGGGACAGAAAAGCATAGCAACAGGGCAGATGTGAAAGGAGCTGTATTGGTGGGACAGGTGAGCATGGGGTTACAGTGGTGGGGTAGGAGAGCAGGGGGGGGGGGTACAGAGGGGAGACAGATGTGCAGGAGGTACATTGGTGAGGCAGATGAGAAAGCGGGTTACAGTGGTGGGGCAGATGGGTTCAGTGTTAGGACAGATGAGAAGGTGATTCTGTAGTGAGACAGAAGAGCATGGGTATACGGCGGTGGAGCAGATGTGCAGGAAGGTACCCTCGTGGGGCAGATGAGAAAAGGGGTACATTGATGGGGCAGATATGCAGGAGGTACAGTGGTGGGAGGGACGAGAAGGGGGTTCATCGGTGGGACAGAAAAGCAGGGGGTACAGTGATGGGACAGATGAGCAAGGGGGTTACAGTGGTAGGAAAGATAAGCGGGGTGGTTCAGTGTTGGGGCAGATGAGAAGGGGGTTCAGCAATGGGACAGAAGAGCAGGGGGTACAGCGGTGGGCCAGATGTGAAAGGAGGTCCATTGGGCTCAAGTCTTGCAGGAACGCATGGGAACGGAGTTCCTGTACTTTTTCCCCAACAGGAACTCAGTTCCCATTAGCAGCTGTGTCCTGTAAGACTTTGAAGTATGCAAGCTGTGTGGCAGGTGCTACACCAGCAGCTGCCGACACAGCTTGCAATAGTAAGTGCCGCACACCTGACCATTCAGGCATTGCCAGTAGGGGGCCCCATGACAGCTTCCACTTTGATCTACCTGTCAATCACAGCTAGCTGACAGGTAGATCAGGTCCCTGCTGCTAAGGGATTGTATTTAGTCAGACCTCTCGTGATGCGCTCCTCCCCACCTGCCTCTCCTGATTTTCTGTCTCCTGCATACCTGCTCTGTGTGTCCCGCTGAATCCCCCCCTCCTCTATCTTCAGTGCCCTATGATGAGAGAACCCAGAGGAGGAGCACAGCTATTCTGCTCACAGGACGTGCAGGGAGAGAGGTGAGCTCAGGGAGGAACATCAGTTTGGGGTAGTAAGCTGAGCACAATACCTGGCAAAGTTTAATGCCAGGAGGGAAGTTTATGTGGAAATATGTGAAGTGTTGGAATAGCAGCGAGTGTGTGTTGGAGCCCTGCAGAGTTTGCAGCCCCCCAAGCTAACATACATCTCCTAAGCAGGAACACATCACTATCTCCCCAAGCATTCTGTCCAGATAATGTGCAGTTCATTTATGACCGTTCCGTTTAACCCTGTGTTATCCAAACTCTGTTCAATGAAAAGTGTAAACTCACCACATAAACACTCTTTATACAAAATAAAATTCCCCAATAAAGATCAGAACATGATGTTCACATTTGCATGGAAGCACAATTGAATAAATGCTGATTATTCAGAGAATTACCGTATTTATGTTTATTGAGGATTGTTTTTTTTATGTACTAACAGTTAAGCTTCATACACACAATACGAAAATTGGATGAAAAATACCACTTTTGAAGCGTTTGTGCATATGAGCGTATCATTTTTTTTTTTTGGTGGGCGAGTGGATCTTGGGTGGGAGTTCCCACACTTTTTTCCCCAGGACTTGACCCCTGGGTGGGATAGATGAGCAGGGGGTTACAGTGGTTGGGCAGAAGAGCAGGGGGGTACAGAGGTAGGGCAGATATACAGGGGGGAACAGTGGCGGGGCAGAGGAGCAGGGGGGTACATAGGTGGGGCAGATGTGCAGAGGTGAAAGGAGGTACATCGGTGGAACACATGAGCAGGTGGTTACAATGGTGGGGCAGAAGAACAGGGGGAACAGAGCTGGAACAGATGTGCAGGAGGTACAGTGGTGGGGCAGATGATAAAGGGGGTTACAGTGGTGGGGCTGAAGAGCAGGGTGGTACAGAGGGTTACAGTGGTGGGGCAGATGTGCAGGGTAGTGCAGTGGTGGGGCAGATGTGCAGGGGGTTACAGTGGTGGGGCAGATGTGCAGGGGGTTACAGTAGTGGGGCAGATGAGAAAGGGGGTACATTGGTGGAGCAGATGTGCAGGGGGTTACAGTAGTGGGAGAGAAGAGCAGGGTGATACAGTGGTGGGGCAGATGTACAGGGGGTTACAGTGGTGGGACAGATGTGCAGGGTAGTGCAGTGGTGGGGCAGATGTGCAGGGGGTTACAGTGGTGAGGCAGATGTGCAGGGGGTTACAGTGGTGGGGCAGATGAGAAAGGGGGGGTACATTGGTGGGGCAGATGAGCAGGGGTTTACAGTGGTGGGACAGAACAGCAGGGGGTTACAGTGGTAGGACAGATGAGCAGGGGGGTACAGAGGTGGGGCAGATGAGCAGGGTAGTACAGTGGTGGGGCAGATATAGAAAGTTGGACAGCTAAGCTATTGCTGGAAAAGATATTTGTGTGTTATATAATCTTCTTCACTTTGTATGGAAGTTACTCAGTCTCAGGCATACCATGCCCATATAAATATAGCCTAGAGAATGTACATCTTTCTATATTGCAATGTATTGCAATACATCTGTTGTGGCCATATTTTGATCTTGATGAAAACAACCTATACTGTATTGCAATATAGAAAGATGTACATTCTCTAGGCAATATTTATATGGGCATGGTATGCCTGAGAGTAACTTCCATACAAAGTGAAGCTGAATTATCTCAAGAGCCATTTGACACTGCCATCTGGCCACGTTATCTGTAAAGCACTGCTAGTTTTAGCCACGCTTTACCATCATTTTACCCACGCTTTTCGGACGCTAGCGGGGAGCTTTTAACCCCCGCTAGCAGTCGAAGAAAGGGTTAAATGCGACTGTGCATCGCCGCTGCCTAAACGCCCATCCCGCCCCCCCCCTGAAAAAAGTTCTGCGGACGCCCATGGCTGTTACCTGTGGTTCTTCAGGATTTCCTCCTGTGATACGATAGGCCCAGGCACTGGCAGCGTATTCTCGGCCACTGACTGATTTCACACACCTATTGGAGGAGCTGGAGCCGGCCGGATCTGCATAGCGACATACATACACAGGCCAGGCAGCCAATCACAGAACAGCCGAGATGTCGAGCAGAGGCCCGAGCGGCAGAGCCAATATGATGATTGGGCCGGGGGTGAGGGAGGGAGGGATGGATGTCTGTATCTGTGATAAGTCGGAAAACAGAGCAGCCCCAGGCCAGCAGACTCAGAAAAAAAGTCCACGGTGGCCGCAGCGGCCATTGCAACACAGGGCAACTGTCTTTAACACCTTCTTACAATTCCAGGGGGGGGCAATTGCCCCCCCTTGCCCTATGCTGTGGACGCCCATGGTGTGGTCTGTAGGATGTTTCTGGATTTAATTTTGAAAATCTGGTAACCTTATTTTAAGTGGAAAGTGTGGTAAATTTTCTAGGAGATAAACCTAACATAAATTATGTTAATACTGTACATGTTAACCACTTAAGGACCATCTCCTGCACATTTACGTCGGCAGAATGGCACGGCTGGGCACATCCATGTACAGGTACGTTGTTTTTTAAGAGCCCAGCCGTGGGTCGATCACGCGCCGCCGCCGGCGCGCTCGCGACCTGGTCCTGAGCTCCGTGGCCGCGGGACCCGTGGACCCGATCGCCGCTGGTGTCCCACGATCGGGTCACAGAGCTGAAGAACGGGGAGAGGAATGTGTAAACAAACCTCTCCCCGTGCTTCCTAATGAGGCTGTCACTGATCGTCTGTTCCCTGTCATAGGGAAAGGCGATCAGTGATGTCACACGCCAAGCCACGCCCCCCCTACAATAAAAAAAACACACACAGGTCACACGTAAGCCATCCCCGCCCCCTAGTGGTTAACCCCTTCACTACCAGTGTCATTTACACAGGAATCAGTGCATTTAAATAGCATTGATTGCTGTATAAATGACAATGGTCCCAAAAATGTGTCAAAAATGTCCGATGTGTCCGCCATAATGTCGCAGTCACAATAAAAATCGCTGATCACCGCCATTACTAATAAAAAAAAATAATAAAAATGCTATAAAACTATCCCCTATTTTGTAAACGCTATAACTTTTTTACCAAAAATATGTAGAAGAATACGTATCGGCCTAAACTGAGGAAAAAAAATTTTTTTTTATATATTTTTGGGGATATTTATTAGAGCAAAAAGTAAAAAATATTGCATTTTTTTCAAAATTGTCGCTCTATTTTTGTTTATAGCACAAAAAATAAAAACCGCAGGGGCGATCAAATACCACCAAAAGAAAGCTCTATTTGTGGGAAAAAAAGGACGCCAATTTTGTTTGGGAGCCACGCAGTGCCGAATCGCAAAAAGGGGCCTGGTCCTGGTCCTTTGGCTGCAAATTGGTCCGGTGCTTAAGTTGTTAATGTTTTCAAAACCATGTTCCTTTGTATGATTTGTAATTATATACAATATGTGAATGGGAAAAGCTTTGCAGAGCTTTGCAAAGCTACATTGCAGTGCTACTTTGCTGCTGCTTCTCTACGTCAAGTGTAATAGTCAGCTGACTCAGTAAAACAATGCACTTCTTACTTAACTTATACAGCATCTTATAAACATTGTTTAAAGCAGAACTTCAGTCATTGTTTCAACTTTCCATTTATTAAATCTTCTGCCCTTGTTGTTTTAACTTTGGATAGTAAAACATATTTTTTCTGCCAGTAAATACCTTATACAGCTCACTTCCTGTTTCTTGTCTGGGAAAAAAGCCTAGGCTATTGACATCATGCACTGCTCTCTCTCTTGTGAGAGTTTGCCAGGAAGGGAGGGGGGGGGGGGGTGACTCATATAAGGGCCAATGAGAGCTGAAGAGCTGGAGGTGTGCCTCTGTGTATCTGTGTAAATCCAGGAAGTGAACAGGCAGCAGCTTCAGCTGCCCACAGTTAAAATGGTTGCAGCTAGACTCAGTGGAGGGAGATTTCTGCAGCATATTCGGCAAGTACAGAATCACAGTATATATAAAATAATATGCAAAGTGGTAGGGGGGAAGCTTCAGAATGGCAAAGATGTTTTTATTACAAATTATGTGAGTAGACTGCAGTTACTCTTTAATGGAATAATGGAAACATTGCAACAAGCTGATGAGAGCTCCTTCTAATGGTTCTCCATATTTAGTACAATAATATCTTACACTACAATGACAATTTAAAATATGCATGCACTGAAAATACTCTATACTCCTTTAAAATAACATCCCATTAAAGTGTCGGTACAACATTGTACAATGCATTCCTCATATAGTACATATAAATATTGTTATGTTATCATATGTAATTGCACTACATGTACACATTGCACTTGCTGTCATGGGATGGGTAACTGTGCTGCTCATGTAGAGGAAGAATGTAGGCTTAGGATTGGTATTTCAGGGTGGAATTACAGATCTCTTTTGGACAGAACTGTAACAAAGGCAGGAAGCACATCAAGCTGAATTAGTAGCAAACATTTATCTTGCTGGCAGCGTACAATTTTCTGAATCCTTTACGCTAGGTTCATATTGGCTTTAAGGCTGAATTCCCATTATTGCAGTGTTTTAACACACACAAACATTAAAGCGGTTCTGCACTCATTTCATTTAGTAAATCTCTTTGCCTTCCAAATCAGGCAAAGAGTACTAAATGAAATGTTTTTTTTTTTTTTTTTTTTTTACTTACCTTGTAATTGAAGACTTCCGGTCTTCTCCCTCTGCGGCGGCGGGCGGGGTCTTGCGTCGATCGTCGTCACGCCGCACTGTCTCCTGGGATCTGGTGTCATTGATCCCAGGAGACAGTGCGGGCATCTTCCGAAATCTCGCGAGATTTCGGCCACATCTTCCGAAATCTCCCGAGATTTCGGCCGCATCTGCCGAAATCTCGTGAGATCTCGGCAGATGAGCCGTTACTGCGCACGCGCGAGTAACGGCAGTGCATGCTGGGCCATCTAAAGTCCCTGTGGGTGTTTCACATGCCCACAGGCAAGATGGCCCCCAGCACTAAAGAAGAAGACGAGGAACTTCATCGGACGAAAACCGGCGGCGATCGAGATGGAAGATGGAACAGGTGAGTCCCCTAATAAAGGTAAGCACACTTTATATTACATCCTAAAAAAAAAAATTTTTTTTCAGAGTGCAGAACCGCTTTAACATGCATAATTTCACACATAAATGTGCCTTGCATTAAAGGCAGCGTTTTCATTTTGAATGGGCTGTCAATATATCACAACACAGGTCTATTCACAACTATATGTTATGAACCTCTGTAACACAGGTGTTTTGGGATATGCAGTACATGTGTATTGGGATGACATTAACCACTTCAGCCCGGGAAGATTTGGCTGCGCAATGACCAGGCCATTTTTTGCGATACGGCACTGCGTCGCTTTAACTGACAATTACGCAGTCGTGCGACGCTGTACCCAAACAAAATTGACGTCCATCTTTTCCCACAAATAGAGCTTTATTTTGGTGGTATTTGATCATCTCTGTGTTTTTTATTTTTTGCGCTATAAACAAAAAAAAAGCAACAATTTTGAAAAAAACACAATATTTTGTACTTTTTGCTATAATAAATATCCCCAATTTTTTTTTAAAAAAGCAATTTTTTTTCTTAGTTTAGGCCGATATGTATTCTTCTACATATTTTTGGTAATAAAAATCGCAATAAGCGTTTATTTATTAGTTTGCGCAAAAGTTATATCGTCTACAAAATGGGGGATAGATTTATGGCATTTAATTATTATTATTTTTTTTACTAGTAATGACAGTGACCTGCGATTTTTATCGTGACTGCGACATTATGGCAGACACATCAGACACGTTTGACACATTTTTGGGACGATCGACAATTATACAGCAATCAGTGCTATAAAAATGCACTGATTACTGTATATATGTCACTGGCAGGGAAGGGTCCTGCATGCTGCATCTTTAGTGGGTTTCAAACACAGTGCAACAAAAAAGTGCAAACCTAATAGAAACCTATCGGAACGCGGCTAAAAAATGCATGTAAAATGCATGTAAAATGCAGGTAAAGCCGTGCATACACCTGCGCTGTGGCCAAAACGCAGCGCACCAGTTTTAACCTGGCCTAATGCGTAGTAAAATACAGATAAGCGATAGAGAGAAAAGTCCCTCAGTGGTCTTGAAACATAGGTGATAATTTGAGTGCCAGGTTTCTTATTTCAAGTTTCATATCCCGTATTCCAAGTTTCATGTTCTTATTTCCATATTCTGTATTCTGAGTTCTGTTTTTCATATTCAGCATACATTTGAGTTCTATTTTCAAAATTCCACATGATTTATTCCTAGCAAGGCCGAAACTAGGGGGGGGGGGGGCAGGGAGATGTGCCCCTGACGCCAACTTCAGAGGGGCTCTGCCCACCCAGGGAACAAAATTGAGAGATAAATGTCGGCATTTGGCAGCTGTCAGCTTACATGAGCAGGGAGATGGCTATGGCGGCCGGTTGGAAAGGGCTGAGCTGCTGTGTTCCTGGAGAGAGCCGGCTGGGGGAGCGAACAAGAATCAGCACTGCTGCTAAACTTCGGATCCAGGCAGGAGGCAGCAGCAGTACCCGGGGCCACAGTCAGGGACAAAACTAGCAAAGTCCCCAGTCTGTATCACTTAGCATAAGTCCCGCCCCTTCTAGAACCCACATTGGTCGTCGGGGAGTCAAGTGGACAAAGAAGCAGGAAGTTCATCCTGTTTTCTCTGCGAAGTGTGTTGTCAAGTGTCCTGGCTGTGTGAGGATGGGAGTCCCACATAGGAGGAGCACAGCACTGGAGGATGGGGGTGGTGCCCGAAGAGAAGAGAGGCCGTGTTGCTGGAGGCTGAACCAAGACAGAGTGAGTGAGTGCTACACACTAAAATCTCACCATTTATTTATCTTTTCACACTTTCATGTTTCAGTGCATTGTGTGTTCACCAACCTGTACTGAATATCTATGGATGAAGGACATGGCTCCAATGTTATTAAAGACTTCAACCTCCTCCAGGTTCTAATACTGACCATCCACTGCTCTACTGACACCCTCCACTGCCCTACTGACACCATCCCTTACTGACACCCTCCACTGCCCTACTGACACCGTCCACTGCCCTACTGACACCATCCACTGCCCTACTGACACCCTCCACTGCCCTACTGACACCCTCCACTGCCCTACTGACACCATCCCTTACTGACACCCTCCACTGCCCAACTGACACCCTCCACTGCCCTACTGACACCCTCCACTGCCCTACTGACACCCTCCACTGCCCTAATGACACCATCCACTGCCCTACTGACACCCTTCACTGCCCTACTGACACCATCCCTTACTGAAACCCTCCACTGCCCAACTGACACCCTCCACTGCCCTACTGACTCCCTCCACTGCCCTACTGACTCCCTCCACTGCCCTACTGACACCCTCCACTGCCCTACTGACACCATCCCTTACTGACACCCTCCACTGCCCAACTGACACCCTCCACTGCCCTACTGACACCCTTCACTGCCCTACTGACACCATCCACTGCCCTACTGACACCATCCCTTACTGACACCCTCCACTGCCCAACTGACACCCTCCACTGCCCTACTGACACCCTCCACTGCCCTACTGACACCCTCCACTGCCCTACTGACACCACCACTGCCCTACTGACACCCTCCACCGCCCTACTGACACCCTCCACCGCCCTACTGACACCATCCACTGCTCTACTGACACCCTCCACTGCCCTACTTACACCATCCCTTACTGACACCCTCCACTGCCCTACTGACACCCTCCACTGCCCTACTGACACCCTCCACTTTTCTGTGACACGCATTGCATGCCACATTACTACTGTCCGTGGGGCACCCCTGGAATCGGAGGGGGGGCACCAGGCTGAGACTTTGCCCCGGTTGAAAGAATGTCTAGCTTCGCCACTGATTCCTAGTTCCATATTCCAAGTTTAATATTCCATATCATACCTTCTGAGTTCCAAGATTCTTATTCTACGTTTTATGTTCCATATCCCAAAGTCCATAGTACATGCTCCTAGTTCATATTGTTACATATTTCAAGTTTGAGGAATGAAAAGAGAAGTGACACGTGACTATCACAGAAGCTTCAAATAAAACATGAGAGCTCCATAAAGTCCAGAAACAGTTTATCAGTTGTGAGGTTCTTAGGAAACCAATGTGTTTTGGTGGTACAAAAGACTCCCCTTCATCAGGGCTTGATGCTTTTGACTAGAGAGGATATGGATGAAAAAATAGATCCTTGAAGATACATTGTATCAAGAGCAACAGCAGCTGCCTCTAAACATTGGTGTAGCAGCCAGAGGTGAACTTGACATGCTCACTGTGATTAATATAGCCTGGCTTCACCTTTTTAAATTTTATGGGATGAAATTGCATGTTAATAAGATATGTCGGAGGATAATAGCCAGACAGGCTACAGTAACTTAAGCTGACCAGTGTAAATTTCAGCCTGTTCCTGCAGGCTGAGCAGAAAAAACTTTATGTGTATGGCCAACTTTAGATAACAATCTTTACAACTGTGGTAAGCAGAAAAGCATTTCAGAATACACAACACCCCAAACCTTGAATAACCGACTACAGCAAAGTTTTTGATCAACAAATAGACCATTGAGTTGTAATAATTTATATTTACCAGTGATTTCTGCAACATTTTAAATCAAATATATTGTATAAAAAATTTTTTTATTTTTGAAAACAAAAACATGAATTTGTCATTAAAATATACAGGAAAAAAGGAAATGCATGATAGTTAGTACAGTAGCTTATGCATTATAAATGATGAAGCATGATGATACTTCCCAACACATTTCACCCCTTTATCGGGCTTTCATCAGGGGATGCTGTCCATTTGTACACTATAATGCTTTCTAATAGAAAACAATGGAATATTTTAGATTGCTTCAAGAAAAACATATATAAAAATTTTACATTTATTGTTTACAGTTATGCAAATGCGTCTCCCTTATCAGGCCATCACTGCTCACCACTGTTTCCTGAAACGAGACCAAAAACCGCTGGGATGGTAAAATGTTCAGCCACGCCAAAAAACCCACCTCCGCGCCACAGGTGGCCACAGATGGTAAATAGTGGGCAGCTAAAAAATGGAAAAAAGGGAAAGATAATAGTTGTCCCATGGATGCTGGGTGGGATGATGGATTATCCTCCCGCTACTGTCAATCACAGCCAGTGATCCAATGAGAAGAGAGTGGGGCCGAGCTGAATGGACAGAAAAAGAGCAGCAGCTCAGGAGCGAGCCTGCTTGGGTGCCCCCATAGCAAGCTGCCTGCTATGGGGGCACTCGGCAGGAGGGGGGACAGGAGCGCTGATGTGGGACCCGAGAAGAGGAGGAACGGGGAGACTCTGTGCAAATCCACTGCGCAGAGCAGGTAAATATGACGATTTAAAAAAATAAATAAATCAAGCCCTTAATATCCCTTTAAATCTGCACTCATAAATTAAATTGGTTGGATTTGAGCCATATTTGTTTATTAAGTTATTACATAAAATGATGCATATAGCCATGTACATCTCCAGAATTAAAAACATAGGGGGTTATTTACGAAAGGCAAATCCACTTTGCACTACAAGTGCACCTGAAAGTGCACTTGGAAGTGCAGTCACTTTAAATCTGAGGGGTAGATCTGAAATGAGGGGAAGCTCTGCTGATTTTATCATCCAATCATGTGCAAGCTAAAGTGCTGTTTTTTTATTTTCCTTACATGTCCCCCTCAGATCTACAGCGACTTCACTTCCAAGTGCACTTGTAGTGCAAAGTGGATTTGCCTTTAGTAAATAACCCCCATAGTGTATATAGTACAGCAGAAAAAAAAAATGGGACAATGGGACAAATGTAACATGATGCATTCTTTTTTTCTGTACAAAATGTTTTCAGAATTTTCCTAGTAATATACTCCTGTTATGAATTAAAATATAATAAATACATTTCAGTGAAACCACAGCCATACATATTACTTTTATGTATCATAGAATTGTTTTTATAGTATTTTATAATAACACCTACTCTTAAATAAGGATAACTGTGAAGGACAGAACATTGCCATTGAAATATTCCCATTACCCTGTACAATGACAGCATGGCCATTTAAGCAGGCTTGTGCCTACTAAGGTAAAGTAGATTTAATTAAAATCCCATCTGGCTTCGTCTGCAACATCATTAAACCCCACATTCTCCTTTTATGCTGAGTAACCTGTGATGCCAGGAACAGAACATCTCAAGACAAGGCAGTTCATTGTGCTCCAGGTACCAGGAGAAGAGGTGTGCCCATAGTTCTTGTGGGCACAATTACATTTCTAGGAAATTAACAGGAACAGAAACTGTGTCACGTTCATATCCAAAGTCTACACTTCTGCTGGTAACAGTTAGCTAAATACACTTGTAAATAGAGCCATTTATTAAAAAGCATATTTAAATGGGTGTGGTCTCGTGATTATATTTTGATTATTTTTTATTACAAATATTTTATTTAATATTTAAAAATCTGTGAACCAAGGAGGATTCAGACCTAGTGCAGTGGTCCCCAGTACTTGCCCACCTGGGGGTGGTGGAAATATGTTGGGAAATAAGAACAGGGGACACCAGAATCTTATGTTATACAAAGAAAAAGAAGCAATATAGAGTTATACACAAAAATATGGTTTTATCTTATTTTGTGGTCCAAACTGGTAGTTAAAGTCTGAATGTATTTTAATTATGTATTTTGGAGAGGACATACCCTTTTCTAATATGTTTCACCTTTAACGGTTCAGTCATAGAGATGTCATTGGATTAATCATGAGCATCGACTTTTACAATTGGCCATATGGGAATCAGACCAAGTGAACCTATAAAACTGGATTGCACCCCACTAAACTTCTTTCATGATGGAATGACAAAAAAGTTGCACGATAAACATGGGTGGAGTTATGCCGCATACACGTGGTCGGAAAGTCCGACCGTGTGTATGCTCCATCGAACGTTTGCTTACGGAATTTCCGCCAACTAATGTTTGATAGCAGGTTCTCAAATTTTCCGCCAACAGAACTTGTCGGAAAGTTCGATCATGTGTACACAAGTTCGTCGCACAAAAGTTCACGCATGCTTTGAATCAAGCAGAAGGAGCCGCACTGGCTATTGAACTTCCTTTTTCTCAGCTCGTCGTATGTGTTGTACGTCACTGTGTTCTCACGTTCGGAATTTCTGGCCAACATTTGTGTGACCGTGTGTATGCAAGACAAGTTTGAGCCAACAACCTTCGAACAAAAATCCACGGTTTTGTTGTCGGAAAATCCCATTGTGTATGCGGCATTATGGTACGGCTAATTTTTCCAATTTAGATGGAAAATAAAAGTAATTGGTATCTCAATTAATCCTGATTGAGTGAACCCCAAGTAGTATCAGGAAATTCTACAGCAGAATGCAAGGGTATCTGTGTCTAGCAGATGGCAGGGGCTGCAACATACCAATGGGGGAGATTTACTAAAATTGTTGTACACAGAATCTGGTGCAGCTGTGCATAGTAAAGCCCCGTACGTACAGGTCGAATGTCAGACGACATTGGCTGATTTGATAGAAATTGGCAGACATTTGGCCCATGAGTACTGCAGCCAGTCCGACAGAAGCCAGCTGTTCAGCCGGTTCTGACCAATAGGCATGACCGAAAAAGGTCTGCCTACCGTCTCCTGATCAGCCCTCTCAGCCAATGGCTGCGAGCGCTGACCGGAGTGTTCTGGCGGGAGGGCAGTCCCCCTGTCAGAATGCAATAGAACAGCAGGGGAGATCGCTGTACTAACATCTGAGTGTTAGTACAGTTGCTCAGACCTGAGCTGTCAGTTTTTTTTTCATTCAGTCCTCTGGGTTCAATGAAAAAAAAAAAAATAGCAGTGTGTGCTAGGCTTTACCAATCAGCTTGTCAAAGTACAAGCTGAAGTTTGAAGGTAATTGGTTACTATGCACAGCTCCACCAGATTCTCTATGCCTCAGTTTTAGTAAAACTCGATCCCATTGATCTGAAATAGTAATTCAACAAAAATAATGGGTTAGACAAGAAAAAAAAACAAACACAAAAAATATATATTTTACTGTAGTAATAGCAGTACTATGGAAAAACTCTTACTTAAACTTAAAGTGGATGTAAACCCAATGTCATCCTTTCTAAACTACTGCCATAGGGGTTATCTATAATGCCGCGTACACACGGTCGGAATTTACGATGGAAACAGTCCGATGGGAGCTTTTCATGGGATTTTCCGACGGTGTGTATGCCCATCGGTCTTTTTCTGTCGGAATTTCCGACGGACTTTGGATTGAGAACCTGTTCTTAATTTTTCCGACGGAAAACCTTTCTATCAGATTTTCCGATCGTGTGTATGCAATTCCGACACACAAAATTCCGACGCATGCTCGGAAACAATTCGACGCATGCTCAGAAGTATTAAACTTCCTTTTAATAGTGCCGTTGAACATGGTGTATGCCGCGGTGTTATTGACCGTCGGAATTTGGTGTGACCGTATGTAGGCAAGACAGTTTGAGCGAAATTCCGTCGGAATTCCGATGGGAAAACCATCAGAGCTTTTTCCGTCGAGAATTCCGACCGTGTGTACGCGGCATAAGGCTATACATGCCTCCTGCATGTATCTTTACCTGTCAAATGTCTCCCCTCTGTCTGTTATGAGACCCGAAAAACTGCAGATTCTGTGGATGGGTCTGTTGTCTGGAGCTCGGTGGGTGGAGTGGTGATGTCAGTAGACTCCCCGCCCACTTCTACACTCCCCTTGTCAATATGCAATTTCTTATGTATATGTATATAATATGTATTTCTTTCACTGAACTTCTGCTATGATCTCTAACATCCAGTGAAAAGAGAGGAAAGTAACCACATGACTTCAGCATGCCCAATCATCCTGAGGTGTAAAACATCCAATGAATGAATGAATAAATAACTTATATAGCGCTACAATGCGAACTGAATCGCCTCAGGGCGCTGTATTGGTGTTTTGTTGTCGAGCTTCTAGAAGAGGTAGGTCTTGAGTTTCTTCCTGAAGGCCTGATGGTTTTCTTCCATGCGAATGTCGGTTGGTAGAGCGTTCCATAGCCATGGTCCTTGGACAGCGAATCTCCGTTCCCCCTTTGATTTGTAGCGGGATTTAGGAATGAGGAGGAGATTTTGATTAGCCGATCGAAGACTGCGATTCGGTGTGTAGTGTTTTATTTTCTCGAGAAGGTATTGCGGAGCGTCTCCATGTGTGCATTTGTGGGTGAGGCAGAGGGTCTTGAATATGACCCAATTATTTACGGTTAGCCAATGTAGGTTCCTCAGGGAAGGGGAGATGGATTCCCAGGGTTTTTTTCCTGTTATCAGTCTTGCCGCCGTATTTTGGATAAGTTGTAAGCACGCAAGTTGATATTGGGGTAATCCTATGTAAAGGGAGTTTGCGTAGTCCAGTCGAGAATTAATGACTGTTCCAACTACCACTGCTTTGTCCTCCTTTGGAATGAAGGGGATGAGTCTGCGTAGCAGGCGGAGCAGATGGTGAGAACCACTGACTACTGCTCCTATTTGGGCATCCATTGACATTTCTGAGTCAAAAATGACTCCGAGACTCTTGACCTTGGTCCTAGGGGCGATGGTCTGTCCAAAAATGGTGGGTGGTGTCCAAGGGAACTTGGTTCGGGGGTTTTGATTTGCATGTAGAATAAGAAGTTCTGTTTTCAATTCGTTAAGTTTGAGGGAGCTAGTGGTCATCCAGTCGTCTATCATAGTGAGGCATTTTTCTAGTTGCTGATGATGGTCTTTTTGTCCGGTGATACGAAAATATAATTGCGTGTCGTCAGCGTATGAGTGGAAGCAGAGGTCTGATCTTCTGATGATTTTGAGGAGTGGGCAGATGTATATGTTGAAGAGCACTGGCGACAAGGGTGATCCTTGAGGGACTCCACAAGAGATTGCCCAGGTTTCAGAGGTGAAACCTCCTAGTTTCACTGTCTGAGACCGATTTCCTAGGAATGATGCGAACCATTGTAGATCTGAGTCTGTGACTCCTGCTACTTCTGTGAGGCGGATGAGTAGAGTATTGTGGTCCACAGTATCAAACGCTGCACTGAGGTCCAACAGTACCAGGAGACATGATTCTCCGTCATCTGCTGCTTCGAGGGCATCGTCCCATATCTTCAGGAGTGCTGTTTCTGTCCCATGGCCTGGGCGGAAGCCTGATTGTAGCGGGTCCAGGAGTTTGTGTGTGTCCAGGTGGCGTTGTATCTGTTGTACAATCCTGGTAGAGCAGCAGAAGAAAGGAGTGGGAAGGAATTAAAAAATAATGCATGTCTCTTAGGATAGTGCACAAGATATGTAAATCACCTGTCGCTCACAGCAAGGGGGAGGATTTGACAACGTTTTTCTCTGTTTGTCAAGATTTATCTCACTGAACAATAAAAGAGGATTGCTCAGAGCTGGATTAACTCTTTGTGGCAAGACTGGGCTCAAATGATAGGAAATCTTATACTCTACATTATGACATGTTTCGGGTTTACATCCACTTTAATAGTATTGATCAAACAAGGCATCCTAAAAAATATACATTCATTAATGGGAATGGGCAAAAATAGGACCTAAGCAAGGTCTGATCATTAGCTACAGAAAGCATTTGGGTGAGATTATTGCCAATAACATATGTGTGTAATTTGTCCTTTATTTATGGTTATCACTTATAGAGATAAAGATCAGATTTTTTTAGGAGTTATTTTTGCAGACATGCATGCTGAAGAAAGAATGTCTTAAGCCCCATACACACGCGCGGATTATCCGACGACCAGGTCCGTCGGATCATGTCCGTCGTACTTTGTCCGATGTTGGTTTTGCGTACACACGGTCGGACAAAGTTGTCTGAAAATCCGATCATTCTGAACGTGGTGACGTTTGTTGCCTACGACGGGACTACGTAGAGGCTAGTAGCCAATAGCTTTGGTCTTGTAATGTGATCTGAGCATGCGTAGCACTTTGTCCATCGGAATTCGCTACACACGATCGGATTTGGTGTGATCGGATTTTGTTGTCAAAAAATCTATCCAGCAGGAGATAGGACTTTGTCCGTCAGACAATCCGATGGAAACTGCCTACACACGGTCGGAATTTCCGACAACATTGTCTGATAGGACAGAATCCATCGGAAAATCCGACCGTGTGTATGGGGCTTAAGGGTGTAACAAACATTTTGTGGATTTATGTTGAGCATAGAGATGCAAAATCCTAACGACAATGTTCCAAATAATTTGGGTGGATGTGTTTAACCACTTGCTTACTGGGCACTTAAGCCCCTCTCCTGCCCAGACCAATTTTCAGCCTTCAGTGCTCACACTGATGCACTTTGAATGACAATTGCACGGTCATACAACACTGTACCCAAATTAATTTTTTATCATTTTTTCCACACAAATAGAGCTTTCTTTTGGTGGTATTTAATCACAGCTGGGACTTTTATTTTTTGCTAAAACAAAAAAGATGTACAATTTTGAAAAAAAATTATAAAAAATCATGTTTCATAGTATGTTATAAAATTTTGCAAACAGGTAATTTTTCTCCTTCATTGATATGCGCTGATGAGGCGGCACTGGTAGGCACTGATAGGCTGCACTGTTGGGCACTGATAGGCTGCACTGATGGGCACTGATAGGCACAGTTAAGGCGGCACTTATAGGCACAGATAAGGTGACACTGATAGGCACAGATAAGGCGGTACTGATGGGCACAGATAAGGCGGCACTGATGGCCCCTGATGGGTGGCACTGATAGGTACCACTGATGGATGGCACTGATGGGCACTGATAGGTGACACTGATAGATGGCACTGATGTGCAGCACTGTTGATGAGGCACTGATTGTGGGCACTGATAGGCGGCACTGATGGGCACTGGTAGGTGACACTGTTGGGCACTGGTAGGTGACACTGATGTGCAGCACTGTTGATGAGGCACTGATTGTGGGCACTGATAGGTGGCACTGTGGGCACTGATGGGTGGAACTGTGGGCATTGATGGGTGGTGCTGGTGGACACTGGTAGGCGGCTGCTAGGTGGCACTGGCAGGTGGCACAGGTGGGCACTGAGGAGCTGGCGGCAGCTCTCTGTGATCGGGACTGATGTCCCTCTCACGGCCGCTGGTGATCGGCTTTTTTTTTTTCTCCTGTCAGCGTGAGGAGAAAAAATAGCCGATTACCATCTCTGTTTACATCACGTGATCAGCTGTCATTGGCTGACAACTGATCACATGGTAAGGCTCTGATCTGTGATTCAGCGAGTCTCATAGACTCGCTGATCACAGAGCGCGCCGCACGCCCTGCTGGAGGCACACAGACACTTTAATTTGTTTTGTTCATTTCCTTTTATCTTTTTTTTTTTTTTTTTTTACACTGCCGCATACATTTTTTTTAGCACTTTTGTTGCTGTTACAAGGAATGTAAACATTCTTTGTGACAGCAATAGGCACGTGACAGGTACACTTTATGCAACTGCAGGCATCACCCTGGTACAACTACTTGAAATCCAATGACGTACTAGGTATGTGATTTGGTGGCAAGTGGATAGTAAAAACAGGAAAACAAAAACATACATACATAAAAAATACATATAGAATATGCAGTTACCAATTAGAAAAAAATGATCTCTTTATAATATAAAAAGGGATGAATTTGACATTCTTAAAGGGGTTATAAAGAATTGTGGCACCGGAGGGGGGAAGGAATCCGATAAGCGGAAATTCCACTTTAGGGTGTAGCTCCGCTTTAAGGTTAAAAAACATCCGACAATACCGCCCCCGCCAGCCCCCCATTTTACTTACCTGACCCCTTGAAAGTCCCGCGCTCGCCCCCGACATCCTCTTCGACACTCAGCCTGGCCGTTGATTGGTTACAGTGGATGGATTGAAAGCAGCGCTGCTGTCAATCACATCCAATGACGTGGCGCGTCGGGGGGCGAACCGAGTGATACAGTGAGCAGCTATGGCCACCAGCTGTATCACGGGAGCGTGCCTGCAAGCACTCCACACCATGTGAGGGAGCTCGCATGAAGGTGTTGAGTCCTTGCGGGGGGGAGCCGAGACAGCCGCTGAGGGACCCCAGAAGACGAGGATCGGGGCCACTCTGTGCAAAACGAGCTGCACAGTGGAGGTAAGTATAACATGTTTGTTATTTTAAAAAATAAAAAATAAATTATCTTTAGTGATCCTTTAAGCCTCGTACACACGATCGGATTTTCGGCAGGGAATTGTGTGATGACGGACTGTTTGCCTAAAATCCGACCATTAGTAGGCTCCTTCAGACAATTGTTGCCCAACTTTCCGCCAACAAATTTTGGATGGCAGGCTAGTAAATTTTTGGCGGACAACGGTCCGTTGACAGATTTTACGAACTGTGTGTACACAGGTCCGTCACACAAAAGTCCAAAGTACAAACATGCATGCTCGGAATCAATGCTCACCAAACACGACATTAGCAGAAGGTGCCCAAAGGGTGGCGCTCAAGAGCTGAAATTCCACGTAGTACATCACTACGTTCGTGTTTGCTGGCTGACAATTGTGTGCCGTTAGTATGCAAGACAAGTTCCTGGCACACACCCTTCGGACAAAAGTCTGACGCTCTGTTGGCCAACAATCCGATCGTATATATGAGGCTTTAGTTTTTGTCAAAGAGTTGACCTGGTCAAATGTTATACATATAATTTTACTGAACACAAAGAATTGTGCAGCAGCCTCTACTGTTGTGTATTGTTTTCTCTTGTAATTTTAGTTTAACTTCTGACATATCTTTATGTTATTGTGTTCTTTTGTAGACAACTATCTCATTACCTAGGCCAGCCAGTAACATTAGCAATTCATGGATCTGCTGTATATGGGAATGGAGCACAAAGGACAGATGGCCATAGCTATACTTCATTTCCCCCATCTTTCCCTGTCACAAACACAACTCAAACTCTATCTTTGCAAAACAGATCTGGCAGTCATACATATTTGCCTGCATTTCCATAATTGCTATGAGGTTTATCTGCTCTTTGGGGTCTAATAATCATCTCATTTTGAATGTCTATCATATTTTAACTTAATTTCCTCCATTATTTGGTAATTCAAATGTGCTTCAATAATTCCAAAAACTCTGAAGCAGTCTTGACATAAGGGTACACCAAATAGGAAATGTATTTACAATTTCAAATTCACATAAGCCTTAGCTTCTTTCCAGTTAGCACATGAGTATTTTAATACAAAAATATATTTATTAATATCATTTATTGGGTTGTATATAAGTCCCTGGTGAAATTGGCACAGTGAAAAATTTGGGGAATTTCTCCAGCTAAAATTTGAATGGATTTTTCAAGCATTTTGTATTATATGACACTGTCTGTTCCAATCTTGTTAGTTTGAATCTTGCCAAGGTGAATCTTATTCGCTCGGTAGCAGCTATTTTTCACCTTTGGGCAAATCTTTGTGGGAATGCTTTGTACAAATCTTGTTATATAACACATGTCCATCCAGTCACCTGCTATTCATGATGCTCAAATTGTGTATAGACAAAACAACAGCAGGGGCCATCCCTGCCTTAACTATTCACCTTAGCACACCAGGCATGCAGGCTGGTATTCTCATAGCAAGGGAGTGGCAAATGTGCAGCCCCTTGCTATGTTAATACCAGCCCACACGCCCTACAGCATTAGAAGGTTCTTTAAGAGAAGCCCCCCTCCCCAAAGTACCCTAGCCTGGGCCAGCACCAGTCTCTTTAGCACCCCCAGTGCCCCAGGATCCTGGAAATGAATGGCTTACATTCCACTTACATGCACCCCAGGCAGGTAGGTGGAACACTTTGGAGGGGGGGCAACCTACTAGCCCACTATAGGATAACAAGTAGGAGGAGCAAGAACCAGCATTGTGCTAGGGTCCCTTGGGGGTATTAACTCAGGGGGGCAGTGCACTCAGCAATCCCAACCTGGTGATGTCGGTCAGCATTTAGGTGTATTAACATAGCAGGGGGGCTGTACACTTGACGATCCCAACCTGTGGGAATTTAACAATGGAAGTGCTAAACTATTAAAAACGCAGGATGTGCACTCTCTATCTAACAACTATATCTAACAATCTATAGCTTAGAAGGAAAGAATAACTTTAAAATAGTACACATCCCCACTTCAAACTAGGGTACAGTTTAAATGTTTTGCCAGTTGAAAAATGTATCAATTTTGGGAAAGTATCAAAACAATACTACATACAGGCTTGACAAATAAGATAAATTGTACAATAAACCACTTTCCCATTGAACAGATGTTGGATGAACCTTGTTTGATGCAGATTCCATAGTTTAAATCTTGGTTGAAAAGTGGGTGAATGTCAGGTGAAAGTTGGCATTTTGCTCAACAAATCGTTGATAAATACACCCAAAAAAGCTTAACATGTGCTATTGAAAAATGAGACTTTTGCTGTTTCCACCACTGCTCTGAATCTCGTGTTTCTTCAGGATTGCTATGAAACCTTAAGATGAACTACACTTGTATGATACAAGCAATTGCAATACATTTTGGGAGGTGATGCTTTACAGCAAGAAGAGTCAAGCTTAACCTTGACTTAAAGTGATTGCAAAGTCTTGTTTTTTTTCACTAAAAATAACAAACATATTATACTTACCTGCTAAGTACAGTGGTGTCAAGTCACCTGAGGCCAGGTGACAGATGCACACCATTGGGGTCAGGAGCGCACCGCTAAGGTAGTGGACCCTTCAGCACCAACACGGATCACACTGGGAGCTAGAGCTAGAGCAGGAAATTCCCCAGGCCGCGGAGTCTAAGAGCCAGCAGCTTTTCACCAGGGCCTCTGATGGTGAGGCTGGCCTTCGCTGCAACTGACTCCAGGTCGCGGCCCCCAGGGTCTCCCAGCTCACGCTCATGGTTTGCTACTGGTGGATAGAGAGGAAGCAGCAGTCCAGGACAACAGGAGATAGTCAGGAGGAAAAGCCAAGGGTCGGGGCAATGAGCAGACAGGGATAGATAGGAGAACATGCCAAAGGTCGGGTATCAAGTAGACAGGGATAGTCAAGAGAACAAGCCAAAGTCGGTATCCAGAAAAAGATGTAGAGCACACGGCAAGAACCACACAGGAAGCCTAACACACTAATATTGATTGGCAAGGCTTGGCTTGCAGTGCACAAGGTTAAATAGTGTTTCCTGTTAGAGGCTGAGGTTGAGCCCTGCTGAGGGAAGATTACTTAAGCACACAAATGAGAAGCACAACACCATATGAATTGTGTCACAATTGTTTACGATTTGATATTTTTGGATTTGCTAATTTTTTTTTCAAAAAAAAAATGGAGTTACCCTTTTAGGAAAATAATCAAAGTATGAGTAAAAGTATTTATAAGCATAACAAGAGTCCTATATTTCACCAATAATAGTAGTTTATTCAGCATGGTGAACAGATGTATTTTTTTTTTTTACATTAGACCTTGCACTGAGAATATAATATTATTTTCCTCACAGTCTAGCATATACATTTTCAGCACAAATGCCTCACATTTTTAAAGCCTACATATGTTTTTTTTTTCTGTGATTTCCTGACATTTGCCTATAAGTCCAAGAGGGCAAATTGCCCACAATACTATAGGTTCCGGAGCATTAAATGTGGCTTAGTTTACCCTCCCATACCACAAACAATTCTATATAATACTCCTCAAAAATCACAATTGAAGTGCAATTCTATCATTGGCCCTCTTATGACTCACCCCCCCCCCCCCCCCCCCCCTTCCTGGCAAACTCTCCAGAGCTGTGCATGATGTCATAAGCCTAGGCTTTTTACCAGACAAGAAACAGGAAGTAGGCTGTATAAGGTATTTACTGGAGGAAAAAAAATGTTTTACTATCCAAAATGTAAAACTAGGGCAGAAGATTTAATAGACGGAAAGTTGAAAAAATTACTTAAGATGCGCTTGTAGAAGTCTGTGTATTAGAAAAGTTAAATGTTTCAGTGTATAAATGGTATCAAAATGTATATGTTTATTAATGGATTTTGAGGTCACATATCAAGTCATCTAAGGTAAAATGTAAAATTTTCCTTCACACTGATTTAATACAGAGGAGCCTTGATAGTACACAGTAGCCAGCTAGGCTGGTAAAAACAAAGTCTGATTAGTTGCTGTGGATTTCTGCATTTTGTTCTTTGCTTTACTGAATACATTTCCCAATTACTGCCTTTTTACTAGTACAAATTATATTGGGTTTGCTTGCAACAGTCTTTGTATATAAATTAAAAAGCAATAAATGTACTCAGACGACTAAAAGCTGGAGGAAAATTGTAAATCCATTAAGCAAATAAAGTATTCTTCTGCCATAGCAACAAAGCTACCAGATATCTTGAATGTCCCATTTCTGTTTGACCTTATGGAGTATTAGGAACAGAGACATAAATGAAATGGCATATTTTAGTAGGAAGCTAAGGTCTTTTTATACATTATTATTAAACTATGTGGATGTGATAGAAAGCTCTTCACAATATTATTGTCTTATGGAAAGAAATGTGACATATATTTAAATCAAAATGTACTATTATGTGATTATAAACAACTTACCTTGATTGATTTATGTCTGTAGTAGCCCATTTCATAGTACCCAATATACATGGCTTGATTTTTAGGAGTCACAAATCAATGCGTTTGTCAAATAAAGTGAGAAGAGTGCCTATAGATAAATATTCTGAGCCCCAAGAATATACAGCATGTAGTGGAAGAGAGAGGTCCCCAACCCCTTCAATAATACATGTATTTTACACCTTCCTGACTAGACACATATAATCTAGATGGATTGTTATTCTTTTTTTTAGTCCATATTCACATAGTACTGACAATGTTAGGCTAATTTACTAAAGGAGCTGAAGTTCTGCATTTAAAATTTGGGTGAATGTTAGCTACAATTGTCCAATGTGGAAAGAAAATTATTTTTTGCATTGAATACCAAATCACGTGCAGATAATTTTCACATGATTGCATAATTCAAGTGAATATTAACAATTATTTGAGTATAGATACTCAACTCCTTTAGTAAATCAGCCCAATTGTAGTACTCAGTGATTTAAAGTGTACATAGAACCATTCACATTACTCTGTGCCCAAGACAAGCTTGCAGCCTAATGAAATCTTCTGATATTTGCTGCGCTTCCCCATAAATATACACTGTGTGTTATAAGAAATTCCAAATAATTTCTCTGTTCACTTCAACACAAGGGTAGATCTTACTACTGTATTAATTCTGCAGCATCCTAGTATTGGGTAATTGTTTTTCTTTTTTCCTCACACCCATATTTGGTATTTTGCATTTTGGTTAATTTCTGACACTTTGCGTAAGTGATACTTATAACAAAATTGCAGCCTAATGACCCTACAAGGACCCACTGATACAAATCTAATGCCTCGTACACACGGTCGGAAATTCCGACTACAAAATCCGTCAGATTTTTTCCGACGGATTTTGTCCTACACTGGTGTTGCATACACACGGTCGGACAAAGGTGACGGAAAATCCGATCATCCTGAACGTGGTGACGTTCGTTGCGTACGACGGGACTACGTAGAGGCTAGTAGCCAATAGATTTGGTCTTGTAATGTGATCTGAGCATGCGTGGCACTTTGTCCGTCGTAATTCGCTACACGATCGGAAAAAGTCCGATAGGACTTTGTTTGAAAATTTGAGAGCAGGAACTCAAACTTTTTCCGTAGGAAATTCCGACGGAAAAAGTCCGATGGAGCCCACACACGGTCGGAATTTCAACATGGTCCGATAGGACATTTTCCGTCGGAAAATACGACCGTGTGTACGGGGCATTAGAGTCAATTTGGTTAGTTACCTACTGCTTTGTTTGGATTGTTTGAGGAAACCCATGTTTACATGGAAAGAGCATATATTTTTTTAAAGTTGCATTTTATTGTTTTTTTTTAGTAAATATAGGACTAATATAAAAACCAGTAGGCCACAGCAACTTTAATTAATGGACATAGCAAGAAACAGAAACATACAGAGAGCTTATTAGCTATCATAGAGTTAATGTATTACAGAAACTTTTACAGTAAGCTTTTGCACTATACAAACACATCTACACAAAGCCTTATATCCCCCCCCCCCCTCCATTAAATATACAGGGTGTCAATCTGCAATTATTATTATTATACAGGATTTATATAGTGCCAACAGTTTTCACAGCGCTTTACAATATAAGGGGGGCAGTACAATTACAATACAGTTCAATACAGATCGAATAGGTGGGCTCTGCTGATAGAGCTTACAATCTAAAGCAGGGGTCTCAAACTGGCAGCCCTCCAGCTGTTGTAAAACTACAAGTCCCATCATGCTCTGCCTGTAGGAGTCATGCTTGTAATTGTCAGCCTTGCAATGCCTCATGGGACTTGTAGTTTCGCAACAGCTGGAGGGCCACCAGTTTGAGACCCCTGATCTAAACGGAGGGGGGATGGTACAAAAGGTAATAGCTGCAGGGGATGATCTGGTGGAGGTGACTCAAGTATGGCTTTTTAGGTGGAGGTGGGGTAGGCTTCCCCGAATAAATGAGTTTTCAAGGATCACCTAAAGGTGGACAAGGTAGGAGTTGACTGGGCAAATTGGGGTAGGGAGTTCCAGAGGAAGGGGAGGTTCTGGAAAAGTCCTGGAGGCAGTCGTGGGAGGAGGTAGCAAGGGAGCTAGAGAGAAAGACATCCTGGAATGAACAGATGAGGGTGATTTGGGTGATATCTGCAGATGAGGTTGGTGATGTAGCTGGGGGCGATGTTGTGGATGGCTTTGAATGTTGTGGTTAGTATTTTGAATTTTAAACGTTGGACTTGTGGAAGCTAGTGAAGAGATTGGCAGAGAGGGGCAGCTGTCACGGATCTGTCAGTAAGGTGTATAAGCCTGGCAGCAGCATTCATTATAGCCTGAATGCTGTTACCAAAAAGGCTTTGCTTCCATTTGCAACAACAAAGGCTCCTGTGTGAGTAGGAGGTATAAGTCATATTATTATTGAGATTGGGCTCAGTCCAAACCTGGAAGGCAGCTGTCAGTATGGGACCATTGAGTTGCAGGCATGATATTTCCCACCCAGCAGCTGCATATAAACAAAGGGGTGGGGATGCTCATTACATCATTGACCTTATTTCGTTATGTGGCCATATTAGGTCAAGGACATATTAGGTAATTTTAGGCCATATTTGGTCATTGATGTCACAAGCAACCCCACATCTTTGTGTATGTAAATGCGTAGCTGGAAATCCCCCAGCTCATTGGCCCGGCACTGACAGCTGCCCTCTGAGTTTGGATCAAACCCAAATTAATCCCTATTGGTAATTTTAATGCAATAGGCTCCAATCAAGAAGGTCATGCTTTAGTACATTTCTTAGAACAGTTACTGCTTAGTTAGGTAAATTGATACACTGGTACGGTTAAATTTATTATTTATATTTATCTTGTCCTGGTTGGTAAAGTTTGGTTCCACATTAATTTTGATAAATTGGTAAAGTGTGTCCCGCCATTGTACTCCCAGATTTTAAAGTAGTGCCCCATAAGGAGCTTTAAAAAAATAGGTAAAAAGCTCTGATTGTAATTCAAAATTTAAATTAATAACAATAAAATGGGAACCAAAATAAAAAGAAAGCACACTGGCTATAGACAAGGAGACAAATAATATGGGTTTGAGTCAAGAGTGGTGACATTGGTACAGCAAAATAATAATTTATACAATACATACAGTATATTTAAATAAACAACAGATAAAAGAAGAGTCTCCTAAAACCACTGTATGTTCATGTTTTGGCCTAGAACACACGTAGAACATAGAAGTAAGTTAATTTCCTTGTAGGTAACTGAAATAGCTGAAGATATGTCCCAGTCCAACATAACTCAGGCTCTTGGAAATGATTGCGGTTTCCTCTCTCAGTGGGACTTTCATCAATCAACACAAACTGTGACATATTTATTGTTACATCTCCCCTTCGTTATACTGTCATGGCAGCAAGTGTTCTAAATCATGAATTCCCCCAACCAACTCCATCACAGATAAATGTATTGTTTGGTTCATGTGCTCATACATCACCACATTTACTGCAAATTCTAATTCCCGAGAAGAAGTGAGTGTGTTTTTTTTTTTTTTTTTTTAGAATAAGCAATCCAGTTATCTGAACCTGCAAATACATCATATAAAGAGGCATAGAAAAAAAATGAATTTACTGTTGTAGTTATGGCTTTATAAAAAAGAAGGTAAGCCAATTTACAGTGATGTATTTTTTTCCACTGACCTTCAGTTCAGCAATACTGCTAATTAATTGTGCAGCACCCATTTACTAGTGCGTTATTCAAAGCTTTATTGCAAAAAAAGTAAATATAAAGTAGTATAAGTAAATATACTCTACCTAGATGACATTTTGTTTGCTAGAAGCACCATGTATCATAAATAATTGTTATTTTTAAAACAATCTCCTCCAGCACCTTTAGCCACTTTCTATCTACATGCATTGCTCCAGCGTCAGCTGCATATC